>JBAMBL010002824.1:0-310875 GCA_037043405.1 Drosophila subquinaria
GGCTAAATGCTCTCAGTTGAGACAGACAGGCCCCAAAGCAGTCAGGCCGATACATAATGTTAAAGTTCTTCATTTTCGTTTTATAACCTTTCGCATAATTTGATATTTTTCTCATGAAATGTTTAACAAACTGAAAGAGGCCTAAAATTTATTTATTTTTTTGAAGTTGTCTAAAAGCAGAAAAGAAAATTGATTTCTTGCATAAAATACTTAGACTTTTCAATATTTTTTAGCTAAATTTAACAGCATCTTTTTTTAAGAAAAAAATTAAACAAAATGTAACTTTTTAATAAAACACTATTAAATATCTACCTTGGTACAAAAATGCTCGGCATGCCAAAGATAATTTACCTTTCTGGTGTTTTCTTTTTTGTATTAAAATTGTTCATTGTAAAAATTTCCTAAACCAAATCACAATAACAAATAACTATTTATCTCATGGCCAAGGCCAACAAGGTTGGCTTACTTGCCACCGCTCTCGACCATGTCGCGTCGTTCGTCGTTGTCGTCTCGACTTTAAATTGTTTTTATTAATTCAATAAACATGAGTCAAGCGCCAGTTGCTTCATGGCACGTTGCGTCGCCTTGAAGCCCCATATTTGTCCGTTAGGTAAGCCAACGCATCAGGACCATTATTACGTCATACTTTGATATATAACCACATACATGTGTATTTTAATGAGACGAGAAACTGGATCCGTGCCATAAAAAAAGTTCTCAAAATAAGGAAGCGTAAAGCGATTAGCACCTTTTGAAGTTTTTTGAACTTTCTGACTTTCATTTATGTACATTTTATTTATACCCTTTTCAAAAAAATGGGTATATGTAAAAACATTTGATGCTAGGATAAAAAGTCATTGAAAAAAAGATGCTTGAATTAATAAAACTAACTGAATTCCACAATGTGTCTGCATTAATATTATGGTAACTTTATATAATTATGCTAGTGTGAAAGTGCTTGCCTACTGTTCTTCTTAAAAAAAATGATATTATTAATTAAACTTGCCTATTTAATTGCTTTAATAAGCTTAATATAGTGACTCCTTCTTGATGCTCAATAGATTGTAGAATTCGCATTTCAATTGAATTTGATTTATGTTTGATTCAATGAATCAATTTAAGAGCATTTGAAAAGCGATTTGTATAATGTTTTTGTTGTTGTTATTGTTGTTGTTGTCCTTGGCAAGCAGACAAAGAGGGTTGTACTCTTACATACGTATGTATGTATTTGTGTGTCTGTGAATCCTTGCGTCTTGGCCTCGTGAAGTTCGTTTTGCCAAGTGCCAACAATTTCGAATGGCATTTTAATAGTTTTGCTTTCTTTCTTTCTTTCTGTCCAACTGATAGTTGTTCTTGTTAGTGTTGTTGTTGTTGTCGTTGCTGTTTTTATTGAAGTCAACTGCGATGGAAACTGCGGCCTACTTGTTTTGCGCGCTATGGCTGTGATTGTGTGGTAGGTTGCTGTCATTTTAAGTACGAAGTCCTCTTCCTTACTAAATTCTATCTTCTGCTATTTTCTAATTCAACAATTTTGTATTGCCATTTCTTCTTTTCTTTTTTTTTGCTTTTCCTTCTGCGGAGTTTATTTGGCAAATTGGAATACTGCGGCTATAATCCAAAATCTACTGGGACCTTGTAAATTCATCAATTTGCGCTTGATTTGATTTTCGGACTCCGTCTTTGACATTGACTTTGTCTTTTTTTTTTTTTTTTTCTATGTGTGTCTCTTTTTCCTTACAAAAACCAACTTAACAAAACTATAAATATACATTTAAATCTCTTAGGCATAGAACTATTGCAAAATGCGACGCCCAAGGGGGAAAAAATGGGCTGTGAAATTGTGATGAGCAACATTTTGGACTCTTAAGTCGATAAGTTTGTTTTCTAAGATCTGCAAAGAAAATGAATTTATTTGGGCGGAAAGTGTTTAACTTAAGGGTGAAGGGCTCAAAGTTTTAATTGTATTTTAAAGCTTTCACTTTGATTTTGAAATACAATCTGTTGAATAAATTGCTGTAAAATATTTTATAAATTACGATAAATTATTTTCAGATGAAAGATAAGGAATCAAGAAATGTTTAATTAAAGCTTGATGTATTTTTATTTAAATTTCTTGTTGTTTGCTGGAAAATCTGAGAAAATTCCACCTACAGGTGGAAAGTAAAATGACGAATTTGATATTAACTTGAAAGCAATTATTCTTTATCCCAAAAAAGCACAAACTAAAATCTGAAACTGTGAAAATCTGGGACTAAACCAAACAATATTAAAAGACGGAAGCCGTGGAACAGGAAAGGGGTGAAACAAAAGTTGAATGGCTTGAAAGACAGAAGGCAGGAGGAATGAAAGGGAGGATGAGGGGATTAGGTGGAGGAATGGCGGTAAAAGTGATAAGTGCAATTTCTCACGTGGCACCAAAGAGCGCACGGATTAAGCGACGAACAAGCGACAGCCCAGAAATTTATGAGACGTGTGCAGCAGGAGCTGAAACTGAAGCTAAGAGGAGATGGGAGATATATACGAGAAGGGATAGATAGAAAGAGAGTGAGTGGAGAGAGGGGGGGGGGGGGGGCAGAAATTGGAACGTGGCTCGTGAGCAGCGCCGTGTGACAAACGACAATGGTGACAGCGTCAGCTGTGTGTCATCAGGCGGGGCATGTGGTTCCAAATGGAAATGGAAATGGAAATGGCAGCGGGATCGGTAGGAAAAGGAAAAGGAAGAACTGAGCGGGAATTAGACAGAGACAGAGAGAGGGAGGAATGCAATTGCCACTTGAGTGCAAGTTTTCAACGTCACTAAACTGCCCTTCAGTCTTCTAGTGATGTGAAAATTTGCCGAAAAGTCGACAACTCTATTTTCGCGAATGCGATTTTTAAATACTTTAACTCGATAACCGATAATCGACTCAATTAAATCAATTTTAATCAAAAAATTACTCGCTTAGACCAGCGGTGGGCACGCATGGGCTCTGGGAGCTAGCGGCTGCTCCCAACATTATTTCTGCCTATTCGCACAAAAGAATCGTGAGCAAAAAAAGAAGAACAACATAGCAACTGCATTTTGACACTTAAAATTTATGACCGTTATAAAAATCAAACTGACGTCGCGTCGTTTGTTGTAGTTGTTATTGTACTGCTCCCGAAATCAGATTTCGTGCCCACCGCTGGTTTAGACGTTCAATTTTTAATGAACGGCTGAACTAAATGATCTACAATTGAACCTTGTCTGAACTAATGAATTCAACTCTGGAGCTCAAGTGTTTATGGAATGAAAGACAAAATGACAGCTCGATTTTCATGAATGCGATTTCTAAGTACTTCAACTCGATTATTTTTTTGACGATATATCGACAACTCGATATTTTTATTGACGATCGTAACATTTCGATTAAAAACTCGATCAACAATTTATTTCACATCACTCTTTTCACCTCCTCTTCTCATCTCCCTACTCCATCTCTTCTCTCTCTCTCTCTCTCTCTCTCTCTCTCTCTCTGTCTCTCTCACCTTGTTTTTTGTTGCACCACAAATTGTGTGTTCTTTTTGAGGAAACGCATGTGTAGTTAACCACATAAATATATCTAAATAATGCGCTTATTGATCCCTTGGATGTAATTAACAAGCAAATCTCCAATGTCAATGTCTGTGAAGTAAGGGCGGCGAAGGGAAGCAAATTTAGAAAAACTGAATTTTCATTTCTTCTATTTTGAAACCATTTTAATGAGCTCATTAATATGCAAAGCAGCCACGTTCCCCTCGTCTCGCATTTGAGTAATATGTGAGTTTACCCACCCTGAACTGAGTACTTTTTAAAGACCGTCAAACTGCATCGATTCAATCAATCAAACACACACACACACACACACACACACACGTACACTTACTCACACACAAATGCTAATCAAATGCGCATTGTGAGCTGAAAAAAGTTTTTGGGAGGAGGGCAACAAAAATCTTGGGAAATGGGTTCAGTTTAAAGATGGGGGAAACGTGGCAAACAAACCAAATAAGAATGACCACTAAAAAAGTCATGTTGAGCTAGACACACACACTTACACACACACATACACACACACATAGATATGTCTGCGGAAAGTGTGAAAAGTGTTAAATTTGATTGATGTGCCTCAAGCTGCAGGCAGACAATGTGAAAATTAGTTGAGAGACTTTTGCTGCGACTTTGTGCGGGTGGTGCGGGTGGTGCAATGTGGTTTAGCGTGGTTTTATACTCGTTCTTGCGCCAACAGCAGTCAAAATGATTGACAGTCGTGAGCAAACGTTTGCTTTTATCACGGACATGAGCTCCGTACCCAATTCAACAACTAGAAAAAAAATATTAAAAAAAATCAGATTGAAAAAAGTGAATCTAGTTCTTATTGCTGGTTGAACATTTTTACAAATAAGCTTATCAACTAATTTTATTTGAATATGAATTGAATTTGATTGTGCCAATATAACTTTTGACTATTGTCATTATTTGTGCTCGTTTCTTTTTAATATTTAAAGAAAATATGATATTTTTGAATGATTACAAATTCGACAAATAAACACTTTTTAATTTGTACATATTAGACTGAATTTTAATTTAATAAGACAATTATTCATTATACAATCGAGATTAAAATAAAATTGCATTCACAAAATATTAAATATACATGGTAGGAATGGAATAGAAAATCTAAGAAATTGCTCCTACTACTGTGGGCAAAAAGTATCGGGAATTTTAAATTTAAAAAATTTTGGGATTCCAATTGGAACAAATGTTTGTACTTTTAGGTTGGCACTACTATCATTAACATCTGTGCAAAATTATACGTTAAAATATTCATTAGTGTTTAAGCTACGATTAGTTTGGTACGACGCCAAATGTGCATTTGGCGATTTTGGTGCCAAAAAACGGTCAATTTCATCGAAAAAAGCCCCGCGTAGAAGTGAGTGAAACAATGTTTTCTGACTACCAGGACAAGATAAAACGCATTATTACGGGCGATGAGACTTGGATCTACGCTTACGACATGGAAATTACCGATCAATCGAGCGAATATCGGCTAAAGGTGAGCCGAGACCGAAAAAATCGCGTCAAATTTGCTCAAAAATCAAGGTCATGTTGACAGTTTATTTGGATTATCGTGTTGTAGTTCATTATAAATTCCTTCCGACCGACCAAACTGTCAACAAGGAATATTGTTTGAGAGATTTGCGTCGTTTGCGCGAAGCTATGCGTAAAAAGACGCCAGAACTATGGGCTGACAACTCATGGTTCTTGCAACACGATAATGCGCCCTCTCATACTGCCCCTGTTCTTCGTGACCATTTTGCCAAAAACTCGACCAAAATTTTCCCACAGCTACCTTTTTCGCCTGATTTATCTTCGTGTGACCTCTGGCTATTTTCTAAGCTCAAAAGACCACTCCGAGGACACCGTTTCGAGTCGATTGAGGAGATTCAACCAAAATCGCCAATTGCACTTTTGGCGTCGTACAAAACTAATCGTAGCTTAAACACTAATGAATATTTTAACGTATAATTTTGCACAGATGTTAGTGATAGTAGTGCCAACCTAAAAGTACAAACATTTGTTCCAATTGGAATCCCAAAATTTTTTAAATTTAAAATTCCCGATACTTTTTGCCCACAGTAGTATTACAGTTTTTTACACACAAGAGAAACATTTTAAAGAAAATTCATAGTTAATTTAGAGTTAAGTTCTATTTTTTTTTTCAATTATATACTTTAGGAAATAGAAATTGTTGCTTTATTTGATGAATATTTGATGAATATTTCTCAAAATTCTCAAATGCAGTTTTCTCCGTCTAGTTCCCAGATATCTAAATTATCTATATCTGATATGCGCAGTAAATATATTGTCTGTAAATTGGAATAGATTGAAAGCGAAGCGAACTGATTAGCTGAAGAGTGCAAAGAGAAAACTGTGAATGCTTACCATGTGTTGCTTGCCACCAGCAGCAACTGCAAGAAGTTTAATAAAACGTTACAGTTCCGAAAAAATTGAGAGAAAAAACAAGAACAGGAAAATCGGAGAAGAAAGTGAATGAAATTCGTGTCGCATTTCAATGCAGATGCCACACACATGGCCACAAGTTGTGTGTGGGTGCATGTATGAGTGTGAGTGTGTGTGTGTGTTTGTGTGTGCTTCATCATTAACATCAGACACCGATGTTTGACACAAGAATGTGGCAAGGCTCCGTTTGCACCACTTGAAATGCTGTTGTGGCGATGTTGCATGAGAAGTTGAAGTTGAAGCTGAAACCGAAACTGAAACTGAAGCTGAGGCTGAGGCTGAGGCTGAAACTGAAGCTGAAACTGAAACTAAGGCAGGCATCGTCGTTTACATTAAACAAACAAATTTCAACAAAAGCTCAACGGAACGACAATCAAGTAAGGATGTGCGTGTGTGCGTGTGCGTGTGTGTGTGTGTGGTAATGCCTGACACAGTTTCCTGTCGACGGGTCCACAACAACACAAGTCCTGCAGGCAGCGGCTGTGTCTAAGTGCTGCAAATTGAGCGTATCAACAAAAATAGCAACATTTTGCATAGAGAGTCGAACTGCACTATGGGCAAAAACGTCAGATATTTTAGCGTTAATTCAATAATTTTGAAGGAATATAAGTTTAAAGTGATTTTATTATTTCTTTTATCAAAATACAAATTTTAATTACATGTGATTTATATCAGGGATCGCAAATAAGAGCTATGAGAAACTGGATAAACTTTTATTTTCAATTTTAATTTAAAAAACTTAGAATAAAAGTGGTTTTTCAATTTTTATTATAAAAATTAAAAATAAAAGTTATTTTTCAATTTTTATAATAAAAGTTTTAATAAAAAATTATTTTTAAATTTTTATTTTAGCAATTGAAAATAAAAATTATTTTTTAATTTTAACTATAAATGAAAATAAAAATGATTTTTAGATTTTTATTATTAAAGCTGAAAATAAGAATTATTCTTTAATTTTTATTATAAAAGTTAAAAAATAAAAATTGAATGCAAATGTCTTTTAATTTTGTTGATAAAAATCAACAAATAACTTCTATTTAATAATTTATATTTTAAAAATTATAATCGTTACAGTCCCTGATTTATTTTGATTATTGTCAGATTGTCATTGATAAATATCCATTATTATCAAAAAGTGTAAAGTCATGGTTGAAATGCAACAATTACTTTTTCAACGGATCATTGTTTGTGATAATTTTGATTTTTCAAAGTAAAAATAATCCCTGATGTAGTCTAAATAACTTACTTGCAAATTTGCCAATTTCAAGTCTAAAGTTAGAGTTTATGTCAAAATATCGAAATTAGTTTCCATAGTAGACTCTAAAAGAGTAAGAGTGAGAGGTTTAAAGAAAGAGAAAGAGACATACTTTAGTTGATGCATGGGGATGTATCAAATAACTGCTTGAGAAGCCATTGAAAACGCGTGTGGCGGCTGCGCATGCGCAAAAACCGCAACCTCAAAGACATTGAGAAGCGATAGATGAGCAGGGAGTTAGAGTGAGATAGAGAGCCAGAGAGAGAGAGAGAGAGAGAGAGGGAGGGGAAAGAGGGTGGATTGCACCACAAGAAGTTGCATTGAAGTGCGTGCCGGACACACATTGGCAATTTAACGCCTGCTTTTGGTATTTAATATTTGCCTGTCTCTCCCTCTCCTTCCTTCCTCCTCTCCTCCCTCTCTCCACTTGTCTGCCTGCCCCTTTTGGATTGCTATTATATGTTGCAGCTTGCAAGTTGCCCCTTTATAGAATAACTCGTCTCTTGGCAACGCCTCGAGTTATTGACGTTGGCTAACTAACTAACAGCCTGGCCATCATTAAGGCCAACACCAAAATTCAGCGATGCGTATAACCAACCCCCCTCCCCTCCCTCTTTCTCCTCCCTTAAACTTCACCGATTGTGCAACATATGTTGGCCATATGCTAGTCGGCTTTTTCCTCATTTTATTTTAGCCAATTGTTAATTGCTGCCGCTGTTTTGAGTTTGTTGCTGTTGTTGTTGTTGTTGTTGTTGTTGTTGCTTTGCTTTAAGTTGCTTAGCACGCACCACATTTCATGTTGCAACAACATTTGCAACATGGCCATAAAAATATGTAAATCCTTTTTTTTTTTTGTAATGTTGTCTGTGTTCCGCAATCGATTGCATTCTCAAAAAATAAAATGCGCTGTTAGATACAATTTCCCCATTTTTTTTTAAATCAAGTTTATGACTCTGATATAGATAGCTCTGATTTGTATCGTTTCGATACTTTTCATAGCTTTTAATTGCGTGCGTATCAATGCATTTCCACGCCCTATTGTATCTCGCTGTTTGTTTATTTTTTATAAGCTTACAGATAAGTTTTTATCACAATTATGCGGCGGTATCTGTATGTTTTAATCTGTGCTGTAAAAATACCTATTTTTTCAGAAGTATTTCATAGATACTTTTAACCCTAGCGTAAATGTGCTCTTATTACTCTATACTTAAAAATATCTTAATTAAGTTTTTATAGATGCAGAAAATGTACATTCAATTAGATACTTTTGTATCTCACATTTTACAGATACTCTTTTTTACAGTTGCGGAAAAGAATTTATTTAAAAATACTTTCGTATTTATAAATAAATTAATCTAGCTGAAGATACTTTTGTATCTCAAAAGGTTGTTTTTTATCCGATTGTTATTTCATGTTTCCCAATGTTGTTTTAACTCACTTTGAACAACATTGAATTTATTTGGCAAATTTTTTAAAAGCATTTTTTCAACCGCAATGCATTTAATTTGTTTTTATTACAAATATAATAAATGGTTTTTGTATTTAGAAAAGAATTTGGCATAATTCCACGGATATTTGTCTGGTCGATTGAAGTCGCTCAGGAATTGTCAGCTGTTGGTTTTTATTTAGAATTAGGATTGAAATGCATTAGGCAAATAAATCGCTCAATATTTTTAGCAATTTCAAGCAAACAAATATGTATCAAATACATCTATAGATTTTGTGTGGTTGTTGATTCTCTTTTTACGTATCAAATAAACTAATAATTTGCGTGGATATCAATAACCAGATACCCCAGACTGACCCCGTTTTGTTATGTTGTTGTTGTTGTTGCTGTTGTTGTTGTTTTTCTGGTGAAAAGGGGGTGGGGTAGGGCGTGTTAAAAAAATGTGAAAAATACATTTGCATGTTTTGCGATGAAAATGAATTTATAATCCCACAAACAGGTCAACCCGACCGACCAGCAACAATATTTGTAAAAGAACAGCACAATACAAAACGAAACGAAACCAAACCCAACAAAATAACACTTTTACTAGCCTCTCAATGTTGTTGTTGTTTTTGTCACTTGGATTTATTGAATTTATTACTAACGCGGTGCAAGTTACTAGGGCTCGAATATCACAGAAAAACTGTCACAGAGAGAAAAGAGACAGAGACAGGCAGATAGAAAAAGATACCGAGTTTGTAAATTAAATAAAATACACAAATTCCCTCTTTTGTTATTTCAGAATGCAAAAATGAAATAATAAGCAAACGATTTTATTTATTAAGCAAGCAATTTATATTATTAGTATTATTTGCAGTTTTGACCAAGTTCTCTCACTCGCTTTTGTAGTCATCAACATGGCCATAATTACAAAACATACAGACATATTAAACAAAGCATACATATTAACTACCTACTTGAATGGCTTCATCGTCCTTTCTTTGAATTCAACTAACGATTCGAGCCATATTGGGCTTCATCAATTATAATATGCAATAATTGGCTTGCACAATTCAATGCATATTTGTTAACAAAGGCAGGTCATTTTGGTTATTTTGGGCCTAAATAATAAGTAAAATTGCTGAGATTTGAGCCATGCTTGTGGCCATTTAATTATAATCGATTAGCCTTTCGACATAAAATCCTATTGCCTTGTTGCTCGCAATTTGATTAATGACGTTTGCTTCTATTTTCATGACCTGTACGTTAAATTAGTGCTCATATTTGCAACAGGCAGGGAAAGAACCTCGTCATCAATGGAATCTGAATTACCGAAGGTTTCCTTGTTTCAAATTAGGGTCATTTTAATGTTGATTGATCGAGCAAAGTGAATTTTAACTTGCTAAGGTCATTTTATTTGCTTTGTTGCAAAATTAACATTTTCTGAGATATCGATAGTGTTGATGTTAGATACTATCGATAAGTGCAGCATTGGGAAAAATATAGATTAACCAACCGATGTGTTAATTTTGCATTTTTACTAATGATTTTAAAACCTATAAATTTTGGTAGCTGATAAATAGTGATTTAAATTTGTTACAGCTGCTGAAATTATTTAAAAATTTAATTTTTAGTTTATATAAAATTAACTTCAAGTTATCGATAGTGCATAGTCAACGATAGTCAACTTATATTGATTATATTAACTAACTATTTAAGCAGTATGATGAAACATATTTTTATATATATTGTTTTATATTTTAGTTTGTTTTGTTACTTAACATAAGTCGATAGATTTAGTTCTTGGCTCAGAAAAAAAATTAAATTTTTTCATATAAAACATTACTGACTTATAAAACTATCGATAGCACCAGTTATCGATAAGTACAATAGATAAGAAAGCGTATTATTATCTTCATTAACAAATCTGCATAATTTTTTGTTTCGTTGTCAACTTTTAATATACAAACTAGACAAGAAGTCTTGTCAAATGATGAATTATCTCTTCCTTCGATATCAAGCATACTTGTGGGCTTTAACATGTCATAAACTTGACCATTTATCCAAATGTTGTCATCAATATATATGTAACTATATTTAAGCATAGCCAAAGGGCCTTGTCAAGGTCGTTTTGCGACAGTTTGGCAACAGTTTTTCTCTCATTGGCAACTTGAACTAAAATGCTAATCATCGTGATACAATATTTCTTTGCAGATGCTATACCCCAACAACAACAACAACAACAGCAAGTGCTACAGCATCAGCAACAACAACAACAAGCACAGCAACAACAACAACAACAGCAACAGGCGCCGCGTTTCACAACGCATCCTTCGTCATCGGGATCCATTGTTAGCGAAGGACGAACGAAGATTTTGCAGTGTCTTGCGTTGGGTAAGTTGAAGCCAACAATAAGTAAGTTCGTAACATAAGCTCTCGGACACGGGATATGGCCAAGAAGGGGGGCGGGGCAGTTGGCAGTTGGAGTGGGAAGTCTAAACATTACACTTGTCCTTCAAAATGCCTGACAGCTGAGCTTAAGCATCTAAGGAGGAAGGATATGCAAGGGTATTGCGGCAAGTGGCATGTAAAATGAAACCATAAACGAAAACACTTTTTTTTTTTCTTTTTTTTTTCGTATTTCTTGTATTTTCCATTGTTGTGTTCCACCCCGTTGTTGTGGGTGAGGGGGCGTAATTTTGCTTTTGAAAGATAATGAAGTAGAAAAACAATAACTTTTATGAGGTTTCCAGAGCAGTTGGGAAGCCCACGAGAGAGAGAGAGCGACGTAATCCTTTGAGCCGTTTTTCGTCTTGTGGGTGGCTAAGGGAGTCAAGGGAGTCAAGTAGGAAGTAAGGTCACAATGAGGCTTGGCCAGTCGCTTTAGGGCACACACACACACACACACACACACATACGCAGGTGTTGTTTGTCGACCTGGTCTTCTGCGTCTGGCATTCCCAAGTATCGGTTACATACATATTGTGTCATCCCGAAAATTGCTGTTGTGAGTCGAAAGTTGCCTTCAGCTCTCGGACTTTAACTCGTTCCTCCACGTTCTCGTTCTCATTCTCATTCTCCTTGTCATTTTCATTCTTTTTACTGTTGTTGTTTGTGCTGTGTAAAGGACCCTCAAGACAATTTGGGCTCTGACATCCTTGTTTCCTTCCCTCTGTGTGTGTTTGGGATATTAGCTTTGTGGCCTTATGGCCACAGGATTCGCACAATTAGCCGTGAAATGTATTAAAAATGAATGCATATTGGTACATTGATGGGTCAAAGGAACACCATGCCTTACTCTTCTCTCCCTCTCTCTCTCTCTCTCTCTCTCTCCCCCTCTGTATCTGCCTCTTTTTCTCTGCTGTGCAGCTCAATTTGTCTGGCCTTCAAGTAATTTCATAAATTGCCCGTAAAATTGTCAATTCGGAGGTTAAGATGACGTGAAAACTTTTATCATTGAAATTAAAAAAAAACAAACAAACAAAAAAGAAAAATATATAACATTGATTAGGGTTCTGTACAAAGGGACTATTTGCAGTCAAAGTATTTGAGACAATGTCTTTTCAAATCGCTTGCTAATGCCATGTCATTAATTTAAATCGAATCTGTTGAATAAATACAATTTTTTTAACTTTTCATAACACTTAATTAAATTTCACACCAAAGAGGGAAAATTAAAAAGAAAATTACGTAAATTGTTACAGTCTTTATAAGTTTAGATTTTGTTTCGACCCTTCTTTTGTACATGTATATGTGTAATCCAATATATAATCGTATAGTTTGAAATACATTTTCTAAGATATAAATATTGATCAATCCTTCAAGAATGCTTCAATCAAAGATTTAGGTTTGAAACTTTGTTTAATTTAGTAGAAAAATGTTTATTAACATCTAAGATGTTTTAGATTTTTCTTAAATTATTTAGTTGGCAAAATTGTTTCCTAAAAACAATTTAAAATTCTTAACTGAATCTAACTTAAGATGATAATTTTATTTTTTAGCTGCTTTGTGTTTTTTCTTTTGTTCCAACTCTCAAATAATGGTGTGATAGAAAAAAACAATGAATATAATGGAATTATTTAATTTTTAGAATAAAAAAATAATATTTAGGTATTATTTAATAATGTGGTTGCATTGAAAAATGTTATAGCTGATGTTTAATATTTATGCATAAATATAAAAACTATAATAAGTACTCGATAAATGGAAAGCAACTACCATAAATCAGCCTCGACGGAATACTGACCTCAGCTAAGTGATGTCTGTGTTAGCCTAATTCGAAACTGCATTTAAAGGGTCAAATGATCGAAGCTCTCAATTTCGTGACTCAGTTACAAAACTGTTAAGCCAAAATCCAGAATTCAAAACACGTCAGTGCGAGCGATGAGCGATGAACCAACAAGCAAACCAAGCCAGAATCAACCAACACCATCAGCAGTGGGAGCAGTACCACCGTCAATTGTGGTGTACAAGTATCTATATATGTATGTGTGAGTGTGTGTGTGTGTGTGTGTGAGTGTGTGGTGCTAATTGATTGGCCTTTGATGGCCTGGCCAAGCCATTTGAGCTGTTTCAGCTGCGTGTATCTGCATACACAACACACACACACACACACACACACACACACACACATGCATATGAAAATGTACTTACGGTGTCTGCCATGTTGTTGTGTTGCATGCTGCATGTGGCATGAGGCATGAACCCATAAAGAGCCCTGCACTTTGCGTAAGCTGCAAAACGGCCAAAAGCAAAAGAAAAATGTACACCAAAAGAGACGAAAAAAAAAAAACAAAACAAAAATAAAAAATAAAATAAGTATAAGAAAAACATGAATGAAATGTTATCTTTGGCACAGCGAAGATGTTATGCCCTTACATATATCATTTAAAGAGTGTTTATAAATAGTCATATAAAATCACATCGTTTAACATTAACAAAAAATAAAAAATAAAAATGTTAGTTCCTAAATTTTCTAAAAATACCTTGAAAAAATTCAATTTGATGTCGTATAGTTTTTTGGTTTTCACCAAATTTAGTCGGAATATAAAATAACACTAAATGTATATTTTAATCATTAAATCATCGATGTTCCGCCGACATTGTAAAGATTTTTACTCTTGTTAAAAATACCTCAAATATAATATAAAAAAAAATTGTTTACAAAAATTCAATCTTTTGGTAGTCCGATTTAAATAAAATTTGGTGAGGACTTATAACCCATCATTCTTTCGTTTAGAATGATGTATCGTGATGAACAACAAAGTTTTCAAAATTTAACTTTGATATAAATAACGTGACAAAAATGAAAAATGTTCTGTAAGGGTATAAAAAAAAAACAACAAACAAACATGCAAATCTTTTTAGCTGCTGTTGTTGTTGTTGCTCCTGCCGGTTGTTGTTGTTGTTCTTATTGTTGTTGTTGGCATCACACATACCGCGACAAGCGTTGCCAATAGCTGTGGCATTCACGCACTCAGTCACTTTGGCGCTTTTAACTGTCAGCACACACACACACACACAGATACGAATTGTAACGAATGAGGTTGCAGATGCAGAATGCTGATATGGTTAGGAAAGGGAACTGGGAGGGTGGGAACTGGAAAAAGGGTTGCGGATCCCAATGGTAAATTTGTCGCAGAAAACTGTACAGAATTCATACAGAGCGCTCACAGTTCTGCGCGCCGAGTTCATGTAAAACCCTCATTCGCTTTTATACATGCGTGGCCAAAATTCTCTGTAGGAAATTTTAAACCGCGCGGCAGACTCCGCTATGATGTCGAACGTTTTAGTGAGTTCTTCGCAGGGTTCTGCTGCATACTTTTCTGTATGCGTATTTCTGCTTTAAAAAATCTAGTTGGAATTCTGGCTGGTTCTAGTATGAAATCTGGTTGGAATTCTTATTGAAATACCCCACCCCTAATGAGCGGCAAATCTGCACGGCAGTAGAAATAAAATGTTTATACATATTTTTAATTAATAATTTTATTTAAACAATTATTTACATTCTTTTTTTTACATTCTTACAATTACTTAAACTAATTTAGATATATAAGAACACTGAAAAGAAAGAAAAAACAAACAATTATTACAAATGTGGTATTTTATGTGTTTTGTATTTTACTTACCTGTCTTGTGTGTATATACAAAACACTAGCACTGCCGAGTGTGGTAGACTGTAATATATTAATTGTGTTTTATTTGTAAATTATGTTAACATACGCAATAAATATATTTAACTTACCGCTTCACTTATGTTGTTTACGCAACACGAGCTGACACTTAACTAAAACGCAAAAGAAAAACTGCAAGAAATACACACAAAAAGGGTTGCAACCCATACAAAATGTAGCTGATCGAGTTTTTTTGTACACTGCAATAACTGCTGCAAAACCCTATGACAACCCTACAAAAGTCAACACAAACAAAGAAACAAAGAAAAAATCCAAGCAGCGTTCTCTGCAGCAGAACGCAGTGTCAAACTCACTAAAACGTTCGAGTTCGTAGCGGACTTTGTTGCAGGGAACTTTTACCACGACGCAAACGATTCTAAGCAGCGTCTTGTACAACCAAACACTATGAGAAACTCAAGCAGACGAGCGAACTCATAGCGGAATTTGCTGCGGGGATTTCACATTTAGAGACGATCGATTCTGACTACAGAGCGCGCTAATGAAAGTTTGCAGAATCAGGGATGTGCAACTTAAATCTGAAGCGTTCTGTACAGCGGCCGTATAGAATTCGTTCACCACATGACTGAATTCCCGGCTGGGATGTTTAGGCCTTGCAGTTCTTGCTCGCACAACTTCACCTATCTTTCCTATGCCTTTCTCCCTCTTTATCTTCCCCCTCTTCTCTTCCCCCTACCTCTGACTGCTGCCAAGGAATGCAGACGGTTGTTGTAAACTATTTTTGTGCGCTGTACCCATTGAATTGTATAGCAGAAAAAGTTTTTTAACTGTATTCGAGGGTATGTAACAAGCAGAAAATCTAAAATCAAAATAATAGAGCATACGGAAGTTTTTTGACCTATTAAAATATTATAATGCTTGATATATCATAAAAAATACAAAGAACAATTCATCACAGCACTGGCGCCATCTAGCGTACGTTTACCTTAAACATGTATGGTTCATTTACACCTTTTTTTTAGTTTTTAGATACATTTATGTATAATTGTTTATAGGGTATCTGCTAGTTGATCACACTTCAGTGCCACATCTCAACTTGTTTTGTTATCTTTAAGCATTTTTTCTAGCTATTTTGCGCCCAGTTTTTAGTGTGCAGCGAATTCTGTGGCTTGCTAACATTGCAACAACAAAATAGCAATGTAGCTTAACATGTAGGGCGGAAAGAATGCACAACCAGCACATACCCTGTACATTACAAAAAAACAAAAACCGTTCTCCTCTTTATTTTAATAATTTGTTGTTAGAACTATTTTCGAAACATACTTTTTCTTCTTTATTTCAATAAAATGTTTCCTGAACTATTTGAGAGTTATGAAAGTACTCTTACTTAAAAACAAAAAACTTATCGTTATCTTTTTCCCCTTATGTTTTCACAGCTTTTTGTAGTATACTTTTTGGGGCTACAAAATTGGATATTCTGAGATTTGCAATTGAAAACAAAGAATCAAATATTTTATAAAATTTAATATTTGAATTTTAATTTTTGTTAAGATTTAATAATAATTTCAAATTTGAAATTTAAAACTGAAAATCTAAATAATAATAAAAAATGTTAGATTCGAAAAACAGAAAATCTCAATGCGAGCAGATATGAATTAACTTTGGTAGCACTGTTTAAATACCCTGTAAAATGTTCATCAACTAAATGGATTTGGGGACAAGCAAAAAAGATAATTTGCTCTTGTTGTTGTTGTTGTTTGTGGCGCCATCTGGCGTTAAATGCGTTTTGTGACACCGAAAATGGCCAGATATTTAGGGCAGATTTTGGTAAGCAGGTAAAAACTGTTAATCAGGATTATCAACGACAAGTTGAATGGGCAATGGAGGTGCACAAATGTAACTAATATGGCATGTGCAACTGCCACAGCCAGCGATGTTGCAAGTACTTACAGCATGTTGTATATCGTTTTTATTTGTTTTTTTTTTTTTTTGGAAAGAAGGGGATTTTGGTGCAGAGTGTTATAAGCATAAAGCCTTGGCAAAGTGTGTGCTGAATTGTTTTTCAACAAGACGCGACGCGACGCGACGAAATGCAACTTGCAACAAAGACTGCTTTTTTATGGCCAAGAAGAGCCGCGGCCAGAGCCAAGCCAAGCCAAGCCGGCTGAAGAAGCTGCATCGGTGCAGCAAATGGGGTAAGAAAGGATAAGGAAACGCGAGGCACAAAACACAAAAATAAAAAACAGCTAAGAAGAAAAAAAAAACATTGGAAAAGTGTTGGAAAAAAATGGGATGAAAATGGAAAACCTGCAGCAGCATCTGAAGAACGTGCGTGGCTTAGTTGCCTTGTGTTTAACTATGGGTTTAGAAAAGTGGGTTTGAGTTAAGTTTTTTTTCTCTCTCCATATTCCTCTCTATTCTTAGCGTCAACATCGAAAACTAACAGAACGAAAACAAAAAACAACAGCAGCAACAACAACAAAATTGCATGAAACATTACTAAGCGAAACAAAAAAACAAACAACAACGATTACAACAAAAAGTATTGTGTAAGGCATTGTTTTTTGTCTGTGTATTTTGTCGCAATTTTTTTTTTTGCATGCAATTGTTTTTCTTGTTGTTATTATTGTTGATACTTTGCTTGTTTGCCAGAAGAGCCAAGCCGGTTGGAGTGCCATTCCTTAAAGCCTTAACATTGTTTGGGCTTAAGCTCTAGGCCAGTAAGCGAAAAATTAAAGTAGACAAATGGGCCAAAGTCGAGGTTCAAACACACTTTTAAGTTGCTTTGCTTTCAAATTCAAATTTTGTGCCTACCGCTGCTTTAGACTGGCTGATTAACTGAAACTTTATTTTATATATCTTTTTTTTTATAGAAATTTAGAATCGAATAAAGATATAATTAGGATATACTAAATTTTGTATGGAACCTTTAAAACTTAAATTTTATTCTTAAAGTTATGATTGTTTGGTGTAAAGAAAGAGTATTTTTAAAAGTTAATAATATGCCGAAAATTCATTTTGTAACCTGCGGGTACTTCGAAAGATCAACAGTATTCCAGACAGTATAAGAAGGAGAAAAGTACACGACAGTAAAATAAGAAGATACAGCGAGAAAGAGAAAGAAGAAACGAGTCAATTTGAGAGAGAAAATAATTTATTTTAAATCAAAAATGAATATTTTGAGAACAAACTAAAACTTTATCCGCTTTATACCCTTTTTTCTATACAAAGAAAAAACATGTACCATAATAATCATGGTACAATTTTGTTCAAAATGTATACATTTTTTAAATCTAAACTATTTTCACAATATCGAATATCGAAATTAAAACCTTTCGATAATTTTATGCCAACTTTGTGAAAATATGTTATTATATGTTACCAAGGAATAGAAAAATTTAAAAATTTAGGTAAAATTTTAGCACATTTATTATGTTTTGTTACATGTGAGTCAAGAACCAAGTCGGTTGAGTTTTGCAGATTTTTGCATGTTTTACGGTTCATTCGAGTGACAAAACAGACTCCTTTTAAATTTATTATCTTGCGCATTTCTAAGCAAACTATGTGCATATTTTTATTACTAAACAACTTGAAATTACACAGTGAGAGAGAGGGAGATGGAAATAGAGAAAGAGAAAGAAAATCGTCATGCTTCCTTCAGCTTATCTACGACAAGAATTTGTTTTCCACTTTTTTGAAGGCAACGTGCGATTTTGTTGGAGTTTTTGTTTATTTTTCTTTTCACTGACTGCACAGTTGACACACTTACAGATACCCTGTCCATTTTTTTATCTCTCTCTCTCTCTGGCTCTCCTTGTTTGTAGCCTTGACTCAGGTGTGTTACTTGATGAGAACTGCAGAGATTTCTTGGGAATTGCGTTTACATCTCGTTTCCTGGCCAAGTTTTGTGGTTAAAGCAGAAAGACTCTGAGAAACAGAGAGAGAGAGATAGATAGGCGAATATGTAAACAATGGAAATACATAAAAGTGAAATGTGCTGCCAAAAGTGAGAAGACAACAACGACAACTGCAACTTGCACCATTAGGCAAGCACAAGAATAAAAAGAAAAAAGATAGAAAAAAAACGAAGGAGAAACAAAGCAAAGCAAAGCTGCCACTTGACGTGGCGTGCTGCGAAAATCCTTTTAGGCCGCCCTTTATTTTTCGCCTTGCCACTTTTTGAAGTTTACTTAAATTCGAGTGCAACAACAACAACCACAATGAGGAAAACAACAAAAAGGCTGTAGTTGCTGCATATCCACGTGGCAACAACAACGTCAACAACGATGCACAGTACTGTGCATAATTTAGCAGACACTTGCCACACAAACACAAGATTAACTACAGCGTCATAAAGGTCAAAGTAGGAAATTGAACTCGACTGCAAAGACCCGCTATTTAGTCTGTAACAATTGGTAAAGTTACAAAAAATATTTAAAAATAAAATAAATATTTAAAAACATGAAATTTAATCAGGGGTGTCACAGAAATCGCTTTCGCTTGGATTTAACTTAAATTTGTATGAAATTTGTATGAAATTGAAGTGAAATTCAAGCGAAAGCGATTTCTGTGGCACCCCTGAATAGTTTAAAATTTGTGATACGCGATTTTCTAAAGCGGAATTTGAAGCCGCGAGCAACATTTATATTGATGTTGAATTGCTATTGCTGATCAGCAACATATACATATATACTCTGAAAAGCTCAAAAGACTTCTTGGACTTTTGAAGTGCAGGGTCTAAAGAGGTCAACAGGTAGATCGGACATCAAATCAAAGCAAACTTCAAGCTTTGTGTTTCACAATAAATCAGGGGGATCAATGAGGCAACGACGCGACAATATTGCAACATCAACATTGCAACTGAAACTGCGACAGTTGCAGCTTTGCTATTGACAGAATATGTAACATTAGGCGGCTAATGTCAGACTGGGCCTCACATTGTGTGTGAGAGAGAGAGAGAGAGAAGGAGAGGGAGAAGAGAGATAGGTAAACTTAAGATGAGTCCCTTGGCGACAACATGGCAACTTCTGCAAAGCGGCGACAGCCACAAATCAAACAATTTCCGCAAGTTGTGAATGCAGCGAGAGAGAGGGAGAGAGCAAGAGAGAGAGAGTGAGGGATAGAGTGGGGGAGACATCTACAAATACACACACACATACACATACACAGAGTCGACACACTTTTGTGCAAATGCAATTTGTTGCGTGTGGCATCGTCAGTTTATTGAATTTATTTATATGCAGTCGCTTGCTTAGACATTGACTGATTGATTGAGTGATTGAGCGATTGAGTCACTCGGAGAGTACGAGACCAAATTTCATTATGGCCTTTTCCCTCTTAACGAAAAAACGGACTTGTTGCTTTTCCGGTCTCTCTCTCTCTCTCTCTCCCTCATTTTCCTTCCCTCTCTGTCTCTGCTAAAAATAACGTGATATGCGATTCACGTTGCACTTGGCAAATGTATTTTAAATCCAGCTTTCAATCGAAACTTTAAGGGCAATGACAGCATCTAAGTATCCCTAAACATCTTTTTAATTTTATCTAATCTATCTAAAAATAAAAAAATAAACTTGCAAACTTAATTAAATGAGTAAAGAGTTGAACCCTAGTCCAAAAAAGTATGCTACAGAAATTGCAATTGCCGGATCAGAATTTCCCCAACTAAAAAGTGCAAATCAAAAGGCAAAAATTTTCTACATTTCTAACATACTTTCGGCGTCAGAAATGTATTTATGATAAAAAGTTTTTCATATTGAAATATTTGATACAACAAAACAAAAATTTAAAATCCGCTTATTCTTTTTTTCTTATGAAATTTTTTTAATGTTAGATTCTGATTTCCTATGGAGTTGTTATTTAAAATATGTTTAGTATCAAGTAGTATTTTACTATGGGATTACACCTGTTTAATATTATTACAATATCATGATATGCTGCTGCGCATAAACTTTGCTAATAATATTGTCACATTTTCGAGGTGCTTGCAAATTCAACTGAATTATGATTTCATTCTCCACTTTCATATCCTGCGCTTCTCTTTCCATTTACATTCCGTTCCATTTCATTTCATTTTGTTTCGTTTGCTTAGTTACATTTTTTTTCTTGATGCTGTTGTTGTCCTGTTCAAATGGGACAAGCTGGACAGACTGGACACTCTGGACAGCCGACACGCTTGACTGTGGTCCCGTGTGGCTTTGGCTTAAAGGATTTGTCAGTTTAGTTATTAAAAACTCATGAGTGTATGCGTCTCTGTGTGTGTGTGTGTGTGTGTGTGTTGGTGTGTCACCGTTACATACGGTGACATGTGTGTGTTTGTGTGTGTGTATGTCTGTTTGAAGGAGAGTCTCTCACTTGGGAATTCTCCCACTCATTCTTTGGCCCTGCTTATTGGGGCTTTCACTTCGATTTAACGCTGACACATATCGCTGGAGAACTGACTTTTTTCTCTCTTTTTTCTGCTACTGTTTCTTCTTCTTCTTCACCTTCTGCATCTTCTTCTTCTTGTACATTTGCTTTCGGCTTACTTACTTTACTTTTGTTACACAGGGAAAAACATTTTGGAATTTCGGGATAGAGTATAGTATATCCGAAGCGTAATTTTATAAAACCAAGTACGAAAAACTTGATTCAATTACGATTCATCAATTTCTTTTGTGCTCATATTTTTATAATCGGGGCTTTATATGAACAATTTCGGTAAAATCAAATTGTTTTAGGCTTTTTTTTTTACTATTTTAATGCTGAGCAGTTGCCATTTTATGGTGTTAATTAAATAGTAGCAATTTTAAATACATACTAAAATCAATAATTTTTTAAAATTGAATTTTATAATTATCTGTTTTTTTTCTGTGTACTTTTTACCCTCTTGCCTCCATATTTCTTCTTCTGCTCAATATTGACCAAAGCGACGGCATTCGGTTAAGTAAGTCTGTGTGTATCTGTGTGTGTTTGTGTGTGTTGCAGTTGTGCTAATGCCGCCTGTGTGTATTTGCCTTACAATTCCCCAAATTGTAATTTTATAGCAACGTCATTGCCCAAATGCTCAAATAGACTTTACCCTCTGCTTTGGCATCGCCCAACTTTTTATGCCGGCCAACACTTGCAGGAACTTTTTTCCTTTCCTTTTCTTTTCTTCTCTTCTCTATTTTTCTGACTTCTCCTTTTTTTTTTTGGCTGCTGGCTCTTTTACTTATTCTAGCATTTCAGCCCTAGTCTATGTGTCTGTCTGTCTGTCTGTCTCTGTGTCTGCTCAATTCGATTTCATCTGCTGCCAAAGTGCTGCCAACTGAATGCAATTGCATTGCCATTGGCAACCCACTCTATGTGTCTTCATATGTGTGTGTGTGTGTGTGTGTAACAGCGTCAAAATACCCTGTAAACCAGCATATAGATAGCATGGGGTATTTCGACTTTTAAAGACATTTTGTAACAGTTTAGTTTTGCTTTTTACGATTAAAAAACAAATGATTTTAAAGGATCTTTTTAATTGTCGAAGCTTAAAATATAATTTTAAAGAAAGAATTAAATTGAATTATATACAATAGTTCAATGCACAACATATTTTTAAATTTAAATTAGTTGAATTTTTATTTGACAAGATCTGGAAACGAGAAATGTGTTTCGAACATGAGAAAATTTAATTTAAAAAATATATATTTTATTGTGAATTAAAAAATAATTGTGTTTCCAGCGTGAGAATAATTGCTTTGAAAGTATAATTGTAAAATAAAATCAAAAAAATAATGATAATTTTTGTGTATTCTTGAAGCTTAATTGAAATGGATGTGAGATAGAATTTCAATTTAAAATAAAAAGAATTTTTTAACAGGGTATCCACGTTGACAATCACAAAATTGTTGAGTGGTTAGCGCATTTTGTTTGCTGTGAGCGCGCTAAATCGCTGGCTGTGCAATTGGGCCTGAGGTTTGGGTTTCGGGTCTCGGGTCTCGGGTTTGAGTTTGAGTTTGGGTTTGAATCGCTGTCGAAGGATTTGGGATCAGCCATCGAGTGGAGAGCCAGCTCAAATGTTGAGGCTGTTGCAGAGTGTCTATCGGCTTTCAGCATCAGCAGCCGTTGCACTCATCCTGTTGCATGGCCATTTCATGTTTAGATATCACAGTGTTGAGTAGTTGTAATAGTGAGTTAATCTAGGGGGGTGGTGGACATAGGGTGGACAGGGACATGGACAGTTGCTTAGGGGTTTTAGTTGGCTAAAACGGATATTTAATTCAGAGCTTCATTTAGCTGGCCAACCGCCGCCTATCCAAAAAAAGGGTCAAAGGGTCAATTTTTCGTTTAGAAAATGTTGCAATTGCAAATTGCAATTCCATTTGGTTGCACGAACACCGCCGTGCTGGCACACATAAATCAACTTTAAATTAAACGAAATCAAAAACGCCATTTTGCAATACAATACGATACGGATACGGGTATAGAACTGAAAAGTCGTTTATTTAAGTTCCTCTCTCTCGGCCGATCGCATTTTGTGCAAATTGTGTGCACAAATCGAGTTGCTTCGAGTGTGTCCGGTTAAATGTTACACAGAGCGAAATAATCAAGTGTTTCGCCACATTTGAAACTTGATTTCTCACTAAGATTGAAATTAATAAAGTCGAGTGTGTCAATCTGATTTTAAGGACGATATTTTGAGTACGAAAGTTAAGTATTTTTGTATTTCAAACTCGAAAGAATTAAAATTTAAACTTGATTCAAGTTCCCCAAACTCTGCTACTGAGTACAAAAACAACTTAAAATAAGAACCTGAAAACCTTTCAGATAATCAAGATTAGCTACAGAAATTATCCTGTTAAATATAATCTTCATTTCTAAGTATTTTAAGTTTCGATACAAGATTATTTGTTCTTATATGAAGATTGATGGAACTTGGTTAAGGAAGTCTTTTGGACTCCTATATAAAAAATGGATTTTAAGTATCGTAAATATTTGAATCGAACTTGATTAAAGTACGGGCTTTTTCTCTCAATGTACTAGCCTCGCGCAACTCCCCTCTTTCTATTGTCCCCGGGCCCATTCCCATTTCCATTCCTATTCCTGCCCAATGCTCTTGGTCTTTGCATCCTGCTGGTGTCACTGTTGCGGGTCCCTCGATACGATAGGCAAACGGAAGCTCAAACAAATAGTCAACGAACTACGAACTACAGCACATAGTACACTGAGAGCAACGATAGAGTGTGATGTGGTGCGGGGCGTGTGAGGGTCGTGAGTGAAAGGGGGGCTCTGTAGAAATAAGTAATATCCTCTTTTGTGCCCGGGCGTGGCCAGAATAAGATTTAATCGCCACTGAACCAAAAGAGATATGGCTTTCAAAAAAACATTTTCATTATGCAACAATGCGAACGCGAAGCTCCATTTTCCAACCAGCATTTCCTTCCCCCCTTCTACTGTCTCCCTCATATCCGTATCCCTTTTCTTATTTCATTGCAGTTTACTGCAAGACTCTTCCTTCTGCTTTTCTTCTTTTCCTGCAGCAACAGCTCCAGTCTCATTTTCCTTAACAAACACTGTAGTCAGCTCTATGGCTCTATAGATACATATTCATATGTATGTGTATGCATGTATTCATTCATACTATATATGTGTTTTTGAACTTTATTCACAGGTTCGCCACAGCCCACATATCGTTGGCTCAAGGATGGCATACCCGTTGCCGATTATTCATCCAGTCAATTTTATCGCATTCACATCACAAGACGCGAGGATGCCGGCAGCTATCAGTGCATTGCCAGGAACGATGCTGGATCTATATTGAGTGAAAAAAGCGATGTTGTTGTTGCCTGTAAGTACACACACACACACCATACTATAAGATATGTCTGTCTGTTTGAAACACTGATAAAAAGTAACATTTTCATATTCAAACTGAGTGTAAAACATAATTGACTTTTTGCATTTAAATATTTTATTCATTTTATTTTAACAAAAATTAATATTACACATATGAAGAAATCAATTTGATACCTAAAACTAGTCATAATGCTTAAGTGAAAAGCATATTTACAACACACAAATAATTAGTTTTAATATAAAAACATTTTTATTGAAGTACTTAAAATATTTTAACATATAAAAACAATTATTTTAATTCTAAATATTATTTAAGGTTAATTTCAAACAAATAATATATATTTAAATTAAATTTTCAGTCATTTCAATTGTAATCAAATCGTAAAAATTGTTTAGAAAAATGTTTTTCTCAGTGCATGCTGAGCTCAGGTGTGGAAAATTATTAAGCTGACTACTTCAGGCATTGACAGCCTTTTGTAGTGTCAGCTCTCATCAAATGAGAACTAAGCCATTTTCATTCGCTTGGTAATTGCGTGGGAAAATTATATGTCCCTCTGGCTGTCTGGGTGTCTCTCTGTCTGTCTGCCTGTCTGTCTAACTGTCTTGTAGTCAACAGTTCGGATTTACATCGTCCTATCGTAAGCCGCTTTGTGCCCTGTTATCGTTATGAATAATTTGAAATCTATGCCAAGATATAATTTAATACAGTTTCGTGTAATCGTTATGATTCCATCAATGCTCATTTCCATGTTCTTGTTTTCTAGATACTATTTGTCAGATAAGTTGGTCAGTAATTGGAGTTTTTATCGGAAACTAACACGCAATTCCCTGACATTCTAATGCTCTAGTTGACGTACTTAAATCGATTGATATTATACAGATAGTTGCAGATAGCTATAATTATGTCCAAACATGTGCACTTAATTTCGTTGTAAAAATACTTTGTTATAAGCGCGTACTTGTCTATTTTATTATTATTGTTAATTGACATAAACAAATCGTAGTAAAAGTCTATAGCTTCAAATCAAATTTTGAATAATAAATGAAATGTACACGAGTTGAATTTCACATAAATCCTTTTAGAATATCATATATTGTTAAAGTTTTGTAGGTGGTCGTAAACTTGGTCCATATTTAAAATGCTTGACAGCAATGATTTCTATATAACTTTATAATTGTATTAATAACATTGTATTAGTAACATTGAGAAAAAACACGATGTCTCTCGTTAGATACATAAAGCAAAAATATTGTTTCATTCCAACATTCCAAAACGCCATTTACATATTGTTGCTAAGTATTTTTTTCAGTGTTCCATTAAGAAAATCGCGCAAACTATTAGCTAGAGGAGTGTTTCGTTCCAGCGTTCCTTTGCTAGTCGAGTGTTTCATTCCAGTGTTCCGTTAACTTAATCTAGCACTTGTAATGTTTCATATCATTTTTTTCATTTGCTAAGCGAGGGTTTCATTCCAGCGTTCCTTTCAGTACATTTTACAAACAGCTGATTGAATCAGTTTAATTCCTTATTATACTATGCTGATTTCACAAATTACTATAAAGTGTTTCATTCCAACGTTCCGTTGCTAAACGAATGTTACATTCCAGCGTTTCTTTAAGGAAATCTCCCAAATAGCTGTCTAAAAAAATGCTTCATTTCGCCTGCTCCCAAAAGTATGCAATAAATATGCATTAAGAATAATTTCATTCAAATCGACAATTCACTAGAGAACATGACACAAAATAGAAGCAAAAAAGAAATAACCATAACAATATTCTAACAGTTTAAGTAGTTAATTAAACTAATTGAATAATAAGTGCTTGGACAAGAATAAGAGTTAAAAAGGAAAATGTCAACTGAGAAAGGGCGAGAAAATGTGGGGCAAGAATTCAATGTGGCATCGATTGAATCGTCCACTTAAGAGAACAACACAAAGATTGCGATTTGTAATCGGAGCTATGTATGTATGTAGCTGAGCATGAGCATGAGCACGTGGCAGCAAGAGTTACGTGCGATAATAGTGTCAACTTTCAACTTGGGGCAAGTTGACAATTGGGGGCACGTTGCTGCTAATCAAACGGCTGCCACAGCAGTGCCAACAACAACAACAACAACAGCAAGAAGAAGAACAATAACAACTTGGCTTATGGGGCGACAGATGTAGCTGCTAATTTTTCTTTAATGCGAACTTAATTACAACAAACGCTACAACAACAGCTCAACAATTAGAGAGAGAGAGGGAAAGAGAGAGGAAATAAGTGAGATGGCGGACACTTGAGCTGTGACACATGTGTGTGTGTGTGTGTGTGTGTGTGTTGTGTATGTGTGTGTTCGCATTACGAAACTGAAACTGCTTGAACCTAATAAATCGAGCTCTCCACAAGCTTGTGACCTTCTTTTCGGGCCATTCTAATAATGATGATGATGTAGTTGTTGTTTGTCATGATGATGATGATGATGATGATGATAATGAGAATAGCAATGTTGACAACGCGTCAAGTCGAGGAGTGAGAAATGTTGGGCCTGCTCTGACTTGGAGCATCGTCTTGAGCACTTAATTAATTGTAGGAGTGCTGCGCTTAAACTGAACTAATAACCTTTAGAACTGAGTGTACGGCTCGTCACTGCACAAGTTGGAGTGGACTCGACTACAAAATACCCTTTATAACTTCAATAAATACAATCATTAATAATTAAATAATATTCTTAGTTTCGTTTCTTAAAAGAAAATGAGTTTTTATCTATTGAACCCAAGTGTTATTGCGTAAAATAGTAGCTTGAATAATTTCGAGATTATAACTAATCGAGATCAAAATATGACAGTATAGTTTAATATAGCTTTCAAATTGCTCATGTAGTTATATTTTCTCTTTCGAATTGTGGGCGAAGGCAGCGGGACATTTTAAATTCATAGTAAACGTGACCGTATTGTGTACATGATTCTGCATACTAAATTTAGTGGCTCTAGCTCTTATAGTCTTTGAGATCATACAGATACTAATTAAGAATATATGTGTAATTCATTATTTGCATGTTTGCATAATATCATTACTGCACAGCTTTAATGTATTTGGTATGCAGGAACTTGCATACAAAATTTAGAGTCTCTAGCTCTCATAGTTTCTGAGATCATACTGATCGAGAGTTCGATGGAGTTTGTATAAAACCATTATACCCTTTTTAGACTAGAATAAAAGACTCAGGGTATAAAAAGCGGGACAACCAAGTGAAATATAGTCAAGCAGAAGGAGACTAAAGGGGAAGGGAAGTGGAGGAGGCGAAAGAGGGCGGGAGGTGGATGAGGAGGAGGAGGAGAAGTGCGTAGTTTATGGGAGGTTTGAGGAAAATTGCCTTGCCCGCAGGCCGACGTTGTTGGATTCAATTAGCAGGCGTGACACTTGAGCCTCGGCGCTACATGCGAAAAAGGAAGGTGGAAAGAGAGAAAACGAGAGAGAGAGAGAGAAAGAGAGATAGATAGCTGGAGGGGGTCAGGTCACTAGCGCTATTAAATTGTAATAACCCCGCGCATATTTCAATTTCAATTTTAATAACTAATTTCTATTTACCATCATTTTTCCCACCCTCTGTTTTTCCATATAGATATGGGCAACTTTGAGAACATCACCGAGGGTCGCTTAACAGTTGTCAGCGGTCATCCGGCGATATTTGATATGCCCACAATTGATTCGATACCAAAGCCATCGGTCGATTGGCAAACGGTGGAGGGACCTTTGAACTATGACATCAAATACGCCATCACGCATTCGAATCAATTGATCATCCTCAGCGCCGACGAGAACGACAGCAAAGCATATCGGGCGAGGGCAATGAACACCCAACTGGGCAAGGAGGAAATGAGTGCGTTTGTTCACCTAAAGGTCACGGGGGATCCCTACGTCGAGGTGGCACCCGAGATCATTGTGCCGCCGCAGGATCTTAAGCTGAAACGTGGCGAAAGCTTTGCCGAATTGCAGTGTATTGCGAATGCCCGGCCATTGCATGAGCTCGAGATGATTTGGCTGAAGGATGGCGTGGCCGTGGAAAACGCCGGCATTGCACACACTCTCAACGATCCCTGGAATCGCACGCTCGTCCTGCAGCAGGCGAATAGCTCGCATGCCGGCGAATACAGTTGCCAGGTGCGTTTACGCAGCGGCGGCTATCAGACAGTCACCGCCACAGCCCGGGTCATTGTCCTAGAGCCACCCATGTTCCTTACCCAAATGCGTGCGGAGACTTTCGGTGATTTCGGTGGCGAGGTGTCGTTGCCCTGCGATGTTGTCGGCGAACCAACGCCCAAAATACAATGGTTTCGCAATGCGGAGCGGATTGAATCGCAGCTACAAAATGGCGGGTAAGTAACAGTTGTTTTTCAACGCTGGCGATTATTCTTGAGAATTTATATGTACACTACTGGCCAAAACAATAAGTACACTCTTTTTTTTTACTATAACAGCTATTGTAAGTCAAGTCTTCATATTTAAAAAAAAAAAATTTGAAAGGTCATTTAAATTCCGTTTGAATGACGCAAAACTTTCCTTAACCCATTTAGTACCCATTGAAAATTTCGAATTCATGTAAATGTCTACTTTTGAAACTTTTTTCCTCGATTTACAAAAAAAAAAAAATTTAATAAATGTTTTCCCTATTTTTTATAATATTTTGAAATTGCTTAAAGGCACAGAAAAAAAAAATCCGGGATATTTAGCCCGAATTCAATCCGAAACGATGTCAGAAGTGGGGTAATCTCGGATTTACTTAAACCAAGTATGAAATACTTAATTTTTTCAATCCCGAATTCAATCCTAAAAATTCGTAAAACAAATAAAAAAAAAAAAAAAAATTTTTTAACATTTTTTTACATTTTGTTTTGTTTTTATTTTTAAATTTTTTTTTCTGTGGGGCACTTATTCGTCATCTTCATACAATAAGTGCCTTTTAAGCAATTTTAAAAAATACTAGGGAAAAGATTTTTGAAATCTTTTTTTTCCAGGCATTCTTCGAATTGTTTGAAGAATTCTTCACTTGACTTGACTTGTTATAGTAAAAAAAAGAGTGTACCTAATGTTTTGGTCAGTAGTGTATGTATGTGTTACATTTTAAAGTTCAACAAAAAAATGTCTAAATCAGTGCTGTAAAAGTGCGTTATTAGTGTTGTCAAACGCCAATTGGCAATATGTCCGTCTCTTCATCTCACAAATCAGCTCAGTTTTAACTTTTTAGAGCATCAACACTTAAGTTACATTTAAGAACTACTGTTTATTATACAACACTGTTGTAAGTGTTAAAAACCATAAGTTTTAGATCTGTGTGAAAAAGATCGCTGATATACAATTAAATTGAGTTGATTTTTCGATTTATCCCAACGATTACTTTGATCGATTATGAAATCAAAACAATCGAAAAGGGAAAGCTGCACATTTGTATGCAAAAAACGAGAAAAAAAAATAGGATGCTGAATTCGCAGAATATGTGTGAGCTAAAAATCGAAAGCAATTAGTTTATGTGAAGGAGCGAGATAATTACTTGATGATGCCACACTAATGATGAATCATTATGGCTGCCACCTCTTTATACATTTTTTTTTTTTTTGCAGATACGAACTGAAAGCGGATAATACGCTGATAATTAAAAAACTGACGCTCGGCGATGAGGGAATGTTTCAGTGTCTGGCGAGCAACGAGGCCGGCGAGAAATCCGCCTCCACCTGGCTGCGAGTGAAAAGTAAGTCAAGTATTATCGTTTATATCGCTTACGAATATAGCAGAAAAAAATGGATTGAGAATGCGAATATATGGAATCATTGAAACTGACTGATTTGGCGAAAAAACTAACTAATACTTGTTCCTCATCAAGCTCGCCTGCCTAACAAACGCTACAAGTGTGGGCTGATAAGTCTAAGTAGGAAAACGCGACTTTTTTTTTTTAATAAAAATAGATTAACTTTTCAACATAATCATTTTTTAGAGCCATTTATTTTATCTGACGGCTCTGCAACTTCTTTGTGGGTGCTCAAATTAGGCACTTTTCGAGATAATCTCATCATTCAAGTGAAATCTCTTTTCGCCCAGCTATTTTCCATAAATTTGAACATTGGTAATAGTCACAAAAGATAAAGTCTGGAGTATATGCTGTTTGCAGAACCATTTCAAAGCCCAATTCATACAATTTTAAATTAAAGTCAAGAATAAAAGTTTTTTAAATCGTGTAACTTTAGTAGAAAATTGCCTAAAATTCAAAAAAAGGTGACTTGCAATCAATATGTCATATCTAATGAAAAAGAAAAATTGTGGCTTTAAATAAATAAAATAAATTAATCTCCAGCCTATTTTGGTCAGGGCTCACTATAAAATGTTTCCAAAATTATACAGTGAGCTACACTATATTTGTTAATATATTTTTATAAAATATTTTAAATTGTCAATCAGAAAACAAAGCTTTCTAGTTTTCCTGCTTAGGCCAATGACTTATCAGTTGACCCTCGTGAATGCATACTAAAATGGCTCTCACCCTCTCTCTCCCCATTCTTTCATGTCAATTTGTTGTTGCATTGAACCCGTTCCCAAATGTGTGTTCCATTCCCAAATCACAAATCCAAAAAATCAAAAAAATCAAAAAAAAAAAAAGCAGCAACAACTGAAGCGACAGCTTCGCTGCAGCCGCGCGTGAAGCGTTTGGCGCAACCGCGCATCTTGCGGGTGAGAGCATCGCATGTCGGCATGGGATCGGGATCGGGAACGGGAACGGGAACGGGATCAGTATCGGGCATGCAACCGGGCCAGGGCATGGGCACGGTCTATAAACGCAAGGAATTTCGCTTTGGTATGGGCAAAAAATACAACAAAAAACAAATAACAAACAACAATAACAACAACCTTGCAATATGCACCAAAGTTAACACTTTCAATTACACTAGCAATTATAATCGTTTGTTGTTGTTGTTGTTGTTATTGTTGTTATTATTGTTATTGTTATGATTATTAAATACTTTTTGCCACCGCACGCACAATGCACTTGACTTGCATGAGAGGCATTTGAAAACTGCACTCGTTTTTCATACTCTTTGGCACTCGACGCACTCGCTTATTCATCATCATTCAGCACTTTAGCACCCCCACAATTCCCCCTTTCACCCCCTTTCACAATCCCCTCTCCCCTCGCTCCACTTGCAACTTGCCACTTGCCACTCAAGTGTTTTAAATGCAACGTAAATATGGCAATTTGTTGCTGTTTATGACTAGTTTTTATTGCTTCATTATGTGCTAGCATTTATCATCATTGTTTGTAGTTGTTGTTGTTCTTGTTGTTGTTGTTGTTGTTGTTGTTGGTACTTGCACGTTGTTAGTTACTCACTTAGTTAGTTAGTTGCCTCAGTGAGCCACACTGATTTTGTGTGTGCTTATTTTGAGTGACTGCATTTAAACATTGCACATCATTAAACTAACAATTTTGAAATAAACAATGTAGCATGAAAAACAATTGAAAACTAAATATATTTAATTGTTTAAATTAAGTATTATAACAATTTGTTTGTGTACTCAATGGAAGTTCTAAATTACTTTTTATAGCATACTTTTTGGGGGAGAATTTTTTAGAATGAAATAAACTTGAGTAGTATTTAATGCTCTATAGTATAGAGTCTATACCCTTTTTGTTGTGAGTATTGCAAGTTTCTCATTTCTTATGCCATTCAGTGTCCATTAATTAACTAATGCTTATAAAATTTAAAATAAAAACAATGTGTGTTCCGGAAATGACAAAGATTTATTTCAAAACTCAACAAAATTATTAAATATTGAATTTTTTTGTACAGAAAATTAAAATAGTCTAAACACTTGTAGCGCTAGGATTTATTGAAATAAAATGTATGGTATAAATAAATCTTATTACTCAATTTAAAAAATAAATTGAATTGAATTTAAAAAGTTTTAAATTTGACTATCAGTTATTGTAAGACAAAAATTCAAGCAAAAATCATAGTATCATTATATCAGAGTTTTAGGGCATTTGAACTTTGACACAGCTTAGATACAGTCGAACTTCCCTAACTCGAATCACCATTATACAACAAAAAAGTCGAGTTATGGAGACTTCGACTTATGGAAGTCTTATTGTAATGTTTAGTATACGCTATTGCCACTCAATTTAGTTCGAGTTAGAGAGAATTCGAGTTATAGACGTTCGAGTTATGGAAGCTCAACTGTAGTTTGTTTTTGAAGAGCCTTAAAGTATGCTATACACACAATGCTTTGGCATTAAAGCAAAAGTAAATGCCGAAACAAATTATGTTTATTGCAAATAATTACATGCAGATACCCAAAAAGTTGAAAATTTGCAAAATTCCACTTGGTTAACAATTCCACAAAAATGTGTAAAGTAAGTTCTCTCTCTCTCTCTCTATCTGTGTATTTATCTCTGTCTCTGTTTATGATAGCAATCTGAATTTGTTAATATTATATTGTCATAAATTTTAAAACAAAAATGCATAGTCAATTAGTCTGTCAGAATTTGGTCAGGACAACAGCTTGAACTTGTTTTTGGCCTCGCCAAATAATTGATGCACTCTCAGGGTCTCAAGTATGCCATAAAGATGCATTGTTATTGTTATTATTAGTACATATTCTAGTAATAATAATAATAATAATTATCATTATCATTATCCCCATCATCATTATCATTGTCATCATCTTTGCTCGTTGTCGTGGCATGCATATTCATGGCAAAATGTTGAGACTCTTGTCGAGCTTTCTCCTGACACCCAAGTACCGTTAAGTGCCAGGACTTCATCTTCATCCTATTAGAAGAGCGACTGCAACAAACTTGTGGCACAAACACACACAAACACTCACGCACACACACACACACCTACTACATATATATATATATACGTAGTATATTTGGACTTGCTGCGGGACAATTTCGCATTTTAATGAATTTAATAATGTGAAAATGAAGACAGCTAAAGGACATGCGATGAACTAACACACACAAACACCCAGATAGAAAGAGAGAGAGAGAAAGAGACAGAAGTGTGGAAACCCCGCAGGAAATTTCTTCAATTGTCATGCTAAATTTTACCTTCAACCCGAATTGAGCTTATTGAAGCCATTTATTTTATTAGTAGAAAATAGAGGTCTGCATGAATGAGCTAAAACGAAGTTCGAAGCATTCATGTTCGAAAGGAATTGAACGAAGTCGAATGCAAAGTCGAAAGATTTTGATTGAGTTTGTTCGTTTTTGTCAAACTCAGTTCACAATGTTCATACGGAGTTACAGAAAGTGAATGAGTGAGAAAGCTACTTTGTTTTGAGTTAATTCGAGTTCGTTTCGAATTTTGATTTAATTTTCATATTTTTTTTTAAAGCATGAGTATTTTCAGATGTTTTTTTTCATGTGCATAATGAACATATAAAAGAAAAAGAGGAATAGCTTTATAACGCATTGAACGAGTTTTATTTTTATTATAACTGAATCTAATTCTTACTATTAATAACAAAATATTTATTCTAAGTTAGAATGTAAGAACATTATTTTATTGACATTGTCTGGGTTGGTGGCAATAACACAACGCTTCTTAGATTTCTTGCATCAGAAAAAGCTCGCTCAGAAGCCGCACTGCTAGCTGGAACACAAAATTGTTTACAGCTTGTCTTGTGTAACAAGGGAAAAATACCTTTCTGTACATTCCACCAACCCAGACAATCAAAGTCAACTGTATATGAAACATTAATGTTTGCGTAGCCTCTCAGTTCCTTATCTATTTGATCAACATTGTTGTTATTTGCCAAAACTTCAACATATTCTGCAAATTCGTCACTTTCGGTACTGGATTAAGTACAGCATCAAAAATATTGGTGTCCAAAAAACTTGTCATTATTTCCGACCGATTTTAAGGAAAGTTTGCAACAAAGTTAAGGAATGCAGTCATTTGACAATCAAAACATCGAGTCATTCAATTGAGTTTGACATTGTCAAATTTATTTTACATTCCTTCATTCGCACTCATTTCGATAAGGAGCTGTCATTTTAGAGCTCAATGTCACTCACACTCAAACGAATTCAATTCAATGTGTGAATCGCACTCACTCAATTCGACATCGTTCGAATTAATTCTTTTTAACTCAAATTTTGAGTGTATTCATGCAGACCTCTAGTAGAAAAGCTTCAATGAGCCATGGGAAAACCTTTAGCACTTAAAAATTTTCAAGATTTTCAGGTGTGATAAATTTTATTCTCTTTTCATAATTACATATGCAGGCATGCCACATAAATCTCTTTCACTTGAATTTCACGTCAATTTCATTTCTCCGTGCCACAGTCCAATCACCTAAACAATTTTGAGTGAGACGAAATCATCGCTCAATTCACTGGCATCCGATGCCATGAGAATAATGTCACATTTTTTGTCAGAATTTTTGAATTTAGAGTTGTCTAGCAGTTTGTATTGTTTGCCGCGCCAATAACTTTTAAATTTTTTTAAGCTATAAAATATCAATTATTATATAAATAAATTAAATTATATAAATTCAATAAGAAATAAAATAAAAATTGTATATTCTGCAATGATAAATTTAAAAAATTTGCTAAACAAACCCTTGGGAAATTTAATCTGAGAAGGGGCCAACCCTAGTAGCCTAGTACGAAAAGGTTGATGAACATGCTTAAAAACCTAAATCACACGAACTTCTGTGGCACGGAGAAATTTTCGAAGTGGAATTGCTTTTTTCTGAAATCACTTTCACTAGTGTTTTTTGTGGCATGCCTGATGTTGTGTGTTCATATGAAAAAAAAACTTTAAAATAAGCTTCGTTTACCTTAAGCTCAAATTTAAATTCAAATTCGACAATATAATAAATGAATAACAGTACAGAAATTTGTGGTGCTGTATGTGAAAAGTTTCCTTCCCTTTTAATGCTAATAACGTGTAAATGGATGTTAGACTTCAATTTACATATAACTATAAAATAAATTAATAAAAGTTTTCACTTTTATTTATAATTACGAAAAGTTCAACGTATTCATCAATTTATAACGAACAAAATGTTTTCTTAAAGTAAGAAAAGGCATAACTTAAGAGATTCTTGAGAGATTTGTGAAATGAAAGCTGTTGTATTTTTCCATATTGTGAGCAAATTTTAGTATATCAGATTATTAATAAGTAAACTTTAACATAATTTATCGACATGAATGATATGTCATGACAAATTCATGTATTTGGCACGCTCAAATTTGCAACTGGGTGAGCCCAAAAATGTATGCTACATTATTTGCCAGCTTAAAGTTGCGAGTTTCGAGTGACAACTAAACAATTATGCAATGCTAAGGGTAACTTGTTCCATTCCTTTTGTCGGCCGTTTAAATATTTGACAGAAGTTCAGTTGCAGTTGTAGTTGCAGTCGCCAACGCTGCCGACGTCGACGTCAACATTCGTGTTGTTTGTTTAAGCCTGGTTCACAGAATGACACAGAGAGACAGTTGGACAGATGGTCAGAACGCAATTCTCTTGCATTGCTTGTCTCAAAACATTTTACGCAAATGATTATGCAAAATGACACACACACACACATAGAGAGAGACAGCAATAGAGTGAAAGAGAGAGAGAGAGAGAGAGAGAGCGAGACAAATACTTGGTGCTCAAATTGTTGTTTCTTTTGATGGCTCTTTAAAAAGTTGTACAACTGTCGACTTACCCTCAGCTCTATTCTCTCTCTCACTCTGTACTTTTCTGCCATGTTGTTGGTATTTTGTTGGTATTTTTAAAACATATTTTTGGTATATTTTTATGGACATTCTGTGGAGCTGTCGACCACTTGCCATGTAAATTGGAAATTTCGATGCATATTTGTTGAGTCGAGTTGAGTTGAGTTATACTTTAGCTGCAGCACCATCCTCCCCCCTCCCCTCTGTTCTCTCTTTCTCCCCCATTTTGGCGGAATTGAGATGAGTTCTTCCCCCACCAACACTCGCTTCCCACTAAAACCGCTGCTGCACTTCATCGAGTTAAACTAGTTAAAAGATTTTGTCCTCGTGCTGCGGCAACGGGCGTTGGTTTATTGAAAAACTTTACCCAGTTAACTTTAGCGACTTTGGCTTTGGAGAAACAGCTCAGTTACTTTACTTTGCCTGGTAAGAGTAACTTCTTCTATCTCTGTCTGTCTGTCTGTCTCTGTCTGTCTGTGTGAGTGTGTTGCAAATGACTTTCTTCTACTCTTCAACGCAGTTGTTGTTGACGTTGCGCCTCATTTCATTTTATGTGCTGGGCAAAATTTCAGTCAATTTGTTTGACTCGTCGTCGCGCTGAGCCACGCTTTTCCCCCCCCCCCTCCCCTTCCATTCTCCGCACTTTTTTATTCCTTTTGAATTAAGCCAGGGCTTAGACTTATTTTCCAATTGTGTCTCCCTCTCACAAAAAAAAAATCACAGTGTTGCATTCCACAACAGATGTGACATCACAACTAAAGCTGCTTTGGCCTGGACAAATTGAGGGCCAAGTCTTGGTCCTTATTAGCCATTATTAGCGGCATTACGTCTGCCATTTAGTTGGCACTAAAGCAAACAAGACTTTTGCCTCTTGTTAAATCGTGAATGCAAGTATTCTCCCATTGGTTAAATGAAGATTTTATTCTATAGCCCACAATTATTATGATATGCTTCAGACTGAATAATCTAATCTGAATCTATCAGGGGTGCCACAGAAATCGCTTTCGCTTGAATTTCACTTAAATTTGTATGAAATTTAAGTGAAATTCAAGCGCAAGCGATTTTTATGGCACCCCTGTATACATATTTTAGGTATTTATATTTTCACCCGAATGGGTCAATGGAAATGGTCATTCCTAATGAAAAATGAATTTACTGATATCAAGTCTTATTATTCTAATATTTTTTGAAGTTTAAAAACCTTTTTAGAACACTTAGAGTTTAAAGATGCAATTAATTATCAAAATAAAAAAAATAATTTCTCTACATTTATTTATAAACTGAGTAAATTATTTTATTAACTTTTTGGATTATAATAATGATGATTTCAATGATGTACAAGTGATTTATGTAGCTTGTCTCTCTATTTCTTGCGACCTTTTTGGCGCTTCTCCTGTCGGTCACTTTGCCGTCTAATTTTTATCTCCTTTTAGTTTCGTAATTTCTTTTACTTGCTTTAAACGCATTTTGCTTCTTATCATTTTGCTCGCTGTGCAGTTTTAACGTTTTGCCTGTTGCCTTGTTAACATCTTTTCAACTTATCCGATCTGTGAGCTCTCGGCGTCCCTTCTGGGCTCCTTTCTCGGTGCTTCTCAATGCCGCATCAAGGTCGCTTCACTTTTCAGTCTCTACGTTTTTTACTTACTTTTGTGTGTTATTTTCCCGTTAGCTGCTGGCCTTTAATTTGGCCATTTATTTTGCTTATGTACCCTTGCACAGTGTGTTATCATTTTTTCATATAATGTGAGAGAGTTGTGGTTATCTGGTATCACAATATCATATAAATGTTTTAGAAACGTTCGGTAAAATTTAATCTAAAGTGTGTGTTTTTTTTTTAATTCTTAAATTTGTTTTTTTATTTTGTTCTTCAGATATCTGCACTAATCTCACAGTGTTTCCTTGGCTGTTTTTTCCTGACCAAATTTGGTATATCACTCGAAAATTGAATACAGGGCTCTGAAAGTGTATCAAGTTTTCGGCTTGCCGCAGATAATCTTTATTTTTTGTTTTGCCTTTTTACGTGGCAAGTGGAGAGTGGCAAACGGAGAGTGGAGAATGGAGAGTGGCCACGGATGGATGCTAAACTAGCTCGTGAGATGCTCAGCAGCTGCCTGCAAATAATTTTCCAGTCTCGCGCCTCTAAGCAGCGACCTCTCGAGTGTCTATCTTCTTTCTCACTCTCTTCTCCTCTTTCTCTCTCCCTCTCTCTCTCGCCTATTTTCACTCTCGCTTGTCTGCATTTTAATTGCAACGCCTTCGCTGGCAAACTTTTGCATATTTTCGCTTGTTAATATTTTTTCTATCTTTGTTTCTTTTACTGCACCTGGCGCAAAACGTTAACCTGCCATTTCTTGTTGTTGTTGTTGTTATTGTTATTGTTGTTGTTGCTGCTGCTGCGCATTTTCCGGTTGCTTGAGTTGCTCGAGTAATATAATTTCGTAATTTCCCCCGAAATGCAAAGTGATTTTAATCGTCGCTTCCTGGCCGCTTCACTGTACAGGCAGGCAGTGCAGCAACAACAACAACAAGCGTATTAATGAAGAGTTATCTAGATAGGCGTAGGGGACGTGGGTTGGGGGCTGGAGGGGGCGTGGCAGCATGTTCCGGCACTTGACAGGCTGAGCACACACAGACATTGCAATGTACATAAATAGTCATGCAATCAGTTTGCGTTCAGCCCACACAACAAACACACACACACAACAAGCACACACAACAAGCACACACTCACACACACACACGTACAGCTGTGTATATCCGCTCTTTGCTGTCTCTCTGATGCCAACAACAGGTGGCGCCACCTGGTGCGCACAAGTCTTAAGCATAAGTGGAAACTCTGTAACAATCAGACATTTGTTGAGGCATCCTGCGAATTAACTTCAACCTGAATTGGCAGATTAACCCCGCAACTCCGCAACCAAAACTCTCCAGTCAAAGGTCATTAAAGTATTCAATCCTAGGAGAAAGATGATAAAGGCTTGTTAGCTTTTAATTGGATACACTTTTTATAAACTTTTGTTTTTTAAATGATGTGCGCTTAAGGAAATGATATTTTCCTCATTTTTACACAAATTTGCAAGCCATATTATTTCATTATTTTTAACGATATTATTCATACAAATATAACAAAACAAAACACATCAAAATTAAATTGGTAAAAAAAAATGTTACTATTAATTGTCAGTTTACACATTTAACTTTTAAGTAGTGTAACATTTTTTATAAGTGTTCTCAAAAATTAAGCGATTGATGAACGAATTAATATAAATTAACAGGCTTTCATTAATTAAGCTGCCTTTTGGAAATATTTACTTTGCTTAACTGTGAATCAATAAGTCTTTGTGAATTAAAATCATTGCCCACGATCCACCAAGGCGTGGAGAATGTTCAAGCCAAGAAGTTGCCTTTGTTTTAACCGTAAAAAAGCCAACAGTTAATTTTTGACATATTTAAAAAAAAAAACGATTTCGATTGTTTCAAAAATGCTTCGCATTAAGAATTAAAAAACCATTAGTAGTTAAACTCAAGGAGCCATTAATTTGTGTGTCCTTATTTAAGCACGTACTTGTGTGCTTTATTTCCACTCAAGTGTTAATTGTTTCGCTCCACAAGAAAGATAATCTCAGAGTCTTTTTTGTTTTTAATTTGTATCGCCACTATGATGTTTGAAGCATTCGACGGTCATTTAAATACCCTACGATTACAGGGCAAAACATGCAATGCAATGAAGGGAGGAAAGTGAGGGGAACGGGAAACGGGAGACGGGGAAAATGAGGGGGCACGGGAAACGGGGCGGGGAAAGAAGTCATAGATTTGCCACAGTTTGTATAAAGAGCGTGGCGATTGTGAAAGAAGTTTAAGTGAGGGAGCAGGGTTAGGGTAGAGGAGCAGGGGGATACGGGGATGGAATGTGGCTCCTTACAATCGGGTAATGGCAATTATCGCCGGTGCACGCCATTCCCGGCTAGCGCTTTATTATTATGGCTTTAACTTGAGGCGGACTCTTTACTGGGTCACTTGAAATTAATTACGACAACAACAACAACAACGACAACGAGAACAGCAACAACAACGACGATGATGCCAGTGTGGCAGCAACTGTGTGTGGCATTGGTGGCACATTGCGCATACGCCACGTTGCACAGCGCATAAATCGCACCCGAGAATTGTCAGTTTTGTGTGGCATTCATGACAAATTTATCATCGGCCCCTCTTTAATGCATTAATGTCTCTACAGAAGCCGATACAATTTAAGCAGCTTCCCTCTCACTCTCTCTGTCTCCCTCTCACTCTAGGCGCCCTAAAAAGAAACTTTGCTACAATTTTTTTCTTTTAGCACACGTTTCTTTAATATGCCCTTTGCGTGCAAACCATAAAGACGAATCCTGGGGGGAATGCAGAGCGAAACCTCGGAGGGAGGCAACTCTGTTCTGAAGGCAACTCTGTTTCTGGGTGGTTGGGGCATTGGCCTTTGCCATTTCACTTTTCGCCATTTGCCATTTGCTGCCCGCTTAAGCACTTTTAACACGTTAACGTTCAAAACCTATACTGTACTATTCCATCATTAACTCGTTGCCCTCTGACCTCGACAACAACAACAACAACAGTAAAAACAACTGCAGTAGTAAGTTGGTAAGACTTTGTTAGTTGATCGATCAACTGACGACTTGCGGTTTAAGGCCGTGTTAACCATTCACATGTCAAACTATAATTTTCATGCTGTCACACTATTCGTCATTCTTGCCACTTATTGTGGCATTATTTTGTTCAAGCTAAGGTTCAGATTAATGCATTAACATTTAAGTACATTAAGCACATTTCCCAAACTGTACTTATAGGTATTTCACATATACAAAACATATACATAGTACAACTCTAAAAAGTTTTTCTGTTTGTTCTGAAATGTCGCAAATTTTATTTTTCTGAACTTTTTGAAATCCCAAAAATGGCTAGCCGTAAATTTAATAAAACTTGTGAATTACACTAGGTAACAGCTAGATTATGACATGAAACAACTTTTTTCTACAGTTTAGTTTTGTTTTTTGTTTTTCTTTAATTTTTAAAATGTTGATTTTTTTACTAGCTTTCATTTTTTACAAATTCTCAAGAATGCCCCAAAAAATTTTAAAAAGCTTAACTTTTGCTGAAAACCGATGAATATATCAATCAAATACATTTTTATTTTGACGATTTTCTGACATCAAAGCTTTAGGAAACCTCATAAAAAAAAAATAAATATTAAGTAATTTTTCAATTTTATGACATTAAATAAATTTTTTATTTTTGGGATCTTTGGAACCTTTTGAATTATTTAAAATGATGTTTAATGTTGGCTCCAAGTCTGCTGTGTTTTTTTTATAAACTGCCATCGACTTTGTCGTTTTCTGTTTCGCACATCACATATTTAATAACGATAATCATAAGTTGATTAAACATAATTACGTACTTATTATCTTGCCAGGTTTCACTTGGTCAGTGTTGTACTTAACTTAAATCGCACTTAAGGCTACTTAAGTTATTGCAGCTTTTATGTTAAACCGATTTAAAGCTGTTCTCTCAGCTATCCTTCCTGTTTATTTTTTTTACCCATTGTCCGAGCGACTCTCCCTCTCTCTCTTATTGTCTCTTTCCCTCTCTCTCTCAGCTACACACACTTGACAGTTAACCAGCATGTTCGCTTATTTTTATTATCAACTGGTTTTAAACACATACATATTCGCGTATACCCTGTAAAATTAAACAGAGATGAGAGAGACAACTAGCTGTCTGTCTGGGAAATCGAAAAATGTTTATACTATCTACTTATATAAAGTGGGTATAGGGTATTCACAAGTCACTCAGCAAGCAGAGGGCCAGGCAATTGTAAGTTCAGTAGATTATATTTCCAGGGTACATTTATATGAGAATCATTAACAATTTACAGACAGAAATGAGTTGAATTTATTTTGTCTTTTATTTTAGTTGAATTTGACAGGGTATCCGCTAGTCGAGTATTTAAAACTATTGCACTCTTACCTATGCATTTTAAATAAATACTTTTAACCATCCACCCGCCGTGAGCTCGTCTTTATAATTTAACAATTTTACTTGTCAACTGCATAACGGTTGCCTACTTTTCTGTGTGTGCGTGGGAAATTCAACTGCATCTGCAAACATACACACACACATACATACACACACACAGATACACAGACAGAAGGAGCACTTAATATCTTAATGTAAAAAACACACAGAAATTTTTATTGTAATTTTATGCACTTATTTACATAAGCGGAGTTAAAATGAATGCTTCATCATATGAAATTATTACATTATTACTTTTTGCTGCGATTGTTCAAGCTTTTCGCCACAGCAAAAACAACAACAACAACAACTCGGTGCTACCTGCCAACGCGTGGCATTTGGCTATAACAATAAAAAAACAAAAAAAAAAGAAAAACAAAAATGTGATTCAAAAAAAGTAAAAGAAATTGGCCGACGATTGTGCCACTTAATAAATTAAGGGCATTAATCGCATCGCAGGCAAAATGTTTATTTCGAGCTCGAATCGTAGGCGTTTGTTGTTGTTGTGGGCGTGGCAAAAATACTATATATTCCCTTGACTAACTTAATATTGCAATAGTAAACAAATTGTACGTAGGAATTTCTAGGAATTTCATTAAATTAAACAATTTGAAATTGAAACATTCAAAATCGATGCATTGCAATAATTTCAAATTCATTAGCATTGATTACTCACATAGTATTCGTTTTACAATTAATTTACAGTTTCGGAAAGCAACAGATTCCAACTTGATACAAAACTCTGATAACTGAACAAATTAGGGAAATTAACCATAACAGTTTCATTTAATTTTGTTTGGCTCCAATTTAATTGAGACGTTCAAAAGAAAAAAGATATGAATATAAATAAATCTAACTCTAAAGATTCATTTGTATGCGAATTTAGTTTAGCTACTAATATTAAATGAAGATTTGTGGCAAACATTAAAAATTCTAAACAAAATTGAATATTGAAAAAAAATCCTTTGTAAATATTAAATTTATATAATCTTAAAAGAAGAATATGAAAAGTTATCAAAAAATAAAAAGAAATAAATAGAAAATTAATTTAATAATTGTATTGAGTAAAACAAATATTAAACATATATATTTAAGTATATACACAATCTTCACGCGCATGTTTTACATTTTGTAGTACAGTGTAACACTGGGCACATGTATTTTAAGGTATTTGCCAGATTGTTGCATGCAACAATAACTCAATAACTCAATTTATATCAACACCCAATAGCATTTTGTACAGCCTACGCACACACACACACACACACACACACACTCAGACACACTATACAAATATTGACACACTCATAGCAATACACACACACACACACACACACACCAATTTACACACACTAGTACACCTGTGAACACAGCCAAGATTATATTTATCTTTGACTTGAATACATGTGCAAATACACTTACAATTAAGTGTATGTGTGTGTGTGTGTGCGTGTGCTGTGTATTTGTGTGTATTTGTGTTTGTGCATGTGTACAGTATTATGTACTTGACACCTTTCACCCCTCTGTAAATCAATTGGCGGCTCTTCAGCTCACTAAATACTCCAAATTTGATCATTCCACAGCATCGGCCCCAGTGATGGAACAACCACCGCAAAATGTCACCGCATTGGATGGCAAAGATGCGACCATATCATGTCGTGCCGTTGGCGCTCCCAATCCAAATATCACATGGATCTATAATGGTAAGTTCAACAAAAACAACAACTATAATAACGTACAATCAAAAATGAAGTGCAGTAATTTTGCAGCCTTTTGCATGTCATAAAGTTGTTGAAATCTCTCCATCGACATGTTGTATTTTTTAATGCTAATCTCGTTGTTATTATTTTCCATGTCTTTTTCTATGTTCGTTCTAAATGTATTTGCTAACCCAACCAACAAATAAACAATGCTAACCGTAACTCCTGCAACGTGCAACTCGCTTGAAAACTGCTTGCTCTGGATGATCCCAAAAAAAAAATCAAAAAAATATAATTAGAAACACAACTGGTTGAGATTTCGAGTCGTGTTCAGATCCTCGAATCGGGTGATCTACTCATCTCGAACATCCGATCCTCCGATGCGGGTCTCTACATCTGTGTGCGGGCCAACGAGGCGGGCTCGGTGAAGGGCGAGGCCTTTCTGGGTGTACTGGGTAAGTAATTGAATTCCCCTAACCATCAACTGCTCAATAACCTTGCAGCGTATACATAGCATCTTAGACTAGTTTAGTGGCTTGCACTTGCTAGCAGATAGTTAACTGACTTTGGTTTGGCCAAGACGTGAATGCTTGATGTTTAATACAATTCCGTGATATGAGCATGCATAAACTTAGCATAACAATTGAAAGTGTTTGTAATGTAAACACCCAAAAATATAAAAAAAGATAACTATAAAAGAGAAGTTGTTGCTTACAAATATTAAAAAATCGTACAGAGAAGTTATTTATGTACCAAAAGAGAAGTTGTTCGACTCACAAATTAAAATTATGTTATGTAGACAAAGTCAAAGAGATTTAGAAGAAAATCGAAAGCGATAAGCGAAATAAATAATTATGAAAGAAGCAAGTTAGATAATCATTAGAAAAATAAACTTCTTGTTGCGCTTCTCGCTTCTTTTGTTCATGCCCGACTTTTCACGATCAACAAAAATGTCATGTCAATTTGGTTAACCCAAAAACTAATTACAATGCAGCAATAACTCAGTAATGAAACAATAATGTTTTGCTTAACGTTATTTATACAAATATTTACTGTTAGACAGTTAGTCTTAATTACTCGGGCATTAAACTCTTAGGGACCTGCCTGTCTCACACTTTGAGAGAATCGTTTGACAAACCGCTTTGTGATTATTTGTTTATTCATGACAATTTGCCGCAATCGAAACCGATTAAGGGCCACTTAATTGACAATTATTTTTAATTGTATTGTGATAATTAATTTGCTCTTTCGCGTGTTTTTGTTTTTGTTTTGGGTTACAAGTTGACGGCATTATTCGGTTTTAATTGAATTATGTTAATTACATTGCCGGTTTCTTAGCTAGATCTTTTTTTTTTGAATACAATTTTTAATTTGAGATCAACTTTAAATAAAAAAATTATTAAATTATGTTAGTAACTCTTCTGTTTAGTAATAAACTATGCAGATACAGTTGAGCAGAGTGTGTGTTAATTCTCAATTATCTCTTTAAATATGAAAGTTTTTCTTTAAGTAAAAAATGTGAGTTTTGTGATGTGAGAAATGCAATTAGATAAACGAGTTTATTTCATTCCTTTTCTTTTGTTCATGTGTAGAGAGAAGAAGCACGCCCATAACAATGTCGCATGACAATAATAATAATAATGATGTTGCTGATGATGATGATGATGTTGCTGTTAATGCTGTGGCATAACCACAAATGCGTATAGTCAGCAACTGCATCAAATCAGCTAAAAGCACATTGTTGCAAAACCAATAACAACAATATTAATATAATAATAACAATAATAACAACAACAGCTTGTGAGCATTATGGCATTTAATGCATAAAATTTACATTTCATATTATTTTATTATGTTGTGATTTCTTTAATTATTTTTGTGTTGAGTCAAGGCTCAAGCACGCTTAAAAGCCGCATCAATGTTGGCTAATTGGCAAAAGCGACGTAGTTAAAGTTTGTGCGTGTGCGTGTGTGTGTGTGTGTATGCTATTTTGTTTTTCTGTTTTGTGTTGCATAAAACGCGGCGCATGAGAAAGGTAATCAAAAATATGTGCACTATATGCAAACGAGGCTGCATTCAGAAAACCAACAAGCCAAAAGCTCAACACGCCCACAAACGGAGGCATAGTCATAGTCATAGTCATAACTATAGTCATAGTCATAGTCATAGTCATAGCCATGGTCAGCTCTGTCGTCCATTCCACACAGACCTGGACCTGGACCTGGACCTGGACCTGGACCTGAAAATGTGTGTGTGGGAACTGCGGACTCCACCAACAAAGTCCCGTGGAGCGCGTTGAACTTTTGATGCATTGCGCGGGCCAAGTGACTGAAAAGCCACCGAAAACGAGTCTATAGAATAACAAGTTCAAAATGCTGCCGTCAAGTGTGCTCGACTTTGAAATGTCCAGTATAAAGCTAAGAGATAGCCATTACAGATGCTCTCAACTTAAAAATACGCAGAATACAGCTAACAAATTATCCTTATTTATGCTATATACAACCTAAGTGTAGGCTATTACAAATTTTCAATTTAATTTTATTTAAATATATAATTTAAGTGTCAGTTTTAAATCTTTTTTTTATTAAAATTTTTTTTTACTAAAGCATTGATTTTTTTCTAAAATCCAACTTTAAAATCATTTGACTCTACATAAAAACTTCATAATACAAAATGGATAGTCTCATAGATCTTCGAAATAAGAAAATTCAAATAAATCAATTTTTCAATTAATAATGATAAAGCTATTTTGTTATTTCATTCAATGAATTTAATAAAAATAATTTAAAGTGTGCATTAAAAATATTAATTTTTATATAAAACAAAAAATGAGAGATAATAACATAAATAATAATTGTAATTTATAAATGTCAATATTTATAATGCTGGTTGGACTTATCATTAAATAAATAAATTGGATTAATCGGCAAGTTTTAAGATTGTAGCCTCATTACTTCAACTTTTACAAACGTTTGCACAGTTTGGGTTACCCTGTAAATATTGCACATTTTTAATAGGCATAGGGCATCAAATAAAAAAGTGTATATGGCATACATATTGAGTGAGTGTGAGGGAGTGCGAGTGTGTGTGTGTGTGCAGGGCTTTAAAACTTAATTTCCTATACGTCAGCATGACATGCGGGACTGACTCTGTCTGTCTGTCTGCCCGTCTGTCTGTCTGTCTGCGTCGTCTCTATATATTTATCTGTTGGCCCCGTAGGCCGTGTCATTCTGGCCATGTGTCGCTTTTAATCTGTATAGCTCCTTTTAATGCTCATTCTCTCTATTTTTTTCTCTCTCTTTGTCTCTGTCTCTGTCTGTCTTTAGTGCGAACACAAATCATACAACCGCCGGTAGATACAACGGTGTTACTTGGCCTGACCGCAACGCTGCAGTGCAAGGTGTCCAGTGACCCGAGTGTACCATATAATATCGACTGGTATCGGGAGGGCCAAATGGCGCCCATCAGCAACTCGCAGCGAATTGGCGTCCAGGCGGACGGACAGCTGGAGATACAGGCGGTGCGGGCCAGCGATGTGGGCAGCTATGCGTGTGTCGTTACCTCGCCGGGTGGCAACGAGACGCGCTCGGCGCGACTGAGTGTCATCGAGCTGCCATTCCCGCCGAGCAATGTGAAGGTGGAACGTCTCGCGGAGCCGCAGCAGCGCAGCATCAATGTGTCCTGGACACCGGGATTCGATGGCAACAGTCCAATTGCCAAATTCATAATACAGCGACGTGAGGTCAACAAAGTCGGTAAGTCTCGTCACCAGCCTATTTCTATTTTTGGTTTTCTTTTTTTTTTACTGATCTGGGTTTGGCCTGTAACGTAGTTGGGCTTTGGATTGAATTGGATTATGCGGTATTGGTTTTATGATTTATCACAGATGGACAGAGAGACTTTTCTCTCTCTCTCTCTTTCTCTCTGGCGTATTATTTGGAAAACATGTTGAGCACATCAGACCACGACAATAACAACATTAACTACAGACAAAATCCATTAACAATTTAGTTCTGTTTGCAGGAGGTTCAAAAAAACACTCAGCTCAACTATAAATTTAACTTTTTATTTATTTATTACGAAATAGATGAAAAACAAAAAAAAATACAAATACTAAAGATTAAGACAGAAAATTAGAGTTCGGCTGGCCGAAGCTTAAATACCCTTGCAGAGCATAACTATAAAAATTACTTCTATATTATATATTTTCATATCATTTTGATTAAATTGTAATGATAATATATCTGGCGATATAACAAAAACTTTTTAACAAGACTCGATTAATTTGATTAAGGTTTTATTTCATTTAAACTTGTAGATTCATGTATATTTCCTAGATATTCTGGACATTGACAGATATTCTTTTATTTTTTTGTCTTTAAATTATAATTAATATTTTAATTCCCTCTGCAATGTTATGAACGAAACAGAAAACAGAAAAGTGAACAATAATTTTTGATACATTTGTTTTGTTCTCTCTTTTTTCTTCTACTTACTTGCAACAACGTGTTCTCTTTCTTTTCTATACTTTTTTATAATAATAACAACACCTCGGACGAATAACACATGTGCCGTGTGTAACATGTAACAAATATTTTATATTAAAATATTCATATTTTCTAACTATTATATAATACATTGCATTTTATTTTGAATTTTTATAATTTGATTTTAATTTATTTTTTTTGTACATTTTGTTAATTTACTAATTTTATTATTTATTATTTAATTTCGCACATTAACACTTTACAACACTACACATTGTGTAAATGAACACGAACACACAACTCTCACCTCACTGATCGCTGCTCACCACACATTATTCACCACACACCACTCTCATCACGACACTCGCTCACTCTCACCCCGTTAACTGTCTCTCACTCGCTCTTGCGACTCTATCAACTGCAATTTTCAACACATTAACATCACAGAATTCGTAGGTCCAGTTCCCGATCTCATGCTCAATTGGATCACCGAATTGAGCAACGTCTCCGCCGATCATCGCTGGATATTGCTCGAGAATCTGAAGGCGGCGACCAACTATCAGTTCCGAGTAAGTGCCTTCAACAGTGTCGGCGAGGGATCTCCATCCGAGCCCAGCAACGTCGTCGAGCTGCCCCAAGAAGGTGAGTAATTCAACTTTCTAGTTCCACAATTTATATTTTCAAAAGCAAACAGGACTCGTACGACGCCTGTATTTTATTTATTGTCGAAAACATTTTTGTATTCACCAAACTATTTAGTTTAAACTTTAAAGTTTGTTAAAGTTATTCTTTCTTTAGTTATTTCTTACTTGAGAGTCCTGGAAAAGATCTAAGCTCTATAAATGCATCGATTTTTAGTAAAGTCTAGTAATGAATGTCCACTTAAATGATAATTAAACATCATTGTTGATTGAATGTATGACTGATTGATTGACTGAATAATTAAGTGAAAACAAATACACAGATAATACTGTTAGATCTGAGGACTGATGTTTTTGTTTGCTCATGCCATGATTCTTGTCTGATTGACAGACTGATTGACAATCAACTAAAATATCTATCCGTATGAACCAGAATGCTGTTTTCATTTAGTTTTTGACAATTAATACAAAACAAACAAGACAAATAATGCTCCTCTTAGTGACTGATTGATTGATTGATTGACTCTTCATTTTAGTGAAATTCCTTGCTTGTTGCTTGAATGAGTGACTGATTGATCGACTGACTATTTATTTGTTTAATTGAGATAAAAACATTTCTAGACTCGATTTTCTGATTGACTGACTGATTGACTGACTGATTGACAGACTGATTGACTGACTGGTTGACAATCAACTAAGATATCTATCCGAATGAACCAGGGAGCTTTTTTACTTCGTTTTTGACAAATAATACAAAACAAACAAGAAAGATAATACTTCTCGTATTGATTGATTGATTGATTGACTTTTCATTTAAGCGAAGTTCCATGCTTGAATAAGGGACAGATTGATCGACTGACTATTAATTTGTTTAATTGAGATAAAAAACATTACTAGACTCGATTGTCTGATTGACTGACTGATTGACAATCAACTAAGATATCTATACGTATGAACCAGAAAGATTTTTTCACTTCGTTTGTGACAATTAATACAAAACAAACAAGACAAATAATACTCCGCTTATTGACTGATTGATTGATTGATTGATTGATTGATTGACACTTCATTCAGTTATTTTGTTTAATTGAGATAATAAACATTACTAGACTCAAATTTTCTATTTTCCCCAATTTATTTCTTCATGATTTTCAAAAGTTTTCAATTCTAGTCTGTATTTTGATTTTGATGTATTCGTTTTGTATTTTGTGTTGAAAGCGTGTGCCTTGTCGCCTGTTGTCAGGGTTGTCAAGTGCACTCGCTAATGCTTTGTCAGAACTCGAGTATATGTATGTATATTTAGTGCATAGTACTAATGCTATATAACCATAATCCTAAATGTATTGTATATTTAATTGCTATCGTTGTCGTCAAACTGCATTCGTCGTCGTTCGCCCGCTTTCGATGAACAAATGAAATGTATAGAGTTTCCACTACACCGAGGTACATAAGCTAGAAAAAGATCACAGAATCTCTAACCCTCTCCCCCCTCTTGTTCTATCTCTATTTTGTATGAAAGTAAAGTAAAGTAAAGCTCGAGGAACAGTTGATATATTAAAAGACTTGTTTGAATAATTTAATAATTTCGACATCTTTTCATCCTGTTAGCACCCTCGGGTCCGCCCGTTGGGTTCGTTGGCTCCGCCCGATCCATGTCGGAGATCATCACGCAGTGGCAGGCGCCGCTGGAGGAGCATCGCAACGGTGAAATTCTGGGCTACATTCTGCGTTATCGCCTCTTTGGGTACAACAATGTGCCCTGGTCGTATCAGAACATAACGAACGAACAGCAGCGCAATTGGCTGATCAAGGAGCTGATCACCTGGAAGGATTACATTGTCCAGATCGCAGCCTACAATAAAATGGGCGTGGGCGTCTACACCGAGGGCGCAAAGATCAAGACCAAGGAGGGCATTCCGGAGGCACCGCCCACAAATGTTCGGGTCGTGGCCCTGAACTCGACGGCGGTGCAGATCAGCTGGACTCCGCCCAATCCGCAGCAGATCAATGGCATCAATCAGGGCTACAAGATTCAGGCGTGGCAGCAGCGACACATCGACGGCGAGCCGAAGGATGTGGAGAAGCGGATGATAACGGTGCCGCCGAGTCTGATTGATCCCCTCGCGGAGCAGACGACGATCCTGAATGGCCTGGACAAGTTTGCCGAGTACAACATCAGCGTGCTATGCTTCACCGATCCCGGCGACGGGGTGGCCAGCCAACTGGTGCCCGTGAAGACCAACGAGGATGTGCCGGACGAGATAACCGCCCTGCACTTTGACGACGTCTCCGATCGGTCGGTCACGGTGCTCTGGGCACCGCCCAGACACGTCAACGGCCTGCTCACGGGCTACACGGTGCGCTACCAAGTCCGCGATCGCCCGGACACCATGAAGTCCATCAACCTGACGGCGGAGGACACACAGCTGACGGTCAATCAACTGCAGGCGACCACCCACTATTGGTTCGAGATCAGCGCCTGGACGCAGGTGGGCAGCGGTATGCCCAAGACGGCGACCATTCAGTCGGGCGTGGAGCCGGTGCTGCCGCATGCGCCGACCAGCCTGGCCCTGTCCAACATCGAGGCCTTCTCGGTGGTGCTGCAGTTCACGCCCGGCTTCGACGGCAACTCGAGCATCACCAAGTGGAAGGTCGAGGCGCAGACGGCGCGAAACATGACCTGGTTCACCATCTGCGAGATCAGTGACCCCGACGCGGAGACCCTGACGGTCACCGGCCTCATGCCCTTCACCCAGTACCGCCTGCGGCTGAGCGCGACGAACGTCGTCGGCAGCTCCCGGCCCTCGGAGGCGACCAAGGACTTCCAGACGATTCAGGCTCGTCCGATGCACGCACCCTTCAATGTCACCGTGCGTGCGATGAGCGCCCAACAGTTGCGCGTGCGCTGGATTCCCCTCCAGCAGACGGAGTGGTTTGGCAATCCTCGTGGCTACAACATCAGCTACCGTCAGCTGGAGAGGATTGCGGGGGCGATCAAGAGCTCGCCGCGAAGCGTATTCATCGAGGATCATACGGCCAATTCGCATGTGCTGGAATCCCTCGAGGAGTGGACGGTGTACGAGGTGCTCATGCTCGCCTGCAACGACGTGGGCTGCTCCCGGGCCAGCAATCCGGCCGAGGAGCGCACCCGGGAAGCCACGCCCAGCTACGGCCCCCTGGACGTCCAGGCGAACGCGACATCGTCCACGACCGTCGTGGTGCGTTGGGGTGAAGTGCCGCGCCAGCATCGCAATGGCCAGATCGATGGGTTCAAGGTGTTCTACGCCGCCACAGATCGCCCGAGTGCCGCGCCCGTGCTGCACAAGACCATACCGAATAACAGCAGCTTTACCACGACACTGACGGAGCTCAAGAAGTACGTGGTCTACCACGTTCAGGTGCTGGCCTATACCCGACTGGGAGATGGCGCCCTGAGCACGCCCCCCATCCGGGTGCAGACGTTCGAGGATACGCCGGGTGCGCCGTCGAACGTTAGCTTTCCGGACGTGACGTTCTCGATGGCGCGCATCATTTGGGACGTGCCCGAGGATCCGAATGGCGAGATACTCGCCTACCAGGTCACCTACACGCTCAACGGCAGCGCCAATCTCAACTATAGTCGCGAATTTCCGCCCTCGGATCGCACGTTCCGCGCCACGAATCTGCTGGCCGAGCGCTACTACAGCTTCAGTGTGACGGCCCAGACGCGTCTCGGCTGGGGCAAGACGGCGACCGTCTTGGTGTACACCACCAACAACCGGGATCGGCCGCAGGCGCCGTCGGTGCCGCAAGTGTCGCGCAGTCAGATCCAGGCACATCAGATCACCTTCAGCTGGACACCGGGACGGGATGGATTCGCCCCGTTGCGCTATTACACGGTTCAGATGCGCGAGAACGAGGGACCTTGGCAGCCCCTACCGGAGCGCGTGGATCCCGCGCTGAGCTCCTACACGGCATTGGGACTGCGAGCGCACACGACGTATCAGTTCCGCATCCAGGCAACCAATGATCTGGGTCCCTCGGCCTTCAGCAGGGAGAGCATTGTGGTGCGCACGTTGCCCGCCGCGCCCGCTGTCGGCGTGGGCGGATTGAAGGTGGTGCCCATAACGACGACGTCGGTGCGCGTGCAATGGAGCTCGCTGGAGACGGGCATGTGGAACGGCGATGCGGCGACGGGCGGTTATCGCATCCTCTACCAACAGCTCTCGGACTTTCCCACCGCGCTGCAGTCGACGCCCAAGACGGATGTGATGGGCATCAATGTGAACAGTGTGGTGCTGGCGGATCTGCAGCAGGATCGCAACTATGAGATTGTCGTGCTGCCCTTCAACTCCCAGGGACCGGGACCAGCGACGCCGCCCGCTGCCGTCTATGTGGGCGAAGCGGTGCCAACGGGCGAGCCACGTGGCGTCGACGCCGCTCCCATTTCCAGCACCGAGGTCCGTTTGCGCTGGAAGCCGCCCAAGCAGAGCATGCAGAATGGCGACATCCTCGGCTACAAGATCTTCTACCTGGTCACATACTCCCCGCAAGCCCTCGACGTCGGTCGCAAGTGGGAGGAGGAAATCGAGGTTGTCTCCGCCACAGCCACCTCGCATAGCCTTGTGTTCCTGGACAAGTACACCGAGTATCGCATCCAGTTGCTGGCCTTCAATCCAGCCGGCGATGGTCCTCGCTCGGCGCCCGTTACGGTCAAGACCCTGCAGGGTGTGCCCAGTGCACCGCTCAATCTGCGATTCTCCGACATCACGATGCAGAGCCTCGAGGTCACCTGGGATCCGCCCAAGTTCCTCAATGGCGAGATACTTGGCTATCTGGTGACCTACGAGACCACCGAGGAGAACGAGAGTAAGTTGAAAACAAGATTACAATTTAATGAAAAACTGATTTTATTTGAAAAAAAAAGTAAGGTCCTAATCTCAAGTTATATTTTTAAAACGTACAAGATTAAACGCTAAAAATTATGCTATAATAAATGAAGTTTAAGTTATAATCTCAAGTTATATTTTAATATTTTAAAATCTTCAAAGTCGAGCTCTAAAAATTGTTCATTTTATCGTGGAATAAAACACTTTTTTTCCTAGCTATGCAAAAACAAAAAAAATAAATATGCAAACTTAAAATCTAACAATTTTCTTGCAATTAAAATTATTAACCACTGAAACCTGAATTTTGGGCAGAAAAAATTAAGGATACTAGATAAAACCATCAATTTAAAGCTTTTGGATTATTTTATTTTTATTATAATTTGCGTTAATTATAAATTGATAACTAAATCATAATCGATGACTAAATTTGGGAAACGTCAAAGTCGAACTTTAATTTATTCTAAAAACCCTGGAAAGAAAAACAAAAATAAAAACAAGTGGGAAAGGCTATAGTCCAGCTCCTGACTTTAAGACACCCGTTACTTATTTAAATAAATTTAAAATATTTTTTATTGCATGCTTTTAGGCACTTACATTGCTTGAAACTTTAATCAGCCATTACCACCTTTCTATTTGTCCGATCTTGTTGCTTTTAAGTAGGATGATAGCTTTAATTATTAGATTACGTTAATTACCAAAAAAATACGTAATATTTCCACATCAAATTATAAAACGATTTGCCCAAGAAACCATGGGTCTAAAGTCAAAATCGAGCTTTCGATTTTAAACGAGAAATTATGATAAGTTTTGGCTTTTCATAAGATTTCCCATAATTCACGCTAAAAATCGGAATCTCTGAATTCGGGAGCACAACACCAACATCAACAACAACAACCCTATCACAGTCTACTTAAGTTGAGAGCAGTCGCTGCTCCCGGAGCCACTGCGTGCCCACCGCTGCTTTAGACCCATGGTTTCTTGGGCAAATCAGCTTAGAATTCGTCGTAGATTGCGATTTTGACAACCGCTTGAAATTGAAAAAAATGTATTTTTGCTCCATACAAATTGACCCACTCTAATATACATACTGATTCCATTTTTTGACAGAGTTCAGCAAGCAGGTGAAGCAGAAGGTGTCGAACACAACGCTCCGTGTGCAGAATCTGGAGGAGGAGGTCACCTACACCTTCACCGTGCGCGCCCAGACAATTGACTATGGGCCGGCGGTGAGCGAGAATGTGACGACGGGACCACAGGACGGCTCCCCAGTTGCGCCACGTGATCTCATATTAAGCAAGACGCTCTCCAGCGTCGAAATGCATTGGATCAACGGACCCTGGTCGTGGTCCGATTCTCGGCTATCTGATCGAGGCCAAGAAGCGCGGTAAGCCATTTTGATTCCAACTTGCCTTTAAAGTATCTTTAATTCTGGTTCTGGTTACATCTCTTTATCATTCTGTATTCTTTTATTTTCTTTTGATTTATATGCTTTTTTTGCAATTTAACTTTGGTGATTTATGAAACTTATGCGAATGCCAAATAAACAAAATCTTTAACATAATTTCTTTAACTGCTTGCGTAGAAAAAGGAGAACCTTCATTTGTGTGTAAGTATTACGCAGTTGCAGTCTACAAATTTAAGTTCTAACAATCATTTTCTAATCAATTTAATCACACATCACAATCATAACGTATTGATCACTTAACTTAACATTAGATTATTATGATTTTATTGAGAATCCATTGAGTTAAATGTCATAAAGTAGATATTTGGTGATTGTTGGCTTAGTAAATTATTTAAGGAAATATAAAAATATATTATTTAGCATATTTTGATTTAATTGATAACTCCATTTGAAATTTTTTAAATTCACTGTACCAATTTATAGAAGACTCTAATATTGAGCTTATAAAATGTAAGTAATAATATTTACCAACTTAAACCTAAACAAAAATAAAAAGCGTACAAGATATTTTAAACAAATTTAAGTTAAAGTTGCCAAATTAATAATCTTTATTCAATTTATTCACGAGTATTCATAGTGTGTTGGTAGCTTCTATTTGTATATACTTGAAATTGACTTTGTAGAACTGAAACAAAATATGCATAAAATGTCCAACAAAAAGTAAATCATTAAAATCATTTGAATAAATACAATTTTTAAATGGAATTCACAAATTTGTGTGATTTCAATTATTTGCCTAAATTTGAATGCTTTGTTCTAATAACCTTCATTTATCGATTCGCAGATGATTCGCGTTGGACAAAAATCGAGCAGACAAAAAAGGGAACGATGCAGGACTTTACGGTTAGCTATCACATCCTGATGCCGTCGACAGCTTACACATTCCGTGTGATTGCCTACAATCGGTATGGAATCTCGTTTCCCGTCTACTCCAAGGACTCGATATTGACACCATCGAAATTGCATCTGGAGTACGGATACCTGCAGCACAAGCCGTTCTACAGGCAAACCTGGTTCATGGTCTCCCTGGCGGCCACATCGATAGTCATCATTGTCATGGTCATCGCGGTGCTCTGTGTGAAGAGCAAAAGCTACAAGTACAAACGTGAGTTTAATTGCATTCAATCGATTGAAGACTGTGTCTAGTTTGAGTTAGTATTCATTAAAAACAGGGATTAAAACCGAAATGAATATCGGTTTCAGTTACGGTTTCGGTTATGTTCGCATTTAGGTTTTCGGTTATCGGTTACGCAAAACTTTTGAACAGAGATTAAAACCGAAACGAATATCGGTTTCAGTTACGGTTTCGGTTATGTTCGCATTTAGGTTTCCGGTTATCGGTTACGCAAAATCTTTGAGTAAAGGTTTCGTAACGGTGAACCGGTTTTTGTATGTTTCGGTTTTGAAATACAAGTATGGTTTCGGTTCACATAAAAAAAAAAATTCTTTGCAAAAATATAAATGTATTAATAACATAAAAATAATATTTCACACATTTATTGCACATATAAATCAAAATTAAGAATTAAAAAGAAAAAAGAAAATCAAAAATAAAATACAAATCTAATAACAAAATATCAGAGATCGCAAACAAGACTTATGAGTCGGCAAAAATAGAAACAGTTCAAAATTTTTCGTTTTACATTGTTTTTTAAATTTTTATAATAAAAATTGAAAATAAGACATGCTTTTCATAACTCCTGATTGCCATTTTTAAATAACAATTAAAAATACAACTTTTTTTCAATTTTTATTATAAAAAGTGGAAAAAAAAATTTATTTTTGGATGTATGAAAAACCGAAATAAACCCTTATAAATGAAACGGTTACTAAACGGTTATTTCGGTTTACAGAGTTTCGGTTTAAAGGTTTCGGTCAGATGAAAATTTTTTTTTCGGTTACGGTTTCGGTTACGGTTTCAAATTTCAATCGGTTTTTACCGGTTAAAGGTTACGGTTTCGGTTAGGGTTTTAATCCCTGCTTTTGAATAAAGGTTTCGTAACGGTGAACCGGTTTTTATTTTGGTTTCGGTTCACAGCAAAAAAAATTTCTTTGCAAAAGTATAATTATATCAACAATATAATAATAATAACTAAAAAGGCATTACTTTCTTAATATTTCACACATTTATTTCACATATTCTTCAGTTTGATGTAGTTTAGTTACATTTGAACAACTTTAATATTTCATTTAACTAATTTATTTTATTTGCGCTTATTCAGTGCTATGAAAATTGGATCATGAATATTACAAAAAAAAAATTCAAAATTAAACATAAGAAAATTAAAATCAAAGATCAAAATAAAAATGAAAAATATAAATGAAAATTGGATGTATGAAAAACCGAAATTAACTCTTATAAATGAAACGGTTACCAAACTGTTATTTCGATTTACAGGGTTTAGGTTTTAAGGTTTCGGTCAAATGAAAATTATTTTTTTCTGTTACGGTTTTAAATTTTAATCGGTTCGGTAAGGGCTTTAATCCCTGATTAAAAATGTGTAAAAAATATACACATTTTTCACATCATTACCCATTTGTACAGTCATAACTTTGTAAAAACTTAACCGAATGTCAATTTTATAATTTTTTGATCTCAAATTTGATTTATTAAAGTTTTGGTCATTTGGAAAATGTATTTTCCGCTTCGAGAATCAGATAAATCATTCCCATTCGGATTGTAACCCTATAAAATAAAACAATGGAAAAATCAATAAACTTGTTGCTCTTTTCCCTGTACACAGAGGAGGCACAGAAAACGCTGGAGGAGTCCATGGCCATGTCGATTGATGAGCGCCAGGAGTTGGCATTGGAGCTGTATCGCTCGCGTCACGGCGTTGGCACGGGCACACTGAACAGTGTGGGCACCTTGCGCAGCGGAACTCTGGGCACACTGGGCCGAAAGTCGACCAATCGACCGCCAACAAATGTGCAGCTGGGCAAGAGTCCGCCACGACCGTCGCCCGCCTCGGTGGCCTATCACAGCGACGAGGAGAGTCTCAAGTGCTACGACGAGAATCCCGATGACAGCAGCGTGACCGAGAAGCCGTCCGAAGTGAGCAGCTCGGAGGCATCGCAGGTGAGTCTGGAGCATGAACGAATTCAACAATTTCACAAGGTAATTGATAATGTTTTATCCCTTGCAGCATTCGGAGAGCGAGAACGAGAGCGTGCGCAGCGATCCGCATTCGTTTGTGAATCATTATGCCAATGTGAATGATTCGCTGCGACAGTCGTGGAAGAAGACAAAGCCGGTGCGCAACTATTCCAGCTACACGGACTCCGAGCCAGAGGGCAGCGCAGTGATGAGCCTCAATGGTGGCCAGATTATTGTCAATAATATGGCCAGATCGAGGGCGCCACTGCCCGGCTTCTCATCATTTGTCTGACAATCAACCGAGTTCTAAGATCTAAGCAACAGTAGCAGCAGCAGCACCGTCATTAGGGAGACTTTTGTCTAACTTCTCCCAACCTCCCATCTGCCATCTCCTCTGTCTCTCTCTCTATTGTGAGTGCATCCGGAAATGAGAAGATGATCCCAGATGATCCAGTGTGTGTGTGTGGAGTGGAGTATGACGCATGTTTGACTGTTGCTGCTGTGCTGCTATATTATATATGGACAATTAGTTATAGTAGTTCTATCTATACCTATACGAGTAATCTAATTTATAGTTTCTAGGACGAGAGATCTGAGATTTTTAAACGGCATTTAATTATCAAAATGTTCCACTGACCACCCGACCCAGCCCCAATTAATCATTAGAATTATTATTATACATATGTTTTTTTTTTATATTAATTGTTTTATACATTAATTAATTTATTTGTCTATCTATCCCACGTACGTCCGTTGTCTGGCACGCCCACAAAACACACTACTTATAGCTCGTAACTGGCATTTATCAAAAAAGCAAAAACTTGTGATACGGAAATTTTTGCTTGATTTGTGTTCAATGTGTGTGAATTTTCATTTGATAGATGTAAATGAGTTTTCCCTCCGTTCTCCGCCTCCTTTAAGCCTTGCGCGCAATCTCATTATATTTAATATACTTAACTATATTTGATGAGACAACGATTTAACTCGCAACATAGGCAAACAAAATATATATATGTACGTGTACTTTTCCGTTGCCTTCGAATTAATTTATAAAATTTGAAATGAAATGTGACGCGAAGGCAGCTGCAACTGATGCAATCAGTTGACGAATGCAAAAAGCAAAGAGCAAATAAAAGAAAACAGAACAAAGAATTACGAAAACAAAGATGTTAGGAAAAGATACAGAAGAAAATTGAAAGAAAAACTGATTGAAAACAATTAGCATATCCCCTAAGTGAAGATGATAGAAGAGTTTGTGAAATCGAACTCATAACGATGACGACATATTTTTTTTTAAAAAAGCTTTTCATGTAAGAAATACATGAGTGTGTGTTCTTTTATATATGTATAAGTATAGGCCATATTAATGCAATTTGTAGCACATAAGCCACAAAATCAACACAAAAAAAAAAAACATAAACAACATGACGCGAAATGTTTTTTTTTATCTCCTCTCTCATGGAACAAAACGATCGACATGAAAATTATAATAATAGTCTAGCATTAAGTACGATCAATTTGGTGTATAATCAGATATATATGTATATGGATGTTTCAAGTATACATATATATGAATATATATATATTGCGTATACGCAGTTTTGGGGGGTCATAGGCATTACGTATGCGCGCGCAAACTAAGCATAATTAAGTAAATACATTTTAATTGTTAAACTCAAAGGCAGAATTTACATATATATGTATGTGGTATATATATATGTATGTATATGCTAAACTTTATAAACTATTTGTGTATTGTATATGTATATGTATATCTATATCTAAATAACTTAAATGACTGATTATATATTTTATACTTTTCGCTCGATATCTAAGTATATATTTTATTATTTTATGTGTTTTTTTTTCCGATAAAACCTTTCTTCGCATGCAAATAAATTATATTGTAATAATAAATTATAAACTGAAAACTGTAAATCCGCATATACGAATATGTCTATTTGTTAATGCGAATATGTTTTTTTTTTATATTACATCTAATTTAACTTCAAAGACTCGAAGCACAAGTTCATCTAGATATGTATTGTAATTGTTTGCAAAAGCTAATTAAATATTTAAATAGTTAAGAATCAAAGTATATATGCATGTATACATATATACATACAAATATATATATATATAAAAATATATGTATATTTTTAGGCATAGAGAATGTTTCAATACAGTTTGCATTTGGAGGCGAAGTCAGTGGAGGAGTGCAGAGGCAGAAGGTCAGAAGTTTAGTGGAAATCGCGCAGCAAGCGCCAAGTATTAGCATATATTTATGTGTAAATGTAATTGAAGAATCATATGAATCAATAAAAGGTGTAAAAAAATAACAAATGTTGTTTAATTTCTTAAAATCAACATCTATTCAAGGCAAATGGCTTGTGTAAGTCATGCAAAAATACACGCATTGAAAAAAAAACAAATGTTTAGTTTATGCTAATTTCCAGTTTTCTTATAAGCTTATCCATACTCATTGTTTGGATTTTGAAGTGATGAAACTTCATTCGGTGTTTCTGTACTAAATCTATCCAAAAACTAGTGCTGGATGTAGAAACTATCCGTATTGTTATTTAATCTTCGGCACAGTAAACAAAAAACAAATTTAAACAATTTACATATAGGTGAATTTTATTTATTTTTAACTTCGTTTTATGATAAAAAAAATAAAAATAAAACAAAAAATATATTTATATATAATATAATTAATAATTTCCATATGGGAGCTATGTCATGGTGAAAGATGATTTTTGGTTATGGTAAAGGGCAAGGCGGGTTCGATCGATTTGTGCAGGCACTTGGGTGGAGCTCATCTTATTGTCGTTACAGTTCAGTACGCAGAGTTAAGGCATATCCCGGGCAGATAACGGATTACTGAATACATATTTAAGATTGCTAGACATTACTTTTGACTAACCGTCTAAATGTGACATAAGTTAGATACAAAAATGGCACTTAGTACTAAGACTTAAGATACAACTAGTTAAAGAATATCTCAAAAAAAAAAAAGAATTGCAAAAAAGAATTAATCTTTTAGTTTGTTAGTTTTTCATTCGGATCGTTGCATGATCATCTCGATTTTGTCACCGGCAGCTGCGATCAACGGCACCGTGAGGCAACAATCAAAGTCCTGCGTCTTCATCTCATTGACCTGGTTGCATGAACGGATTGTTATTAATTAATTTGGATAGGATACTAATACGGGATAATGTCAATGTTAGTCACCTGCATAATTCGATCGAAGGGCTTCAGTTGGCCACACATGTCCGCCGGGCCGCCGCTGCGAATGCGATTGATGAATACACCACGTTCGTAGAGTCCGTCTGAGACGGAGAATCCATAGTCATCGTAGACTTTATCCTTGTAAAGTGTGACATGAAAGACGCGCTGCTGCTGATCTTTGTTGCCGCCATTTGCATTGTTATTGTTGTTGTTGCTATTGCTATTGTTGTTGTTGTTGCTCGCTTCGGTGTTGGTGGAGGGACTGCGAGGACGTCGCTGCACCTTGGCATAGATGGCCTGGGCCTGGGGCAAGCCACCAGCACCACTGGAGGCAGCGCTGCTGATGTCATGACTGCGCAGTATCTTCAGGTCGACCAGATCGCCCAGATTGTGCAACAGGCTGGTGGCATGCGACAGTGGCATGCCCTGCACCGAATGCTCATCGATGGCCAGCAGTTGATCGCCAACGTGGATCTGTCCATTCTTATGCGCAATGCCGCCTATAGCAGAGAGGAAGAGAGAAAGGGGAGTTAGACTAGGAGCACTTGGAGGAGTTGACCTTGATTTCTTACCCTCCACCAAACCGCTGATAGTAATGGGCTTGGTAATGTCCTCGCTGCCGGCCAAGGTGATGCCCAGCAATCCACCCTTGGGCTCCAGACGCACCGTGAAGATGATCTGATGCAGGCTGCTGCCGCTGCTCTTGCTGCTCGAACTGGCCGCCGATCCATAGACCTTGTTCTCCATGGGCGGTGGCAGGGCGGTGCAGTCCACACTTCAAATAAAATTGGAGATCCGATTAGAGATCAGACATTTCAGATTGTAAACTCAGATGCAATGAGAATAAAGCTCTAAAGCTAATCCCGTTTCGATATCGAATTTAGTTCAACAGGAAAATCAGTTATTCTTCACTAAATTTCTTACTAACTGAAAGTTTATAACGATGAACTTGACAAGTTTCTTAGGTAGCGTTAAGTATTTCATAATGCTCATAATAATTATTACAAATATAAATACAATATGAAAATCAATAAGGTGTGTGTTGGAGTAAAGATGGAAATCAAAATTATGGATCGAGTTTTAAATCGAAATGTTGAAATCGTCGAAAACAAAAATCGAGCTGTCTACTTATCGTTAAAAAAATTATCGAATTGGAGTTGTTGTTGTTTTTGACCAGGGATTTAAAACCCTAAACGAAACCGTAACCTTTGACCGGTAAAAGCCGATTGAAATTTTAATTTGACCGAAACCTTAAAACCGAAACTCTGTAAACCGAAATAACCGTTTAGTTACCGTTTCATTTAAAAGGGTTAATTTCGGTTTTTCATACATAAAAAAATAAGTAATTTTTAATTTTGATTTTTGATTTAAATTTTCTAATGCTTAATTTTGAATTTTTTTTGTTTGATTCGTGATCGAATTTCAATAGCACTGAATAAGCGCAAATTCAAAAAAGTGTGTTAAAAGAAATATTAAAATTGTTCAAATGTAACTAAACTACATCAAACTGAAGAATACGTGAAATAAATGTGTGAATGAAACATTAAGAAAGTAATGCCTTTTTAATTATTATTAAAATATTGTTAATATAACATAATATACCCGAACCATAGCGGTATTTCAAAACCGAAACATACAAAAACCGGTTCACCGTTGCGAAACCTTTATTCAAACATTTTGCGTAACATAGCCGAAACCGTAACTGAATCCGATATTCGTTTCGGTTTTAATCCCTGACTTTGACATTACTTGATTTAAGCATAAATGCTCTCAATAGAGATACTATTCGTTTTTAAAAAAGGTCATTACTTATGTAGTAGAGAATGGGATTAAATTGATCACACAAAATCCTTGAAGCAATCCTAAAACTTTAATCATTTTGTATCGAAATAAAATTGTTTAATATTTTTAATTATGTACATATGTATATTCCCAATATTCAATTTAAATTGAATTGAAATTGAAATTGAAATTAAATACTTATAATACATAAATTCTTGATTCAAGTGCGAACACACTTGATTTTTCTCTCAGTGTGTTGACTTGATGCCTCACCTGGCGTAGCGATTGAGCTCATAGCCGCCGTAGTGATGCGTCTCCCGATCGTCCCGATCGTCCTGCTCGTCCTCCTCCTCGGGCAGCTCGGTGGTCAGGCTCTGTGTTTGGTTTGCTGGCGCCGCAAAGCTGCGACTGTTGTTGACTGAGGAGGAGCAGCTGATGGCACCCGTCGTCCAGGCATTGGCGGCATTGGGATTGGATTGGGGATGTCGCAGCTGGACGGACTGCAGGCTGCCCGTGTCGTCTAGGCTGGCAGCGCGATAGTAGTCCGGCTGCGGGGTGCTGGACTTGAGGGAGATGCAGTCGTTGTACTTGACCTCCGCGTACTGGACGCCACGTAGGCGCTGCTGTAGAGCTCCGTGTCGGTGCCCGGCAGTGGCAGTGGCAGTGGCAGCGGCAGCGGCACGGCGGTGGTGCAGCAGTTGCTGTAGATGGGACTGGGCTGCAGGAAGTCGGGCAGCACCACCCGCTTGATGGTCAGCGTGGTGAAGTCCGAAGTCGACTGCGTGGGCGTGGCCGTGGGTGTGGGCGTGGGCGTGGGCGTGGGCAGCTCCTTGAGCAGGGCATCCACATTGAAGTGCTGCACGGGATGCTGATCCACGGCGAGCAGGATGTCGCCCGGTCGCAGCGAGCCGCAGCGGTGGGCGGGACTGCCCATCTTGACGTCGGAGATGACGAGGCCCGCGTGACTCGACCCGCTGACGCTCACGCCCAGGCCGCACTTGCCGGCGCGCAGCAGCTTCACGTTGAAGACCCCGCTGGAGGGCACCACGGCGTCCGGCATGTCGAACTCCACCTCCAGCTCCAGCCAATTGGCGGCCGTGGGGCGCCATTGCTGCTCCTGCCCTCCAGCAGCTGACGCATCGCCATCGCGTCCAGGCTGTACATCTTGTTGATGGCCACAATGCGATCTCCGGGCTGAATGCAGCCACTGCGATCCGCCACAGAGTCGGGCAGAATCTGGGCAATCACCACGGGCATCGAATTGCCCAGAATGATTCCAGCTCCCTGGCTGCAGTCGAGCAGCACTGGGAAACTCTCGGCGCGACACAGACCCAGACTGGGATTGCCATTGCCATTTCCATTTCCATTCCCATTGCCAGCTAATCCTCCTCCTCCTCCTCCTGCTCCTCCTCCGGCTCCCTCCAGGGGCAGGGAACTCTTGCGCACGATGCGTGGACGTTGTCGGCCCGTGGATTTGCGAGACTCCAGCGTGCTGAAGCTATACTTGGGACTGCCCAGCGCCGTGTGACCTGAAAGCGAAGCGGCCAAATAGGAAGAGATGCCCATTAAATGTGGCCAGAGTGTCGACTATTTTTGGACGCCCCTCTTGGCAGCTGTCCCCCTGTTGATTCCCCTCCCACAACCCACAACCCACCATCCACAACATCCCATCTTTATTTACGGCCTCTTTGTCTTTGTGTCTTTCCTGCCCAAACTTGGCCAAAGCTTTTAACACTCGATCTTCGATCTCTCTCGCTCTCTCTCTCTCTCTCTCTCTCTCTCTCTCTCTCTCTCTCTCTCTCTCTCTCTCTCTCTCGTATTCCCCTTGCCCTCGCTCTCGATCTTCTCCAGCTGATGGCCATGTGTGAGAAATGCTTCACATGGCAGCCACTTTGACTGCAGCTAATCCACAGCTTAGCTTCTATGTGTGTACTATATGTATCTGTATCTGTATCTGTATCTGTATTCTCCCCTTCGGTTTGTATCTGTATCTGTTGTTGCCTCTGTTTATTCTCCTGTCGATCTTCCTCGAGAATTTACGACAATCCAAGTTCTAGTCGAACTTCTCCTGTCTCTCCCCTCTCCCCTTTCCCCTCTCGTGCCCCCTTCGAATTATTCGTTCATTTTCATAGCACTCAAACACAGAAATTGATTGGCATTCTTCGCTCATGCTCTTTGCGAGGGCTGTTCAGTAAATACATCATTATTATTCTAAGAACTTTAAACAAATGTCGTTAACTGTAGTTTTCTACAATTTAAATTAAATTTAAATTCAATTGAAATTGAAATTGAAAAAAGTAAATCAGTAAAAAAAAAAACTACTGAAAAACTACTATGAAGTTCAAGCATAGAAACTTCCCCGCTTAATAAATAATTATTTCGTAAATAATAAGTAGTCATTAATTATAACCAGGGACCGCAAATAATGATTATTGAAATGTTTTCATATCAAAAAATCAATGACAAGAATACAAATACAAAAAAAATCATAATGATTAAATTTGAGCGAAAAAATAAAACTCACAAATAATCATTATATATGATTTTTATTTATTCGCTCAAAATATAACTCTCTTTAAATTCATGACTTTTGTGTAGGATTTTCACCCAGTGTTTTTGCATATCCCTTTAAAAGAAACCCGGTGGACCCATAAAATGCAAAAACAAATCTTTAATGTGATTACGTAATCTTTTTTAAAAGTCAATTTTATTTTGAGCGAAAAATAAAAATCATAAATAATAATTACTTGTGAGTTTTATTTCTTCGCTCAAGATTAATCATTATCATTGATTAAAATCCTAAAAAATCTTTAAGTAATCATTACCATTTAATTTTTATAATATAACTCATAATGAAAACGGTCCCTGATTATAATGAAAATCCGTAACGTCTCGTTATGACCACTGACAAAACTGTTTGAGCAGCCCCTGCTTATTTGGAACGTATTGTTTTAGCTGTGGATCGTCGCGTCGCCGCGATTCATTAGACCATAGACATTGGAGAGACGCCCACGCCGCGAGATCGATCGACCTTCAAGGCGCCATTTTTGGCGGATCGCCTTGAAAGCCTTTTGGCGTTTCACAAGCATCGATTCATTGGCTGCGATAGCCGAAAAAGACTTTTAACTGCTGCTGCTGCTGCTACGAGTTGTGGTGCAGGCAGTGGTGCATGTGGTGCAGTCAGTGGTGCTATTGATTCCGACTCGACTGCGACTCCGACTGTGATTCGACTTACCGCGTCGTGCCAGCGCATGAGCTGGCATTATCTGCATCTGTGTGTAGCCCCGTCCTGTGGACGTGTCCAATATGGTCATCACCTCGTCGGGACTGTAGGCTGTGTGCTCGATCATTGTGTCATCGATGGAGAGCACTTGATCGCCCACTGATAAGGCGCCACAACTGCAGGCAAACACAGACATGGACATCGAATTAGATATATGTAGAATTAGATATAGATATAGACATTCAAATGTGGTTGGTTACCACTAGTTACCACGTTTATGCCATGAAATATCATGATGAAAATTTGCATTTTGTGCGTGTTCGCTTTCGTTGTATTATTTACTAATCTACAAACTTGGTTGTCTAAAATTATAGATGTTTATGCCACGGAATGTCATGATGAGAACAACGTAAATTCTAACATTAAATAGACTGATTAGATTCGATTAGATTAGATTATTGGCGACTTTTTTGATTATCCACATTAAATTGTGAAATGTCACAATTATTCTCATTCTTGCGTTCTTACATTATTTAGAATTTTAAAACTCTTTAGAATTACATATGGGCATTTCCAGAAAAAGGTTCACCTCGTCCAAAAACGTAAAACTGATCAAAAACTCACATCTTGTGAAATTTTCTTCCTAAAATGTATTCAAGTTATTTATTTAAGCAATGTACGCCAATGTCAATAGGATGAACATATAGATTCTGCATTGAAATAAATTCACTTTTTTTTATATTTTTGCACATTTTGTTAAAAATTTACTACCAAATTGGAGCGTTTGTATTTTAACGATTACACTAAATAAGATAGTAAGATTGATGAACCATTTAAATACATAGAAATATATTGAATGTTTAATTTAAAATAAGTTTTACAAGCTGTTTTCGATATATCGAATAAAGTTTGATGAACAAATTCTTGGCACAAACAATCGTGTCACGTTCGCGATGTCGCGTTACAAATCAGTAATAAAACTTGTAATATAAATAAAATGTTGGTAACATCAACATTATTTCCAAAATGGAAAACTAAATTATTTTATTGAGGTTTAAGAGTATTTTCTTCCAAATTACTCGCCACAATTCGCAGGCTTTCGCATTTGTCAAGATGAAGTCAAACATGACTTCCATTTTTCGTCGCGTTCGCGATGCATTGCTCTTTATAAATAATTCGAAAACACTAATAAGAAAATAGTGTTGAAAAAGTGCATTAAACACGTCAAAAAACATTTTTTTTTTAAATTTTTTTTTTTTTTTAAAGACGTACGAATATCGCGTTCTCGCTCCTGGAAATACCCGTATGCTTTGCCATAAAGTGTCATGATATCTTACACTGTGATTGGACTTTAATATGATGAATTGTATAACAATTATTGTAAATTTACTATTTTATACGAACTTATTCCTAAACCGAATTTAAACTTATCAATTGAATGATGATCCAAATTTATTTTTCTAAATTCTAATTCCTCGTTTATTTGAAATGTTTTACGTTTACACCATGAACATGAAATGAACTTCTATGCAGTAGCATAGTTGTTATGCATAGTACTCACCGATCGGCAATACTGGCGGGTAGTATGCTGGCAATATAGATGCCCGACTGGGTGGCCTCGTCGATTTTGTCGGTGCTGGAACTGGTTCCGGCGGAACTGGAGCCGGAGCTGCTGTAGTTGCAGAGCACCAGGCCCAATTTGTCATTCATGGGACGCTCGATCTCGATGAGCAGCGGCCCCATGGAGAACTCCACACTCTGGACCACGGATACGTCGTATTCAATGGTGAGATTGGTGTAACCGGAAACGTGGCCGCATTTAATGATCTGTTGTGCCTCGGCAAGTGTCTTGCCAATGAGCGAGATCTAATTGAGAGTGGGAGAGAGGGAGAGTGAATTATGTGTCGGATACGGAAATGGATCAGCGGAAGCGACTGTCAGCAGGTGGAAGCCATCATCATCGATGGGTGGATGGGTGGATGGACACTTACATTATCGACGCGCAACAAACGGTCGCCGGGCTTGATGCGACCCGTCTTGTAGACGGGGCCGTGAAGTCGCACGTGTGTGACGATCAGCGGGTAATCGGCACCGCCCCGCAGCGTCAGGCCCAGACAACCACTCTCCCGCTCCACGGTGATCTGTGCCAGTTTCGAGGTAACATACAGACTATTTTGGGAAACTGCTGCAAACAACAAGCAAACGAACAGAAAACAACAAGTGCATGATAAATACGATCAATAGAAAGCAAGATATATGGATGGATCTTAGCATGGATAGATACAATTCAAGAGAGATCGGTAGATTGATCTCAGGTCAGATGGATGTTAGAGCTCAAGTCAAATATATGTATATAGACAGATCTCGAGATAGGTGCAACTCCAGATAGATAAATTTGTCTTAATACTGATCGATAGATGGATCTCAGGATAGATAATATGACAGATAGATAGATCTGAAGATAGATAGATGAATCTTAGATAGAGAGATACTTATATACATAGATCCTTTGATCGATCACATAACAGTTCTCAATTAAAATAGATAGATCTTATGAAAGATAAATATGTAGATCAGTACGTTGATCAGTTACAATTTTCAATATAGATAGATGGACACATTTTATATTAGATAGATTTACCTAAAGAAACATAGGTTTTAAGATACATTGATCGACAGCAAGATAGATCGACCTTAAGTTAGATAGATCAATGCATATAGAGAGCTCACAAGTTAGATCCCAACTAAGATCGATATCTAGATCATTAGATAGATCCCGAGATAGATAGATAGATAGATGGATGGATGGATGGATGGATGTATTCAAACTTACTGCATTCTGGCAACGAGTACTCGATCTCCACAATAGCTGGCGACGGATCAGCTCCAGCTCCGGCGCACAGCATGTTCATGATCTTCTGGTTGCTCAGTCCGATTGTCGAGATGCCGTCGATCTGATGCAATCGATCTCCCGGCGCCAAAAAGTCGGCCGCATGCCCCACTGGATTGAGGGCCCCGATAACAGGTGGATAGGACAGATCATTGCGCTCTGTGGATTACAAATTACAAATGTGTAGAAAGTCAATGCCAGATCAATCGTTGCCAATCAACTTGAAAACATAAACAACAGTCAATCCGAATATGTTGCCATCAATCTTATGAAACACTTAAGTTGATGATGAGGTAGATTTTTAAGTTCTTCAATGGAAGAGAATTCACAGTTCGCTTTTTTCAGTTCATTTAAGATTGCCTAGAATTATTCAACAAATATCCCGAGACAAAATCAGAGAGTATAGAAGAAAATGTCGATTAATTAGTTACTTATTAATTCAAGATAATTTGAATTTTTGTTTGTTTATTTCTGAATTCATTTCAATCGCTACGCTGATATTAATACTTATGAACTAAGGCCCTTGTCGCAGATTAAGTTGCACTACAGATTTAGCTGTGTTCTCGTATATTGTCTGGTATTATAATATAACTTTCTCATGTTCATTTTAAAGAATATCCAACATATTATTTGTAGACTTATTTCTTTCAATTTCTATAAGTTTAACTAGTTATTAAAATAAAATATAAATGATTTTAATAATAATTATTAAATATTCTGGGGTCACAGAAATCTCTTTCACCTGAAAAATGACGTAAATTTCATACAAATGTACGTCAAATTCAGGTGAAAGAGATTTCTGTGGCACTCCAGGGAATTTGATTGATCTCATGAGTTGTTTTTCTCTATGATTTATGTTCTCTGAGTATGAAACAATCCCAAATTCGTAGGATCTCTGACAAACAGCAAATTCAAATTGTCGCCCAAGTTAACCCGAAATTAGTATCTCTTCCAAGAATTTCATTTCAACTCAAAAATTTCGTCTGAAGAATCTTATGCAATTTCAACTACATTTTCCATTGTGTTAAGTATCCGTAGAAAGGGAGGGGGGTATTAAGGGGGTTTATTACTTTAGACCATTGCATATGAGGAACATCTTCGGTTTTGGCCAGTTAGCCAGTTAGCCAGCGACTTGCCCTGTTGCCTTGGTCTCCATTTCCACTTCTGTCAGCGACTCGTCAAGCGACACTGTCGCGCCTTTTGGCCAACAAAAAGCGGCAACAACACAAACAGAATGAGAAACAGAAACAACAACAACTCGTAAATAAATGTATGCTTAATAAAAAGCGAACTGTTTGCTATTATGACAAACTACAAACTACGCGTAGAGGGCAGCAAATGCAAATTTGGCAAATTGCCAGACGCCCCCTTCTTCCCCCCTCCCCCACTCGTCTTGCCCCTTCCATCGCTTTTGGCCAAGTGAAGGCGACGACGTAGACGACGTAGACGGCATTGTCCCAGACGCTTACGTCAGAAAGAAGCGGCTAAAAAGATGGACAACATGGAAATCTGGACTTTAGTTCAACTCTGGTTTCGGGTCTAGGTTCTCTGTCTCTCTCACTCTCACTCTCCGCCAGCTATTTCTTTCGCTCAGTCGTGTATTGCAACCGTGTCCAATGTGTTCTCGTTCTTTTTGTTCTCTCTTGCAATATGTCGAGATTAGTCAGGGAAACGAAATAAAAATTGTTTCGGATGCAGACGAGAAATATGTATTATAATGTCTGGCAGTCGACAGACTCGACCCCAAAGAACATGACTGGGGCGCGGGAGAGGCGGACGAGGGGCGAGGGGCAGCGGGGTTGGTTGGGGGCGTTGGCTGCTTTGAAATGATGATTTATTTTGGCAGCGGCGACGGCGACGACGGCGACGACAGCGACGACAGCATTTGCCAGCGTCGTCGTTATCGACATGGACGCGTTCCGCATTCAAATCGCATCGTCCCACTTTGGCTGGAGATCAAGAGCGTCAGAGCCCCAGACCACAATGTGAAACAGTCGTAACCCTTCCCCCAAAATATAAAATATATAAAAAATTGAAAAGAAGCAAAGCAAACAAATCTAAGTCAGCAGCCGCAAATTGAAGCAGAGCCAGCAGAGCCCAATTTGCATCGAGTAAATAAATTACTTATGACACAATCACAATTCTATTTAACCACTAACAAATTACAGCTATGTTACAACAAGTTTAGCCGAAAGCACAGCAAATATCTTGTCCAGATTCATTTACAATGTTACTCAAGATTTACAATTCTCGTTGCGTTTTACAAATGTGGGAAAATCATTGCAGAAAATTCTTCAAAATCTTTAAATAATCGTTTACAGACATTTAACATTCTGCAAAATTCTTTTAATTATGCTGTTAATGAAACTGTTAATGTAATACAATTCGGGATAGTTGAGAAAGTTAAGATGAATCCTGTTAATGCTGACTTAACCAGACTGTCAATGATGGCGATAGATAGTTAAACTGACAAAACTCTGGGATATTTGGTAAAACTTGTCTTAAATCTTGATAAAGCTTATTCATTTTGGGAACACAAATTACGTACATAAAAATCGAAATACCAACAAATAAATAAATTACAGAATATACAAGAAATAATATTCTGCGTTTCGATTAAAATAAATTGTTGAATAATAAAAATTAAAAAGTAGTGTTTTATTATTTATTTTTTTTGTACATATTTTAAAATTTGTATCATTACGATCACTGCTCACTTTGTTGTTGAAAATAACAAGAAAAATTTGCAATTCGAAATATATTTATGAATGAATGCATTTTTAGTTTCTTTTAAAAAACTAAAAAAAAAATAATTCCCTAACTCGAAGTCTCCCTAACTCGAACTTTTTTCTTGGATATTGGTGATTCGAGTTAGGGAAGTTCGACTGTATATACAGGCATGCCACAGAAATCACTAGTGAAAGCGATTTCAGAGAAAAGCAATTCCACTTCGAAAATTTCTCCGTGCCACAGAACTTCGAGTAATTTATAGTTTTTAGCATGTTCACCAACTTTTTCGTACTAGGCTGCTAGGGTTGGCCCCTTCTCAGATTAAATTTCCCAAGGGTTTGTTTAGCAACTTTTTAAAGTTTATCATTGCAGAGTATCAAATTTTCATTTGAATTCTTATTTAATTTATATAATTCAATTTATTTAAATAATAATTGATATTGTATAGCTTAAAAAAATTTAAAAGTTATTGGCGCGGCAAACAATAAAAATTTCTCGACAACTCTAAATTCAAAAATTCGATGAATTGAGCGATGATTTCATCTCACTCAAAATTGTTCAGGTGATTGGACTGTGGCACGGAGAAATTAAATTGACGTGAAAGTCAAGTGAAAGAGATTTCTGTGGCATGCCTGATAAAATATAATAAAATATTCAATGAGTTTTCATTAGATGTTGCCCCACTGTGCGTATGAGAGAGATGCTTAATCGCCACCCTTAAATTGTTTATAAATTGCAGATTGATTAAACATAATTATACAAATATTTGATAATCTTGCAATCAATGTTGATGCCAACTGACAGCTGTCAGAGATCAGTTAAGGATTGAACTATTGAGTTGAGTTTAGAAAATGCGGGTTGCTGTTTTCCATCTCGCATTTCCCAATGGCATTTGAAACATTTGCCAGCCAACATTTGAGCGGGATGCCTTCATAATTTCATTAGATGTAGATGTACTTGTATTTATATTGAGAGATGGGCTTCTGTCTGTGGGCCATTAGGCTGCCACTTGAAATGTTTCATTCATGTGGCAACTTCCCAATTGTTTGATTACCCAATCCCAATCCCATTCCCATTTCCAATACCAATTTCCATTTGTGGAACACTCGCTTACCTGCAAAATTGATGGCCAAATGGAGGGCGTTGCGTGGCAGCGTGATCGTGGCGTAGGTTGTGCCCCTTTCCGGTGCCAGGCCGGAGTCTTCGGATTGTGCGGGACTCATTGCGCGGTCAACTGCGAAAAATGAATGAAGAGGGAGACGGGGCAATGAGATGGATGTAATCATGGCGTAAAATCAACATCAAAGGTGATTTCATTTTCATTTATCTTCTTATTCATCTAGTTTTATTTGCTTAATTTTTTGCAGACAAAGACGGTCATTGACCAGCTACGCCTCTTTCTCCTCTCCTCTCCTCAGTCAGAGTCGGAGAAGCGTCATCAGTTCGCCAACAGCTGTCAAGGGAACGAAGAAGAAAGAAGACCAACCGGCAGCAGACCGTGCGATGCGATCAAATGTGATGGGCAAACCATTGCATATCTTAATTTATTCATCAACACCGTTGAATTAACCAAAAACAAAACTGAAAGTGAAACTGAAAAAAGGCGCCAAAAGATCAAAGAGATTCGCAATTGCGGCAGGAGTGAAACTCCCCTCAATGATCACGCCCACCTGGCCGTAGAAATGTCTTTATTCCTCAACTGACTCAGGCAGATTTGAACAATTCTTCAGATTTCTCAACGCTCTTTTGGCCATGTTCAATGCACGACCTTCAATCGGGCCAATGTTTTAATTAAAATTCCATCGAATACACGATATAAATAAATAAATCAATTAATCTTTATGACTTCGCTTTTTTCTGGCGAGTGCGCCATTCTTCCAGTGGATTCTTCGAAAGAAAGAAGAGAAATGAATAAATATTTAAAAACCACAACAACGGAATGAAATATGGCTCAGAGTTCAACACTGTCGCAAATGAATATGGAGAAAAATTGCCAGCAAAACAGATTTTCCTTTCATTTCCTATTGTTCCTATTTGCAACTCATTGCAAATGCAAATTTGTATAATTTAATTCCAAAAGCGTTACATCTCCGCCTGATCCACTGTACGAGAACAATTTGATTTTAATTGAAAATAAATAAAACAAAAATAAAATGAATGAATAAATGTTTAATTTCCACACGTTCAGCTGCACAATTCAATGGGAAGTCATATTGAAATGTGAAGCATTTGGAATGCAACACAAAAGTTAGTTCAATTGCAAATTATACGAAGCATCAATAGACATTGCACTAGTATAAATCAAAGTCATTAATAACAGTCATAATAATAAAAACAAAATAAAAAAGAGTTATTTCAAAACTTACAGAAAGTAATTAACATGTCTCGTATGTAAACTTATTTAATAAAAGTTAAAAAAAAATTAATTGAAAAATAGATTTCTGAAATACAAATAAAAATGTCTTCTTAGACATCGCGACGTCAAATTTATAGTTAAATCATGTCAACGGGGTTCAGTAATTGTCAAAGAAAGATCTATAGAATTGCCACATCCTAGTGTTAGCTATCTGCACTGTGGCAACCCTATGCTCTTGACGATGTGGCAACACTTTTGGCGACAGCCAGGCCACACGGCGTATGCGCGATGTGCTACAATTTCGGCAAAGCATTGAGAGCAACGGAGGCGCACACCTCAATACACAAACACACACACACACACACGTGTACATACGCACACACACACACACACACACACACACACAACTTTGACATAAAACGTCAGACGCTGCGGACGCGACTTTTATTTTCGAACGCTTCAATGGCGCATAAAGTTTTTCTTAATGCCCGCCCGAGTATGAAAAACAAAAACAATAATTAGGCAAAACCAGCAACAACAACCACAACAGCAAAAGCAACCAAAAGAAAAACACAATAACACCAAAAAAAAAAACACACAAATAAAAAACTAAAAGAAAAAGCAAAGGCAAGGGCGGAGAAGCTAAAAAACGTAACGTTGAAATTTTTACGTTTCGCTTCATTTGCGTAGTGCAACAACAACAACAACAACAACAACAACAGCAACAACAACTACGCACACATCTTGCAGATACATTTGTGTATCTTGTGTGTGCTTAGATACATTCGCTTTGGACATTTGCGCCACATTTCGCAGCGTGCTCCGATTTTCTATATGTATCTAATTTATTTTCATTGAATTTACTTTTATGCATTAGTTTCTCCGTAGCGTGAACAGGGTTGTCGTATTTCGGTAGGGGGGGGCAGGGTAGTCATTTTTTAGTACCTCTTTTGGGTTGCTTTGTCGCTCGCAATTTTCGACATTTTGCCACTTGACGCATTCACATTCAAATTCGCTTTGAAGTCTCTTTACATTTTTACATTTTACATTTGACGCTTAACATTTTTATTTTTTTCTATATTTACAATTCTTTCGCCAACTTTTGGAGCGACTTTTTTGTTAGTTGTTCGCCGTTTGCCTTTCGCCGCCTGGCTTTTCTTTATCTTATTTGATTTTCTTTATTTTGTTCTTTTTGGCTATTTTTATATGTATATGGCTTTTCATTTCGATTTCCCACAAATTCACATTTTCATTTTGTTTCGTTCTCAAACATAATTCATTGGACACGACGAGCGGAAATCATGTGTGCGATTAGTTTCAGAAATAAACTATACTATATGTTATTATGCATATGCATTATATATTCATCTACATGTTAAGCTTAGCAGTCACTTTTACATGCAGTTCAAATTGGTTTTTAAGACTATCTGTTGATAATTAATTCAATGTCCTAGTTAAGCTTTTCAGTCACTATTAACACTTACAGTGTATACTAAACAAAATATGTATACAAAATATATTAAAAATAAAAGAAAGATAAAATTGTTTAGTCAATCTACTTAATTTTCCACAACCTCGATCTCTGTACAACATAATTTGTTTTGTAGTTTAATGTAATTGTAATGTCGAAGCTCCTAAAAATATGTTTCAGCGAAGAGCTTTACTTTAAATCTAAATTGAAAGAAATATTGATAATGTTTTTTTGTCAATATTTCGGGAGAGTATAAATGTGTTCTATGGTTTTCCAAAACTAAAAACTACACAGAAAAAAAAGTCCTGGATATTTAGCCCGAATTCAATCCGAAGCGATGTCAGAAGTGGGGTAATATCGGATTTTCTTAAGCCAAGTATGTAATACTTAATTTTTTCAATCCCGAATTCAAATCTGAAGTTGTGTAATTCGGGCTAAAAAATGTTTATTGATTAAAATGTTTTTTTTTTAACTTTTATTTTAACATTTTTTTTTTTTTTTTTTTTAATTTTGTATTTAAAATTTTTGTTGTATACAATTTTTATTTATTGTTTTTTTTTTTAAACATTTTTTTTTTTTAATGAAGGGAATGTTTGACTGCAGTTGACTGGGGGAATCGAACCCAGGTTTTTTCAAACAGGTCGGCGATTCTAACCACTTAGCCACCGAACCAGTTGAAATGCGAGAGGCCAAAAGAGAATCAAGTAATTTGGGCTTATTTTCCCATTTTAATCCCGATATAGACTTGATTGTTCAGCTTAATCCTGAAAACATCCTAAAAAAATTCAGGCTTAAATTAAGTATTTTATGCTTGATTTTAGAATGGCTTTTTTTTCTGTGTAGATTGTATTTCCCATTCCATGTTAAATATTTTGTTTAATCCGATTCATAAATGGAAAAACTGTACAATTTATTGGATTCCATTAAGGTAATCATCTTGAAATACAACTTCCTTAATAAAGAAAATCGTCCCGTCTATCTTCTCATAATTTAGCTATTTTCAAGATGTTGCGGTTGACGAAGCAGAGTTTTTCCTGACTTCATTAGGAAATTTGCAAATCGGCAGGCGAGATTCGCAATGCCATTTACAGTTCCGTTTAGAAGGCGTCTGGAAAAGCGGAAAAGCGAAAAAGGGGAGGGAAAACCCCATTAAAAAGGAAACTATTTTTGGGGTTCAGTTTTTGCCGCTTGTCCGATGCATTTAATGGGCATTCGGTGGCATTTGCTGGTGTTGGTTGCATGGGTGTCGCAGACTCACTAAAATTTATCGGCGACAGTTGCACGTTGCAAGTGGCAAGTGGCAAGTTGCATGTTGCAAGGCGAATGCTCAATGCTGACGGAAATTGCGCTCACCCGCAACGAGTTGCAGCGAGTGGAGGCGGAGGCGGAGGCAGGAGGAAGGTGTGTGTGTGGCATGAGGGGCACTCGGGAGGGGAGCGGGAGGGGGGCATGCCACTTCCTGGCCACTTCTATCTATCATAATCCTGGCAATTAAACAGCCAACGGATCACTTGGCAGCCTGATTAAAATAGATGGACAGTTGAATAGAGGGCGGGGATGGGGCATGCAACATGCAACATGCAACATGCAATATGAATAGCAGCACTTGAAGGCCAATGCAGGGCGAAAAGATACGACTTCAACTCAACGAAACTGACGGACTGCATTGACTGACACTCGATTTGCTGGGGGTCTAATTGTGTTGTCTTGATTGTTATTGTAGTTGTTGTTGTTGTTGTTGCCACCATTTGCGGCACACTTGCAGCAAGTTATGCCACTAAAGCGCTTTGCCACATTTACTTTGCAAATAGACATCATTCAAAATCCCACACACTTCATCTAACATATGTATGTGTATGCCTCTCACTTCCTCTCACTCCCTCTCTCTCTCCCTCTCTGGTTTTGTCTCTTTCCTTTGAATACATTCTTGTGTTAATGATCTGCAATAAGTATCTTTTAACTAGACAACTTCATTCTGCGACTCAGCTGGAATTTGCCCTGTTAATTATTTATTTTTCTTGTCGCGGCCTTGATGCTTCTTTGCCCCTCTCATTGATCCCAGCAACTGGTTGAGGTTCCTTCTTAAAGATAAACACATTAATATTGCTAACAGGACGTTAACTCTTACTAATTTAATTAAATTGTGGTTATGAGTCTATTATTCAGGAGCTTCTGAGTAGAAAGACAGATATGTTACACATGTCAACTAGAGGTCTGCATGAATGAGCTAAAACGAAGTTCGAAGCATTCATGTTCGAAAGGAATTGAACGAAGTCGAATGCAAAGTCGAAAGATTTTGATTGAGTTTGTTCGTTTTTGACAAACTCAGTTGACAACGTTCATTCGGATTGACACGAACTGAATGAGTGAGAAAGCTACTTTGTTTTGAGTTAATTCGAGTTTGATTCGAATTTCGATTTAATTTTCATATTTTCTTTTTTGTATGCGTATTTTCTGTTGTTGCTTTCATGTGTGTAATGAATATAAGAAAAAAAACAATGAAGAGCAACACAGACAATCAATGTCATTATTCCTTTGCGACCGACCCCGAGGAAAATTGAAACAAAGTGAAAAAAAGCAGCCATTTGACAATTAAAATTGCGAATCATTCGATTGAATTCGGCCATTTCAAATTCATTGTTTTACATAGAACATTTCTTCATTCGCACTCATTTCGATAAGGATCTGTTATTTTAGAACTCAATGTCACTCAGACTCAAACGAATTCAATTCAAAGTGTGCTTCGCACTCACTCAATTCGACATCGTTCGAATTAATTCATTTGAACTCAAATTTTGAGTGAATTCATGCAGACCTCTAATGTCAACCTAGATCAACGAATTAAATTCAAAAATTTTCGCTTAATTCGCTTTTTTTTAATCGCTTTTCTTTTGCCTACAATCAATTCGTTTCTGATCCTCCAGATATTTTGTAATTTACTAAACTTCATTTTAGTTGACTTTGTTTTAATTTACAAAATCATTTTGCTTATCCTTATCCTCTAAGCCTCCAATGACGTTTTCCTTGATCGATAGAGTCGCAATTTCAAAATGATCTATAATTGATGTTCCGTCTTTTGTATGTGTGTAAACAGTCTATGGTAAACAGACTCCCATTGACAGGTGCTTCTCCCATTTGCCCCTCTCTATTTTTCAAATGTCGGCCACTCGATGTGTGCCAATGGGGATTGATTGATTGACGTATGGACTGTACTGTAAGTAGATTGCCATTGACAGCTTGACGCTTTGTTTTGCTTAACTAAAGCAGCAGAGAAGTAGAAGAAGCAGCGTATTCCAGAACCAGGAAAAGTACTATATAGATATATTGTAGATAGAGATATCTATAATATAAGACTAAATAAAGTAGAGTAAAAGTAGAACGCGGCCTCGCCTCGCCTCGATTCGTGTCCATTAACCTCGCACTTCATAACTGCGGACAGTTACAGCTTACCATGGAAATATGTCAAAAATTTCACAACACTATCTATGAGTAGGCGCCAAAAAGGGGGTGAAGAGGGGAGGGGGAGGAGGGAGGAGAAATTGGTAGACGGGGACACGCGAAGACAACAAGAAAAACCAATTATTGCAAATGAACTCAAGTGTGGTTCCGCAAAAAAAGAAGGAGAGAGAGAAGGAAGAGAGGAAGGAGACAAATGTCAACATCTGATAGAGCCGCAACAAAGCGGCACAAGAACAGGCCCATGTTGCAAGCACATATGCCACAAACTGGGCAGGACTGTGTGGCAAGGGCAGCGGATGCAGCCAAAGTGCAACAATCGCTCTCAACTCAACTGCTGATCTAAGCGGGCAAAGGGGCCAAAGGGGTGGCAAAAGGGGTACAAAAGGGGGGATAAAGGGGTGACCCTTGCGTGCAAAAAACGAATTCGCTGGGGAGTTGTTGTTGCTGTTGTTGTTGCTATTGTTGTTGCTGTTGTGCGTTGTGGTGGCTTGCCGCATTTGCAGCAACTGCATTGAGATCCTCAAGTATTTAGCAAGACGTTGACATTTATTTGATGGTTGCCATAAAAAACAAGACAGACACCAACCAGGGCTGACAATTCAAAGGCGAACTAGTGAGCAGCTTTTGAAATTATTAACAGCTGTTAAAGCTATGTTAGTGCTCTGTTAAACAGCTGTGCAGTTACTAACAATGCTCAAACAATCGAATGTTAATTCGAGTTTTATGTTGTGTTCTGCTATGCAATTTACTGTTAAGGCGCTGTTACTAACAACTTAACATGTACTGAAATGTTAGTTGAAACAATAAGGAAAAGTGGTAGTTGGTGCTGATCAAAATTATAATTGGTAAGTTCAATATTAGTTGTGACAAAATAAAAAGTACTCGATTATAACCAGGGATTAAAGCCCTAACCGAAAACGTTACCTTTAACCGCTAAGAACCGATTGAAATTTAAAACCGTAACTGAATCCGTAACCGAAAAAAAAATTTTCGTTTTACCGAAACCTTTACACCAAAACTCTGTAAGCCGAAATAACCGTTTGGTAACCGTTTCATTTATAAGGGTTTATTTCGGTTTTCTATAATTGAAAAAAAAAAAATTTTATTTTTAATTTTGATTTTTATTTTCTTATGTTTAATTTTTAATTATTATTTGTGATATTCATGATCGAATTTTCATAGCAATTAATAAGCGCAAATAAAATAAATTTGTTAAATGAAATATTAAAATTGTTCAAATGTAACTAAACTACATCAAACTGAAGAAAATGTGAAATAAATCTGTGAATGAAACATTAAGAAAGTAATGCCTTTTAATTATTATTATTATATACCGGTATTTCAAAACCGAAACTTACAAAAACCGGTTCACCGTTACGAAACCTAAATGCGAGCATAACCGAAACCGTAACTGATACCGATGTTCGTTTCGGTTATAATCCCTGTTTATAACTCTTACCAACAATCATGATTACATTTTTTTGCACTAATAGTGACCAACTGGAGTCTGACATGTTCTGTTAACTCAATGTGATCTATGTTAAATAGCTTTAGAAGCTGTTATAATTAAAAGAAATGCTATGTTAAACAGTAAACAGTGCGAAAAGTTAACAGTTCCGACTGCAATGCAATTGAAATTCGAGTTCCTGGCCCTGCATGAGTTGTGAATGAAACGGAGAGAACAGAGGCGACCGAGTCACGCCTCATATCGTGCACTGGGCATTTTTCATGCCACAATCCGACTCGAGTCGAGTCGAGGCGAGTCGAGTCTTCGACTGTTGTGCGACTCTCATTTGTGTTGCACGGCTGTAGGGTTGTTGCTCATTATGACGCCGTTTTTGCTGCAAATATTTTGCGTCGTTGCAACAAAAATTGATTTATGCGCCATTCGAGTTGTTGTCGCCGCAACAAGAAGCAGAGGCCAAGCCCAAGGGGCCAAGGGGCAGGGTGAACAGGGGACAAAAAAAGAGTGGGACAGAGGGACAAGGGGACAGGGAACAGGGAACAGGGGGCAGATCATCGTTGTCATTTGACGTTGAGTGTCGCCACAATGCGAGAATTCACTTAATGAAGAGCATTGCAAATAAAACATGCAACACAACAATTTTCATTTGCAGCTAGCACATTTTCCATTTCCATTTCCATTTCCATTACTCGACACCCTAAAGAACCAATTCCCCGCTTCAGTGCACACACAGTGTATGTGCGTGTGTGTGTGTGTGTGTATTATGATAATTTCCCAACAGTTCTCTTATCGCAACATGCAGTACTTGCAACCGTAAGGGGCACAGATTTATGCCCCAAAATGTTAATAGCCCATAACCAATCCCCGGCCGCACAATCCTCGCACGTAGCGACCAACTTAGGGTATCGTGATAAGGTTTCCCGTTCCCACTCCCCACTCCCCTCCCCCCTTACTCCAAATTCCCCGTCTGCGTCAGCTGCAATTACCATTTGCATTCGATAGTTGTGCAGTTTGCTAACCATCAATATTTTTGAACCTTCCTATTGACACAATGATAGGCGTCGATAGCTGGGAAAACCAAATACGCCAGGGGGCGTACCGATATCACATTCGATATGCATTTTATCAAGTGCTCATTAGGCTGACGTTGTGGGTTCTATTTGCCCCGAAACCATCGTAAAACTGAAGAGATTTTGATGTAAGCATTTTAGTGCTGTCATAAAACCAGGATAAAGCAGGAACATGGATTGATTCTATTGGTCTTAAATTGGGTTTTATTTGGGATTAGAGAATCTATCGATAAGTCCGATTTGTGATCTACAACAACTCATCTCACGAAAATAAACTCATGCAATTCAATAATTAAACACACAAGGGGTCCTTTTAAAGATCTTAAATAAAGAGACTTTATATATATATTCCAAATTGAAATATTCGCTGTTAAAAATTCCGAAAGAGATAAATTTTTTGTTGGCTATGAACAGTCGACACAAAAGATCAAATTATAGTGAAGTTAAGTTTAAGAATTAAGGTAATTAGTAAAGCAAAAATGAATAAATCTAATATAGTTTGCAATTTAAACTTAAATCGCAAATTAGTATCCTTTATCAGTTTTTCGAATAAATATTCCTCACAATTTCCTTACTCTTTTGATACTCTCAGAAAACTACGCCACACCATGAATGAACTGCTTTCTGTATCTGTTGAGTGAAGAAAGTGAAAACTAATTTGTATCTAAAAGTTGTGCTTAAGTCAATTTCGCAATCTGAGAGTTCGCAGCACATTCTCAGCATTCATAATTAACACGTGCAGAGGGCGTTGACAAAAATTGCGCGACTGACGACGGCGACGACGACGACATCGAAAGCTATGGAAGTTGTAGCTCAGACAGACGCAGATGCAGACACAGATACAGATACAAATACAGATGCATCTACATATGCAGATACAGATACAGATACAAATGCACCCGGCAACAAACAATTATTGTGGGGAATGAACGCATGGAGACGGAAGAATGGAGAACGTAGACTAGAGAGGGAGGAGAGAGGAAGGGAGGAGGGAGGAGGGAGAGGGGAAGGGAGGCTGCCGTCGACGGCTGCGACAACAGACTCTACAAATTAATCCAAACGGTAGACGACAACAACAACAACAAAAATTACATTAATCGTGTGTCTTTCGCTGATGATGATGATGAAGAAGATAATGATGATGTTGCTGCAGTTGATGATAATTTGGCTGCCTTTGTATTTGTTTTTGTTTTTGTTTCTGTTTCAGTTTCTGTTTTGTTTTTCTTTTGGTTTTCATATTGCTTTTATTTTTCGTTTTGTTTTTGTTGCTATTTTTAGCGGAAAAAACGTTGATTTGTGACAGTTTTTCCTGCTTTTCCCGCGTCCAAGACCCAAAAGATGCACAAAATGTGCATAGCCCTCGATGCATATGTGTGTGTGTGTGTGTGTGTGTGTGTGAATATGGTTCCATGTTGTGAATGTTGTTGTTGTTGTTGTTGTGTCTGCCATCAAATCAACGCGCACAAAGCGCGTCCTCTGTGCACCAGCATCTCTGTGTGTCTCTCTTTCTCTATCTATCTATCTATCTATCTATCTATCTATCTATCTATCTATCTATCTCTCTCTCTTTCTTTCTAATATTTATGTATTTTCAATTCTAAAGATTTCATACCGATTGCTTCACTCTTTGTATGTGTGTGTCTGTGTGTGTGTGTGTGTGTGTGTGTGTGTATTCCGTTGAGTGACGTTGCTGAAGCAATTTTGCGCAAAAATGTAAACAAAACACCGACAATTGCAACAGCAACAACAACACTGTGGAACACACACACATTCAAACATGCTCATTGAAGAAGAGGCAGAATTTTAGTATAGGTAGCTAAATACCCTAGCAAAGTGCTAAGAATAGTTATGAGCTTAAGCAAATTAAATCAACATCAAAGTATCTGGTTAAATGGAAAAATTTTGGATAATAAGGAATATGAAAAACAGGATAAACTTATGCTCTCAATTGGTATCATAAAAATGTATCTTAACTCTTATTTTTGATTTAAGTAAAAGCAATAAGGCAAGAATGATTACATTTAAATTGTTTAAAATAAGTATCATAAATATTGATGTCTCGAACTACAAAAAAAAAACTTTATAATAGAAAAGCACATAATTCTACCGATCCTTTTTCATGCAGCACATTTATGAAATGGAATTTGGACCATTTCAATAAAAAGATAATATTTAAATTAAAATTTGTTGTAATCAAAATAATCTAGATGTCTCTTATAACAAAAAAATGTGTAGTATAAAATGAGATAACACTACCGATTTGTCACACAGCATCTTTAAGATAAGAAGTCTGTTCATGAAATGAAAATATGTAATTTAAAAGAGATATTACATTTTATTGATACAACTGAGGGAATAACTCATTTGAAGATTTATCATTTCCAGCTGTCATTGAATGCTTTGAATAACTTTAATGAATCTTGGTCGTCATTTAATGGGTAAACTAAATCTTAGATACTCGGAATAATATATTTATATATCTTTTCAAAAGTAGTTTTCTTTTAAAAAAGTAGTTGTCCTTGTATAAACTGAAGAGTGTCCAGGGAGCGTTGACTGCCATTGTTGACGGTTGACTATAGTTTTTATTTGATGTGAATACGAGTATTTATTGCAGTGCATTGAACTCGTGATTATCATCAAGTAGATAAAATTGTCTTTTATTCAACAGTTTTGTACGCGCTAACAATTGTATTTGTTCCACTGTGCCGCAGGCAGTCAATGTCATTTGCCTCAGATCACAGCTGATGTTGTTGTTGATGTTGTTGTTGATGTTGTTGTTGATGTTGTTGTTGTTGTTGTTGTTGTTGTTGTTGTTGTTGTTGTTGTTGTTGTTGTTGTTGTTGTTGTTGTTGTTGTTGCAACTGTTGCAGTTGTCGCCCGTTGTTGCTTCCGTTTGGTGTGGCAGCTTAATGAGAGCGACACCCGAAAGGATTTGCCGCGTCCAAAAACAACAACAACAACAAAAGCAACAACAACAAATGAGTCGCCCCTCGCAGTTGCAGACGCGTGTGTGTGTGTGTGTTTCATAAACAAAACCAAATGCTGCAACTGCTGAGATTGCTAGAGAAAGGCGTGGCAGGGGTAGGGGAAGTGGCAGGGTGCAGGGGGAGGGGGAGTGTGGCCTGTGCTCATTTCGTTTCAATTGCGTCAAATTGTTGTGGCAACTTCTGTGGCTCTTACCGCACTTATGGCAGCAGCTCTGCATTGTTTATACTTGGCGAAAAAAACAAACACTCTCTGCCACATTCACACTCACACACACACACACACACACACACACATACACACACTTTCGCACACACACAGACAAATCTTCGATTGTGTAAAATCGTGGCATTTTCAGCGATTTTTCACAAGTCTCTGTCGAAAAAAGGAAAAACAAATTTCAATGTTTACTCATTTGCCGTCGTCTCGTCTGTTCCGGTTCCCACCTCCCCTTTCCTCTTTCCCTTTCCTACCCCACCCCCATTCCTCAACACTCTTCCGACAATTTCACATCCTCCAGAGAGGCTGCATTCAATGTACAAACATGAGAATCATATGAAAATATATTCCCCAACTGAGACACATCAACCAACACAATCCTCATTTTCCCCAGGGGGCAAAGCTAGATTTTTGTACATCTCCCTCTGCTCGAATCCCTCCCGGGGTAGAATCCAGCTCCAAGTCATTGAAATAAACCCATCAACCATCGAATGTGTCGTCCACAATTTAAATGACCTGTTGATGGACGTGAAATTCTAAAGGAAACTATTCCGAGTTCCTATAATAGTTTCCAGTTTCCAGTTCCATGTTCTGTTATAAATTTGTTGATTTCAATTTATTGGCCATTAAACTAATTTCTGAATTAATTATGATCTCTGTTCGCATTGCGAACATCGTTTTGGATCTCCTATTCCAATACTCGGTCTATTTCAAGCTTTTATTATTCTCAACATTTCGATTTCAATGTCCAATTAATCATGTTCCAAATGCAACTCGTAAAAGCTAAACACATCTGCCAGACTATATGCCGTTAAAGATACATCTTGAATATCTCCGAGATACTTCTACAGACAATCTGCATTTAAGTTTCCATGCAAATGTTTGATCGACTCTAATTTTGTCATCATCAACAAGAAATTCCATAAATTCATGCACATATTAATATTTTGAGATGGACACGTTTCTTGATTGTTCAGTTTGTCAAATGAGCTAGAAGAATGTCCAGAAATAGATACTCCATTGAATGTGGCAATTAAATTAAAAAAATACAAGGTAAAAATTAAACATAAGTTTAGCTCAATTGATCTCGAGTTATTTTAAAGAATCGAAGATTTCACTAAAACTAAGTAAACGAATGAGATTTGGAATTAAATAAACTGAATGATCGAGATTAGGATTGGGCTTGTGATTAATGTAAATAAATTAATGTAAAGAACCTAAGAATGAAGAACTAAACCCAAAACGAACCAAATCAACAATTGTAACAAAAGAACAAAAAATTCAATCGATGGAGATTTTAAATCAAATGAATCAAAATAAAAATCAGGATAAAAATGATTTGAAAATTAAATGAAATACAATTAAATATCTTTGAAATACAACAAAAACAGTAGACAATCAATAGGATAAATCACAGACAGAACAAGTTCTAAGCAACCTTAAGATGTGACTTTTCAAAAGTGATGACTTTTTCAATAAAGTAACAGCTGTTAATACTCTGACTAAGTGAAAGATATATTTGAATGGAGATATTGTCGAAATTTTCTATTTGATTTGATGAGAGTTGAATGTGTGCCAGCAACAAGGGGTGAATCCAAAAGGGTATGAGTGTGAGTGTGAGTGTGAGTGTAAGTATGAGTGTGAGTGTGAGCATAAATATGGGTATCCATAAACGCGTAGATGTCAATCAGATGGCATTTGATTGCAGTGCATTGACACTGCACACCTTTCGATTTTCTCAGGCCTTGTTTACACTCGGCTTCCCCTAGAGTTCAGATACTTATTGCTGTTATTTCTGTTGTTGTTATTGTTGTTGCTGTGCAAACAAGTGACATCTGGGCAAGTATTGCATCCATTTGAAGCATTCATCTAACAGGCAATCCATCCACTTATGAGTGGCTGCCTCTGTTTGTTTATTTCTCAGTTTGTATTTTTATTGTACTCGTAGTTGTGACAATTGGCGAGGGTGTATCTGTATCCAAGTATCTTTGTATCTATACACAATATCTGTAAGAGTAAATGTATCTATGTGTGTATCATTGAGTGCAATGGAGCTATGCTGCATCTACATAGCTTGAGCGCCAATCTGTGGCATTCCGCGCTAGCAGATTAGACTGAAGCTGAAGCCAACAATGCGCCGCATCACAAATATTTAATTAAATGCTTAATTACGCTTGCCATGCCATAAATTCATCAAATGCAATTTAAGCTTACACACACGACACACAGCCCACCCAGCGCCCTCCTCCTCCTCCTCCTCCTCAGACGAGCTGCATGCGTTAATGTGCAGATGCAGATACATTCACATTCACATTCACATCAACAGATACAGATACAGATACAAATACTTTGTATCGCTGCGCGTCTCGTTTTCATTCATTCATTAAGAGAGTTCAGTTAAAGCTGAGCACTTTGGTCGCCGGGTTAAACGTTATGTGCCATAACTCTTCCAGCTTCTCCTCCATTGCCCCGCAAAAGTCTCTTCTCCCATCTTAACTGCCATGAATCGCAGCATTATTGCAATTGGAGACTTTTGTCCGGCCTAATCCGTTCATATTAACCGAGTGCGTATTCGTGCAGCGTGAATCGCGTTCGCGGGAAATATTTTAATGGAATAGTAGCCACAATCCCATCATTACAATCATTACAATATTTCACTCCATCCAAAGTAAAACAATTCCAAGCTGCAGTTGAAAATTATGCAGAAAATGTTAAAGACCTCGTTTAGTAAGCTTAACTGTTAATACTCTGCTTAAATACTGTTAATGTGATATTAACAGTAAGATATTAAAATGATAACAATGTTAAAGTGAAGCTTACATTGCAATTTTACTTTTCAATTAGCAATATATCATTGTTAAAGTTATGTTATAGCAACAATTTAATTTTTATTCTGCCTCGGGGTAATAAAGTGCTTAAATTTAAAGAGATAACATGCTGTTAACGTCACATTAACATTTTGCAAATTTAGCATACGACTGAGAACTGAACTTAAAGTGGATATCAAGAAATAATTTCAAAGGAAAAACATAATATTGGCGTATTGAAAAATCTTAAATTCCACTATAAGATTTTTAAATTTTTAGTTTCTAAATTAATTCATTAATTCATTCCCCGACCTGAGCCTATATGTAGTACATAGAGCCCATGTACTCAAACAGCGTTTTACGGTGCTCAAAGATTTCTGTTTTTTAAACTAACTTGATGGGGAATCAGTGGCCAGGTCATTGTGTCTCCATCTCCATCTCCATTTCCATTTCCATTACCACAGACATACAGACGAAGAGAAGCGGAGACGGACAGATGGACAGACAGAGTTATAGATACGCATGCACAGTACATAGAAATTGACAAATTGCAGTGAAAATTTAGCTTTGAAATGAAAACGAAATGCGAGCAATTATTTTTAATTGAAAATGTCAAAGATGTTGTGCCGCTGAAAGAGTCGGCCAAATCGTCAAGTTGCCAGCCAAAAGTCGCCGACCGACCAAGCGAGCGAGCGGGCGAGCGAGCGAGCGAACGAAAGTTTGGCCAGCGCACATGTATCTTACAGATACATGTATCTTACAGATACACGCGTACTCATAGTACGCGCATTGTACGCTTCTTGGGGAAAACCGTGGAAAACTTATGCGCCGCGTTCACTTGAGAAGGCACTCGATGAGGGACGCACCTTGAGCGGAAATGCGATAACCCTGAGCAACGGGAAATCGAACCAAACATATAGTATATAGAAACAGCTTCTGAGTGGTGGGAGTGGAGTGGGGAGTGGAGTGGGGAGTGGGGTGGAGAGAGGGAGGGAAGGTGGGGGGAGGAAACTAGCGGGGTGACAACATCATGATTGATTTGAGCATTTTGAAGAGGTCGTGCCACGAGGATGAAGTTGTAACTACAGGCCGTGTTGCAACAAAGCTCTTACCAGATAGCATGGGCGCCAGCGCGATTCCGTTGCTCTCCTGTTGCTGCTGCTGCTGCTGCTGCTGCTGTTGATGCTGCAGCTTGGTGGCAAGCTCCTGTTCCTGCTTCAAGGCGCTGGACTTGCCAGGCACACAGCCGCCAATGGGCTTCTTTGATTTCCACAATTTCATATTTAATTACAACTTATTCTTATTTATTCGAGTGTCAATTGCCAGTTTTTTAGTGAATCTTTGGTTTCGTTGTCCAGAGAGGGAGAGTGTTGCCCACTAGGGTTGCCACATCGTTGGACAATCGCATGCTAATTATTGGCACGGATTTTGCGGATGCGAATGCGAATGCGGATGTGATTGCGGATGCTAAGATTCATTCTCAAATCTCTCAATAAAGTTGCAAATGAATTGACCACAAGGCGGAATCCCAAATAACCAAACAAATTGTGGGCAAATAAATAAATAAATGCACCAGTCGACGACACAATAATAAAAAAGAAAAATAAAAGAAAATGTAGAGCACACACACACACACACACACACGCGGGCGCGCGAGAATTGAAATGATGACGCCTCGCGAGGGCGAAACAAACGACAACGAACGTTACTTTTTGTCTATGGCAGCGACTGTGGCACGTCCGGCGCACACGACGAGAAATTGCACAATGATTCAGAACTCAAGTCCAACAGACGCCGGCAGCAGCAGCAGCAGCAGCAGCAGCGGCAGCGGCAGCGACAACGGCGACAGCGACGCGTTGCCCGCCAGTCGACGACGCATCGGTAGCGATCTTACAGTTAGCTGAGTCGACGCCGCTTCGCAGTCGCAGCAGCGCCTCAGTCGCATCGCTTTGCTTAGACTATTTTTTGTTTTGCTTCGCATTACAGCACGCGTGCTCTCACTGTTGCCCTCTTCGCTCCATTCACGCTACGCTCAGTCTCTGTCTGCCCGACTCTCCCACTCTCTGCCTTTGTGCATTTTCGTCTGCCCGGCCATGAATATGTGTTCCATGCACTCCACAACTCTCTCCCAAATTGGACTCTCGCTCTTTCCTGCTCTCCTTCTGCCTGTGCCGAGTGCGTTGTGAGTTTTACCCTGGGGCCCAACACACAAGCAGAATCAAATAAGAATGCTGCAATTGTGCAGGGGCATTGATTGTCAGATACCCTATAGTGATAAAATTAATCAAAACATAACATATGACAAAATTAAAAAAAAAAAAACATTTTCTAAGTATTTGATTTTTTGTATGTTATTATAATTTTTTAAAAATTAATAACCAATGCTATGTTACTTTAAATTTGTCATCCTTTTCGCCTGATTAACTAGTAGATATTGTGACATACATATTCGAGTGCTAATAAAAACTAATTTGTCATTTTAATATACCTAAATCAAGAACAATGCCTTTACATATATAAATTATATACCCACTCTGCATTCTCAATCGACAGGGTATAACAGACATATGTTGAGCCGCTGAGGAAATAAAAATTGAGGCATCGACATCGCATGCGAGCCTCTAATTGGGAAGCACTCAAATCAGTGCGATTCGCTGATGTCTCAAATGCATGACAATAGAGCATCGGGCCTATTGGTAGCTACTGGCTACCTCATCATCTGGCCAAAATGATTTAAACTGGCTCAAGGGTTTGGCACTTGGCACTGGCGCACAGAAATGCTAACTAAGTATAATGTTGGGGACCGCACACAAGTCCGAGGCCGAGGCTGTCATGACGCCGATGTCGCAAATTTCGCTAATTAGTCACGAAAACTCGACGACTCGAAATGGTCAAAATGACCAAAATTGGCCTAGTGGCAAAAAGACTATGACTATAAAAACTGAACAGCAGCTGCAGAACATCTGCTATTGAGGTCGACCTTTTCCAACACACGCAAGACTCATCCATTATAAAATTTAAGTTTTTATTAATGAAATATTGAAAAGAAATTAGAGACAAAATTGAAATACACGAATTTACGAGCCAATTTTTTATTAGAGGTGACTTGCATGATCTAAACGAGAGTGCTCGTCTCCGCTACACCTCGCACCCATATGTTACCTTAAGATTTGATGGACATGTAAGTCCTTTCTTTGTATTCTTCTGCTACTTTTAAGTGATTTCCCATTTATAAGCTATGTGTAGTTTCGAGGTCGCGATATGTATTTTAATGGTATTTCGTTTTATTTTTACATGACTTTCGTCTTAGGCATTCCTCCTCTCCTGCCATTGCAGCCCCATCTTTCACTGGTATTAGCATGTGCTGCGAGGGGTGTGGCAACGATTTAATGCCTTTAATGACCTCCACTAATGATCGAAGCTGATTGACTCAACGGAATCGAAGGCATTTACCAGCTTTATGTATTTTTAGGGGGCTGCCTCAAGTCTCTAGCAAAATGTGTGTGGGTTTCAGCGCTATGAAGTTGCTGTGCACCCGAAAGGTTAACCAACTCGACCGGATTTAGTAGTGCATGAAGTCTGATTTGAAAAAAAAACTTGGAACTTTGCGCAAAATTCCAATTAGTCACGAATTCTTTCCTTTTCTTATTGCATACTTTTTGTGAAATTTTAAATTTATTTACATATTTATTTTGGATTTTACTCTTTACTTGTAATTTTTGAGATAATTAAATGCTGCATTATATTCTTAATTTAATTCTCTTTAAGTCAATTTAATTGGATTTGATAATATTGTTAAGGCAATAAGTTTGTCAAAGTTTATTTAGTGTTGCATAATCTTGGGCTGTTGTTTTTATGCACATTTGGCGTCGTACCAAACTAATCGTAGCTTAAACACTAATGAATATTTTAACGTATAATTTTGCACAGATGTTAATGATAGTAGTGCCAACCTAAAAGTACAAACATTTGTTCCAATTGGAATCCCAAAATTTTTTAAATTTAAAATTCCCGATACTTTTTGCCCACAGTAGTATATAAACTAACAATTATGACAATTTAAGTGAAAGTCTATTGTTAGACATTTATTGTAATAATCCGCTTTGCTCTTTTTTCTGTATTGTTAATTTAGTTCTACATTTTACATATTTAAATACTTTGTCTTTCGCGCGTTTGCCATGGTTGTGCACCAGTGTGCAACCTTGAAGTTGCCATGCACAGACTTCACTCACTCTCTCGCTCTCCCTCTCTCTGTCACTCTTGCTTACTATTTGACGTACGATGCTGTCAACGAAATAGAAAAACCGTTATGACGAAAAGGAGAATGAAAGATGAATTCAATTTTTTCACTAAACTTTTACGCGTGCGTTGAATGTGAATGTGCCAATGTGAGATCCGTAGAATCGCAGTAGATTCTTAATGTGTTATCGATGGAATTTCGAATTGTGTTTATTTGTGTGTTTATAAGTACGCTGGGAAAGGTGAGTGCGGAATTCCACACAGAAAATGAGGCATTTTTTGCTGATATGTGATTGATGTCCCAGTGTGATGCCCAAGGCGCTGTAGCTGCTGCTTTGCCAGTCGGCTGGAATGGCCAACGAGCAGGAGGAGGAGGCAAAGGGGGTGGAGGTGCAGGAGCGTCCCTTGTGCCCAGTGTTTGCCGCAAGGATGCCAACGGTACGAGTCTAAGTGTGGAAATCCGCTTGCCCTTCATGGACATGGAGTTGCGTCACGAGCACGAGCATCGCGTGCACGTGCTGCAGGATCAGCAGCTGCTGTTGGTGCTGCACGGCCACGAGCTGTTCCAGTGGCACATTGGCAGCCAGGACAAGAGCATCGTGCGTCTGGGGCAGCTAGAGGGACGCGTGCGTCGACAATTATCCGTGGCAACCGCAGTTGTGCTGTGGCACGAGGATCTCTTGCTCGCGGTGGCACTCCAGGACTCACTGGAGTTTTATCAGCTGCCACAGGAGCAACTGCTGAACAGCACCCAGTGGCACTTGCATCCCATACAGGAGTTCAGTCTGCCGGGCACACTGCTGCACTTGCATCTCCTCAAGACCAAACTGGACCAGGTGGTGCTCCTCCTGGCACTCGACTCCACGCAGACCCAGAGCAAGTGCATGTAAGTCTCGCTTGTCCCGCTCTTGCAAAGGGAATGATCATTCTGTGACACGAAATGAGAAACGCATTAAAGCAGGCAATGCAAATTCCATTAAGTGTATGTATGTATGTACATATACACTCAGCCCAAGACTTATTCGCTCACTCACTTTTTGTACTTTATACTTTATCAATTGAAAGTCAGGTTTTCATAGATAGCTAAAAAAAATTGCTTACAGAAATGATAACCCATTTTTTATGTATGTTTGTACACAATTAGTATATCAAAAAAACCAGGGTCTGAAAATAAGAGTTATGAGTTTAAAAAAATTGAAGCACAAAAAACTTTTATTTGCAATTTTTAATTAAAAAATTATTTGCAATTAATAAAATTGATTTAAATGATAAAAATGATGTTGCTTCTTTGGTTCAAAAGATATTTCAATTCAATTTTAATAATACAAATTGACAACTAAATTTTTATAATAAAAATTGGAAATAAAAAATAATAAAAATCAACCAATAATTAATTTATTTTTTAATTTTTTGAATACAAAGTCATAATTGTTACGGTTCCTGAAAAAACACAAAACTGAGCGCCAAAAATCGACTAAAAAGTTTTGGTAAAACTATTTATTTGGTGTTATTTTATACATCCTTACCAAGTTTGGCTCAAATCCGTAAACTATATCATATAGTTTTTATATTAGATCTTTATTCCTTGAGATATCTTAATTTTTCTGACAGATTCTGCCTTTGGTATTGTCTTTTTTGTATATGTATATATCCTGGCCAAATTTGATTAAAATCGGAGTAAAATATCATTAAGTTTCCATAGGAATAATCAGTTGAAAATGGACTACAGCTATCTGCAAGGGCATCAAAGCTTCGGCTTGCCGAAAATACTCTCTCTTATTCTCAATTAAAATCGTCAATCAAATCGTTAATCAATCATTTCGTTTAATTTAATTCATGCACAGCACCTTCGAGTGGCTGGAGACGTACTTCAATCCCGTGGGCGAGCTCAACCTGCCCCCGATCGAGGCCTTCCAAGTGGTTGGCCGTCAGCCGCACTACGTCATCACTGGACGCTCGCTGCGCAGCCAGACCGCAGTAAGTGGCAACCGAGCTGTCAATCAATTCACGCTCCCAACTCCCAACTCCACTCTGTAATCCTTTGCAGCTCGTGCTCACCGTTTATGAGCTGGAGGCGCCTTCGCTGCGACTGCGACGCCGGCAGAGCTTAACGGTTCATGCGCCGCACGTGTTGGCGGCACGTTTCCGGGGTCGCAACCACCTGGTTGCCTGTGGCCAGAACGCCACGGCGGCATGCCTCCTCTTCCGCATGGTCGATGGCAACTTTGTGGTGTACAGGAAACACATGTTGCGGCAACTGCACTTCAGCCACCTGCGGGCAACTGAACTGGGCCAGCTGCTGGTTGGAGCTCGTGGCAATGGCGAAGTGTTGGTCTTCAACAGCCACCGCCTGGACTGCTACAGTGGATTCGGTGCTGATCCCAATCCCACGGGCGTCTTCACCCATCGCAATCCGCAGAACGAAACCTTCCTGTTGCTCGCCTATCAACGGAAAGACAGCACAACTCTGCTCCGAATGGTGCAGCTGGGCGGGGCCAACGATGCAGCCAACTTGGCTGTCAACATTGATGGCAACGATGGTAATGTGGATGTCCCCACTTGGTGGGCAAACAAATCTTTAATAGTTAGACTCCGTGTGGAAATTTATGTGGCAGGCAGTAGAAGACATTTTAAGGCCAATAAATTTATATTTGATTATTGATCAGCATCAACAGCCTAGTTGATAAGGTCTGTCCGTCTGACACCTAGATCACCAGGGACTGCAAATAAGAGTTATCAATGCTAATTTCAACTACAAAAATTAATGTTACAGTAAAATGATATAAAACAAAATTTATATTTCAGTCGGAGCTATCGATATCATCCAAAAACTTATATTTTCCATTTATAACATATAAATCAATTTTAATTTTTATTTAAAAAGTCAAAACTAATCACTAAAATTGAATTTTTTAATAAACAGTTGTGAAACAACACTTATTTCTGATTTTTTTAATAAAAATATATAAGAAAAAGAGTTATTTTTTATTTTTATTTTAAAAGTTACAAATAAATTTTTAAATAAGAAACAAGAACAACTATTATTTTTTATTTTTATTAAAAAATTCAGAAATAAGTTATATTTCACAACTTTTCTTTAGAATTAGAATCCATTCTAACCATTTAAGCTACCTAAAACTAATTGTCCTGATGAACTCACTCACTGACTGAAAAGTTCCCACAACATAGTAAATAATAATTTTCTTGAAATTTTCAAACAAGTTTAGATATATCGTGGTTTATTACATAATTTCCTGCACTAAATATTATAGCTTATAAAATCCTTTAGGCTTAGATATTTTTTAAAATAATTAACAAATACATACTTGCATTTTTAAGAAATCTTATTTGTAAGGCAAACTTGTTTCGTATTCGTAGTCGCACTCCTGACTAGTATGTCTGTATATCGATATACGTATAGTGTACATGTTCACAGATTCGGCTACCGGGTATCCCACAGTCGGGCACACTCGACTGCAAAATTCAATTACTAGCTATCTGTTTGTTTCTAGATCTGAGCAGCGTGCAGCAACATCGTCACGAGTTCGAGGAGACGATCAACGAGCTGCGCAGTTTGTTGTTGCGTCAGAAGCAACAAGTGGATGCACTGCGTCGACTCACCCAATCCCAGCCAGAGTTAACAGAGCCCAAGCAGCTGCACCTGCGACAAGGAAGCCACGTCGACCAAGTGCATCTGCAGAGGAAGCAGCTGCAGAGTCCCTCGCAGCTGAGGCAACGGATGGAGCAACTGCGTCAACAATACGCCGTCCACAGGCGACCTGTGCGCTCCTTTGGCGTGGGCAACGACTCCACCTCAGCTGGACAGGAGGTGCTCAAAGTGCGTCGCTTGCACGTCCAGAATCTCATCTACAATGGCGAGCTTATGCCAGGCAAGTATCTGCATCCATCGGCCCACAAAAATATCGATAATTAATACTGAGAACACGAAAATTTGGAAACAAAAATTGAGTGAACTTAACTGGGAACCAAATGAATATTTAATTTATTTATATTAGAAAAGCAAAATTAGAAATTAGCATAAATAAAGATACACAATTTTTATAAATTAAATCCTTTTGATTTCAACATTTATACTATTTCTTACCACTGTTTAATTTTAATGTCAAGTTTCAGAAATACTCTTATAAAGGACCCAGCAAAATAAACACAGAATTTTGTTTTTTATTTAAACTTATCTACAATCGAAAAATCATCAAAATTAAATAAATATTTTGGGCCATTTTATTTTGAAATCTTATTAAAATTCCTTAAATTCAATTAGAATAAAAGCTTTTTTTTCTAATATTAATAACAATAAAAAAAGATGTTACCTACTTTTTGTAGTTTGTTATTCCTTTTTGTAGTTAAATAACCTTTCTATAAATTTCATTCTTAACTATTGTATTTATTTCCAATCCTTACAAAAACATTCGGAATACTTCTGAGATCAGTTCTTCCCTATTAACCACATCTTTTCTCTTTAATCAGGCTATTTTTTGGACACCACAAACTCACCCATACTGACCATCAAGGGTCAAGTGTCGACGAGGAAACTGCACACCGATCAGCTGCTGGCACCGCAGAGTTACGAGCGTCCGAGTCGCGCCCTTGGAGTGGATCCCTTGGAGCAGAGTGAACAGCTCGTGGTGCAGCATCTTCACGTGGCCCGCATCAATAATGTGTCCTGGTTCGATTTCTATGATTCGCTCTTTCTGCACTCGCGCGACAATCAGATCGAGGGTCGTCTGATTGTTCAATCCCGTGCGAGGATTGTCAATCTGGAGACGCCTTTGCTCAATGGTCTCGTGGTGCAGCAACTGTTTAACCTGCGGCAGCCACAGACTGTGGCATCCAACATATTCATGTCGGCATTCTTCGTATCCAAGTTGGACGCCCGGCTTGTCAATGGTCTTGACTTTGCCAACGATATCGTCTTTCGTGGCGACACCGAAACTCTGATCAAATGTGAGTTCAAGTTTTACTCTACAGAAAGTAGAAAAGAAATAGCTACATTTCATAGTTGACTCCCCTTAGGCGTAGATTTCTTTAACTTTGTAGATGTAGTTTTAAAAATGAGCGAGCTGGGTTGAAAAATACCTTCCAGTTAAACATAACAGAACACAACAGAAGTTGCATCTTTTTAACATTACGTATTAAGTGGCATATCGTTTTATTCCTGAATCTTTTCTGAACATTCCGAAATATGTTCCAAATTTATTTTATGTCTGTGTGGTAAAACTGTGAGTGTTTTTAATCGGAGAAAGACATCACAATGATAAATATCAGATGCGACTGTCATTTGTAGATCTTCCATTAAGAGGAGAAGTTTTCCGAAATAAACACTTTATTTTTTGCAGGGACCGTAAATAATGATTATCTGGGGTGCCACAGAAATCGCTTTCGCTTGAATTTCACTTAATTTTGTATGAAATTTAAGTGAAATTCAAGCGAAATCGATTTCTCTGTCACCCCCGTATAATTTTTTTTTAGCTCAAAAAATCACACACTTCTTATGGGCCTAGAAAAAAATGGTTTACATAAAAATCTTTGCCTTTTCTCAATATCTGCATTTCCGCCGTGATTTTTAAATTTATGATTTTTACTTATTTCTTCACTGATAATCATAATTTTTGAGTAAGTTTATAAAACTTAGACGGTAATTATTATTTTTGATAAAAAAAAAATAAAACTCAAAAATAATGATTATTAATGATTTTTATTGTTTTCGATCAAAATAAAACTCAACAGCTCATAAAAAATATATGCAGGCCTGTTCCGAATTTCACTTTCGATAAGATTTGTCGGAATTGAATTTCTTTAAATTGCTCGGCAATATTCAGCGGATTGATATCACTTTGAGTTGATGAGTTTAAGTCCGATAAAGCGAAAAACGATAATTTTTAAACACTTAGTCTAGATTCAAAGTGAATAAATAAAAAATTTAACACATAAGCCGTAAATTAAATTGAGTTTTACTGTTGAGTTTTATGTTAAGCAAAAAAAATTAAAATCCTTAATAATCATATTTTTTCAGTTTTATTTTTTTTATCAAAAATAATGATTACGGTCTAAGTTTTATAAAATTACTTAAAAATAATGATTATCAGTGAAGAAAATTGTTAAAAATTCAAATATAATAATCGTGTAATTTTTATAATACAACTTATGATTACGGTCCCTGATTTTTTGACTTGGAGTTGAATGCATAAAGGCAAATTTGTAATTCTCAACTATAATCACACCTTATACAATTTATTACCATGGCAAGTCGATAAATATTTTTCATCCACTCACAGCACCCGTTCATATATATCAGATGAGCGTGTCGGGCGATTTGCAAGTGGCCAACGATACCAAGTGGAAGCGCCAGATGATGACGGAGGATCATCACGGAACAGGCCACAGACTGCAGCAATATTATACGGGGAGGGTCATGCTCAATGGTTCCTTGACCGTGAACAACGTGCAGCGGGACACAGAGACGACAGTCCTGCAACTGGGGAATCAATCTCTGAGAAGGGAGCAACTGCACTCGGATTATTTGTTGCTCCAAGCGGAACAGGTGAACACTGAGCAGCAGGAGAATCAAACATAAATTAAACGCTTTCCTTCTAGAATCTCACTTCATTGGTGTTTGGCAATGCAAAGGTAACGACTCCAGTGTTGAACAGCGTCCAAATCAATGGACATCCGGCTGCCGAGCATCTGCTGAATGTGCCCGGAGATCAGGAAGAGAAGAGTGGGAACGAGACGAAGCCACTGCACATAATATTCATGGATGCCACGATCGAGGGCGACGTATACTCCACCAATTACAGCTCCCGGCTCGCCGAGTTGTCCAGGGATGCAGTGCGTCAGGGCGAGACGGCGACGATAACGGGTCACAAGCAGTTCGAGGCGTCGCTGACGGTGGAGAATCTCTCCAGCCGCACCCTGAATGGCATCGATGTCGATGACCTTGTGCTCAAGTCGCAATCCTCGCAGAACTTTACAGACTCCAAGATATTCGAGCGCATTGTGGTCAAGCAGAGTGCGGAGATTGCGGATAACTTGGATGTCCGGGGACTGAACAGTCTGCCCATGGAGCAGCTGCTGCAGCCGGGCTACAGCCTGCAGCGTCTCGAGCTGCCGGAGACACCGAAGCTGCAGGAGCTGAACTTCCAGCGATTCAATGGCCTGCCCTTTGACGAGCTGCTGGGCAAGCTCAGCGCGAGGGAATCCCTGGTAGAGGGACAGGGAGAGGGAGAGGGAGAGGAGTCCCAGCTGCTGCTCCACAAGCAGCTCATCATCGAGGGCAATGTGAAGTTCGAGCGGGAGCTGCATCTGCAGACCATCAACGACATCCCCTGGGACGACTATGTCGGCCGTCTGGTCAGTGGCAATGCCAACGCCGTGATCGCGGGCCAGAAGAGCTTCCAGGAGCGGGTGGTGCTGACCGACGCCCTCGAGACGCCGGGCATCAATGGCGTGGACCTCAGCGCGTTGCTGGACAACACGTTGTTGCGTTCCACGCCGCAGTCCATTGGAGGCAGCTACTCCCTCGACCGGATGACCGTGGGCCATCTGGATGTGCCCGGGATCAATGGCGTGCCAGCGAGCAGTTTCCTGGACACACGGCAGCGGGATGTACAACTCGAGGGCAATCTCTATGTGGATCAGCTGACAATCAAGGGGGCTTTAGGCTGCCCGCTGGCCAATGATCCGCTGCCGCAGCTGCAGCCGCGACTTGCCGCACTGCAGCAGCGCAATTGGTCCCGGATCCACGTGCTGGGCGATGCTCTCTGGCCGGAGGAGGCGGACAAGACGCCCACCCGCCTGGACTATCTGCGTCAGCACGCGGTGCGTCGCGGTGGCGCCACACAGATCATCACGGGCCACGTGATCCTGCAACAGCCGCAACTGGGCAGCGTGGAGACGCACCACAGGTTTCCGGGCCACCTCAATCTCAGCCACATTGCCCGGGATGCGCTGCTGCGTCGTGCCAACTTCACCCAGCTCGTCGAATCCCCCCAAGAAATGCTGCGGGCAGTGCGAGCTCGCAGGCTGCATCTCCACAGCGACTGCCACTTTGAGCAGCTGAATCACGTCGATCCCATTCGCCTGAATGCCTCACTCTATCGGGTCTCCAGTCGTCTGCCCATTGCGGGCCAGCTGAGATTCGTGCTGCCCCCGATTGTGGCACAGTTGGAGCTGCAGGGGCAGCTCAACGGCGGCCACGTCGAGGGCATCTTCCAGCAGTCAGCGGGCAGGGAGTGGCCACCCATCCAGATGAGGCAGTTGGAGGTGCAACAGCAGCTGCAGCTGGACGAGATCAACGGCATGCATCTGGAGTACTTGCTGCAGCATCGGGTGCCACTGCGAGGCGCCACCGGCGCCATGGAGATCTTTGGCACGCTGTCCTTTGAGGATCTGGTGCTCGGGAAGCGTGCCATGTTGCGCACCATCAACGGTATTCCCCTCCAGAATGCGGTCTACAAGCACAGTAATCGATTGCAATCGATAACCGGGCCAAAGACCTTTGCCAAGGGCATCGATCTGCTGGGACCCGTCCACATGATGCACCTGAATGGCCGGGATCTGAGCGATAGCTATCAGCAGAGCATCTTCACGGACCGCGACTACAGCATCGACAGCCTGGTCCTGGACGGAGCGGCCTTTGAGGGCGGATTGCAGCGGGGAGATCCAACACCCCGATCTACGGGAGGGGAATCCCGCCAGGCGGGGACATCCCATCCCGGTCAGGAGCTGCGTCAGCAGCTGCAGCAGCTGGAGAAGCAGCTGAGGATTAGCCAGGAGAAGCACATGAAGCGTCTGCTCTACTTGGACTACGAGCAGCATCCATTCGATGCCGTTTGGAATGCAACTCCATCTGCATCCGGATCTGGGGAAGTCCACGACTTGGAGGCTGTCATCAGGCCGGAGCACTCGAGCGTCTGCCAGCGGATGGAGCTGCGGGCCCAACTCTCCAGATCCCAGCAGCGTGTGCATCTCAGCAATGTCAGCATGGCCGATCCTCCCATGAGGATCAGTTCCTCGCAGGGAACTGTGCGTGTCAAGGCGCAGAACAAGTGCAACAAGTCCAAGCTGCGCAGTCGCATCCACGTCAACTGTCGCGGCCAGGTCCACAACCTGGGCATGCGTCGGCACGTGGAGGATCTGCAGCTGCACGAGGATCTCCAGCTGGGCTACAGTCTCCTGCTGATCAGCACCTTGGACGAGGTGCGTGTGCTGCGTGTCGACGACTCCGACTCCGACTCCAACTCCACCTCCGACTCCAACTGCAGCTTGCGCGACTGGCAATCGATTCAACCCGCGGCGGGTCGCCTCCTGCGACTCATCCAGCCGAATCCCCAGACCGTGATCCTCCTGAGCAGCGCTCTGCATCAGCATCTGCCAGCGGTGGCCGTGCATCGCCTCGCGCCGGACACTCAACGCTTCGAGTTGCTCCAGCTCATCGAGGGCGACTACGATCTCGTCGAGCTGCAGGATCAGCAGCTGCTCCTCAGCTGCCAGCGCTGTCACCGCATCGACATCCACATCTTCAACCCGCTGACGCAACGCTTCCAGCCGCTCCAGCAGCTGCGCCTCGAGGCGCGCATCCAGCAGCTGCTGCCCTTCGCCGTCGGCGCCGAGCGTCATCTGCTCGTGCTGACCATGTCGGGCTCCAGCCACTTCTACCTGCTGAGCTACGCCCACATCGGCGGCTGGCAGCAGCGCACCTATGGCCACATGGGCGAGGTCCTCTGGTCCTGGCCCCTCCTCCGACCCGGCTCCAGCCTCACGGCGACGACTCCGCTCCTGCTGCTCTGCGGAGCACGTCAGTGCAGCTTGGTGCAAGCGCTGCTGGATTAGGCTCGGAGTGAACATACTCTAACAGCTGATTCTGGCTGTTAGTTGGGGTATTCCCGCCTCACCCTGTATACAAATTAATATTATTCCAACTGCTAAAAAATATGTAAATTATTTTGATTATTATGTAATAATATTGCTTATCATATTTCCAACATTTACTATATGCAAATATTAATATAGATTCCTGTTTGGAAGAATTTATCTGGCATGCCCCTAATAAATAAATAATCACTTGATATAATTTGTATGCTTGGTTCATTGTAGTTCCGACTAACTATAAGAGTGCTTAAATACTTCAATACTTATATGCATGTGTTAGGGATATTCCTGCAAAAATTATAAACTCCATTAAGAAATATCTTATGAAAAATCTCTTAACGAGGTTTAAGGAAAGTGACGAAAACATTTTCATGCCCAAAAATTTCTTATATCCAATTTTGTGACAAACAATATTAAATATTTTACATATAAAATATTAAAAAAAGAAAGTTAAAAAAAGTTGAGGATTACAAAATTCAATCCCCAGCAGGCTTGATTTCAGGACTAAAAAATGCAATCTCAATCAGGCTTGATTTCGGGACTTAAACATTGAATTCCAGCAGACTTTTAGCGATTTCCCGCTAAACTACGCGTATTTTTGATTGATAGAATAAAAGAATAGTAAAAAACTAGTCGGCGGTGCTACAGTCGAGCGGTACTCGACTGTCGGAGACCCCGTACTTATTATAAAGATATCTCAAACAACAAAAAGATTTTCATACTAAGACTTAATTTGGACTGATCGTTCCTATGGCAGCTATATGATATAGTAATCCGATTTCAATCAAATTTGGTCAGAATGTATGGGACCATCTTTTGTGAATATTCTGTCAGTTTGGTTGAAATATCTCAAACAGCAAAAAAGTTTTCCATACTAAGACTTGATTTTCAACTGATTGTTCCTATGGGAGCTATATGATATAGTAGTTCGACTCCAACCAAATTTGGTCAGTATGTATAGGACCATCTTTTGTGAATATTCTGTCAGTTTGGTTGAAATATCTCAAACAACAAAAAAGATTTTCATACTAAGACTTGATTTTCGACTGATTGTTCCTATGGCAACTATATGATATAGTGGTCCGATCCAAAATCTCTTAATATAGACGAGCCTACATACCAAGTTTGGAGTCTCTAGCTCTTATAGTCTCTGAGATCTAGGCGCTCTTACAGACGGACAGACGGACGGACGGACAGACGGACAGCCAGACATTTCTATATCGACTCGGCTGTTGATGCTGATTAAGAATATATATACTTTATGGGGTCTGCCACGCCTCCTTCTGCCTGTTACGCACATTTTTTTTTGTGACAAAGTTAATAGACCCCTTTACTTTTTTAAAGTACGGGGTCTAATTAGGACTCCAACGACCCCATCCACATCAATCATTCAAATTTTGCCACTCTCAGTTTTGAGTTTCCAAACATCGTAGCATGCACTTTTGTTAGTTAAAGCTATACCTTTCGATCGGTATATAACTCGATCTGATCACACAGTCATAGTGAATTTTCCATTTTACCTGTATATATTGCTAGTTGTCTTTCGCACCCTTCGTGCTGCTTTTGTCACTAGCGCGGACTGCCGGTTGCTTTGTTTTGAATGTTTTCTGTGTCACTTGCCTAATTTTATGTTTGAAAATTGTTAATTTTGGCTCGAATCATTTCTATTAGCATATAATAATGGTATTCCCTCAATTGTGAGTATATCTAAATTGTAGAGTTTTGTAGTTTATTAGAAACAAGTTTTATATACATAAATACAAACGTATTTAAAAATGTTCTATACATTATCTATATAAATAGGTATGTCGAAACAACCTAAAAATTTATTATTCTACTTAAAATTTAAGGGAAAAAAAAACAATTCTTAGCAATATTTACATAGGAATGTAGCAAAAATGAGGAAGAAATATTAAGAATAGAGATTATCACATTTCATGTTGGTTTTTTTTTGTAGCTTAAAATATAGCATTAGCAAGGGTATTCCCAAGTTTAAATATAGTCAAATTTAAGTTTTAGTTTAGATAAAATGCTATTAAGTGAGGAATGAGGATGGGATCCTAGGTGAGGAGACTCTTGCGACTGCACTTGATGACGTAGGCGGTGAAGACGAGCAGACCCAGAATGCCCCAAATGGAGCTGTTCTGGGTGGTGCCATCGCCGATCTTCGCATGGATCCAGTCCACATGACTGGCCACGTCCACGAACCGGGACTCTGGGAACTTGGAGGACTCGCTGCGCAGGGCGATCAGCTGATTGGACTTGGTGAGTGGAGCACCTGCGTCCAGTTCGTAGGAGGAGTATTTGCAGTGCTTGTCGGGGACTTCACACAGCTGCGTGGACTCGAGGCAATTGACGCGCAGTGTGACCAGTTCATGCAGCTCCTGACCCTCATCTCCAGCCAGAGCCCAGCTGCTCACTTGGCACGACGCGGACTCTGCCACCTGCTCCTTGGCCTGCTCCAAGGGCAACGAGATGGGCTGTATGTAGGGCTGGTCCTGCGGCACATCCTGATCGAGCATCAGGATGGCGAGGGACAGATCCTTGGGCGGCTGATAGACATGGGTCACGCCATACACCTGACTGTGAGCCGTCGGAGCAAAGCGTTGGGTGCTGCCCAACAGGACGCGCAGCTCGGCGGGATGGTAGAAACTCTTGCTGGCATTGCTGTGGGAAGAGACAGGGGAGAGCGACAGGGCAGGGGAAGATAAGTTATAGGGGAAGATGAGTTATATATTTGTGGCGCCAACTCACTTGAACAGACACTGACCCACGGTGAGCACCACAGAGGGACCCACCAGCGCCCCCGAGCAGATGTGACCCTTGCCAAAGTAGTCCAGCTCCTTGTCAATCAGACGGATCGACGCCTGGTAAGGCGCTTGACTGTGACGCCTCTGTTCCGCCGACGAGGACGATGAGCCGATGCCGCGTTGTTTCGTCAGCTCCCGATGCGTGTAGCCTGCAAATATTCAATGATTGATTAACTATTTAAAAAAAATATGTTTATTTACAGATCTTACTATTTTTGATTTTTAATTATTTAGATTTAAGTTCAACTTTATTTATTATAAGAGTGATTCATATTTATAACTTATCAATAATATAAAATAAAATAAAAAAAAGTTGTATATATTTAATATATTTAGATTAAGAGTGATTAATAAACCTAATAATCTACTTTATCAATTATTTTTAATTTCATTTTAATCTTTCTAATAAAATAAGCACACAAATAAAAATAAATATGAATATATTTTCCAGGGACTGTAATTATTATAAATGTTATTAAAAAATTTTTAAAAAATGATTAATGTCAAGTTTTGTAGATTTGCTCACAAAACAATGATTCATTTTAAGTTATACTTCACTTTTCAAAAGATAATCATCATTACAATTTGATTTTTATTTTGAGCCAAATATAAAACTCATGAAATAATGAATATTCTTTAACTTTTATTTTTTTTCTCAAAAATAATGATTATTGGTTGAGACGTTAAGTATAGCTTAAAATTAATCATTATTTTGTGAGTAAATCTATAAAACTTGGAAAATGTTTAATAATGGTAAAAATGCATAAATAAGCCATAAAGATGAATATTCGTATTTTTCTCGGTGTCTCAAAGTTATTATAAGTGAATGATTATTTGATTACAAAAATAAACAAATAATCATTAGTTGCAGTCCCTCATATTATCTTCTTTTTTATTTTTGTTTTATTTTTATATTGTATTTTTTAAATATTAAAGTACTATAACATTCAATTATATTTTGCCTTAAAATAATAGCTCTGATTTTTCATAGTTTCCTAATTCGATTGCACTTAAAATTTACTTTTAGACTTTCCCAATAAAATAAAACTAAAAATAAAATTGAATACAAATAATCTTGGGATTATCAAAGGCACTTCAATTGCGTTCCCAGGTACTGCTATATAATATTTGACTTGGCAACAATCGCCTGGCGATCGCAATGCATTTTTCATACACTCATATGGTGTGATCCAATAACCTTATCACTATCAACATTCATTCATTCCGTCTTTCCCCCCTCAGCTGATCGACTCTGTATTTGTTGTTTGGCTTTTTGGCATATTACCGTCCGTCTTGGCCCGTCCCTGTTACCAACGACGCGTCGCGTGTTATGGCCAGTTTATTATTTTTGGGCCCAGATATCGATAGTTTTGTCGGAACACACGACCGGAAAGTCAGCACTGACTTGTGTTTTGGCCAAAACAAGAAAGGCCTTGACTTCTGCTAATCTGTTAAGTTTTCATAATCTCAGAAGTTTCACTGCGCAGACACAGTGGAGCATGGCTATAAAAAATATGCTAGTGAAAGTTTTATAATTCCAGAAATATAACTTTAATTCCTAGTAATGAAATTGGAGAAATTGCAAATTATAACTTAGAAAAACTTCAAAGAAACTCATTTTTCTTTCGGTATATCAGCTTAATATCTGTCAGGTCTCAAAGATATATCTTAGAGAATAATCAAGCAATTTTCAGAGCTCCTTGAAATACAAATAACATCATAGTTGGCATCGAAAGAAAATTAGTGTATGTTTTATTATGACGTATGTTTTAAGAATCAATTCCCATATATTTTCAAGCCTGACAAGTGGAATTTTCCCCAGATGAACACGGGCCAAATAACTTGCGTCATAAATCGAAAATACTGTAGAAAGTCAGTCCGAATTTCACTGTACCTATATCTATCTAGAGCTACACCTTTTTAAAAAAAAGCTTAAGGGCAGTCTAAGAAAGTAGATAAACCTTATCAATATATGGATTAACTAATTTTGTTTTGCCGGATATGATATCCAAATTCGTAATTATTTTTTTTAAATATCAAATCTCAAGATATTTAAAGAAAAATACATATAAAATACAAATTTTCGGGGGTGCCACAAAAATCGCTTTCGCTTGAATTTCACTGAAATTTCATACAAATTTAAGTGAAAATTTGTATTTTTTCTTAAACGATATCAAAACTCTAAGGTTTTCCTGGAGTTACCAATCTTTAGTTTATCGCACTTTGAGATCAACTTACTTGTGCGCATTTCGGTGCAGAGAAATGCAAAGATGAGAATCTTCATGACTTTCTTGAGATGTTCGTTGGGCTGCATTTTGTCCAGAGATTTATGTACTATATAAACTTAAGCTGTTGGGCTATTTGAATTATTATTTTATTTTCACTTTCGCGGAGGGATATTTGCACAGAGTGTGCACCTATTTAGAGCTGCAAACAGGGAATGAATGATTCTCTTTTTTATATTTCTAAAACGAATGAACACAACGCAAATTCGCAACGCTTTCCCAGATAATTCAATTTTGTTTTGATTTCGGGCGATGTTATTGTTGTTACTGTTATTGTTTATGCTCTTGTTGTTGTTCGGCGACAACATTCGACCGACGCCACACACACCAATGCACACACCAACACACACACACACACACACACACACACACACACACACACACACACACACACACACACACACAAAGACACACACAATCATAATCGTCAATGATAAGAAAGCTGATTATTTATTTATTATATTTTTTTTCTGTTGTATTTTGTTTGTGATTTTTATTTTGTTTATTTTCGTATTCAAATTGCGATCAGTGCACTTCGAATTGGATCCGAATTTATTATCATTTTTGACTTTTAGAAAAAGGCATTGGAGGTGGGGAAGACTTTGTCATCTATTGAAGCTCTCAAGTCACAGTCAGTCTCAAAGCTATTCAGAAGAATTATAAACAACTCGTATTATATATATAAAAACTACAGTAGAGTATCTGCTATTCATCGTTTTCGCATTGCTGAGTAACCAATTTATTGGCACGACTATCAACAAGTTGTTGAAGCGCACACCTGAAAATCAGACTTATCAGTACACGAATTTCAATTAGCATCGCACTTTCGCAGCAGAATAACAGCAGCTTAACATAAGTGTTAACTTGTCCTGTTAACTTACAAATGTTAGAGAAAGTGCAAGGAAATGGGATTAACATAATTTATTAAACTGTTGTTTTAACAAAAATGTTCGCCCTATTGTCAGATAGATAATTCTTGGGAAGTTTTAGAAATTAAATATAATCGCCATAAATTTCTGGTTCTGAAACTTCTTGAATCTGATAGATTGATTTAAATATGATTTGATATGATTTGATGATTTGATGATTTGATACCATTTGCTGTATATTTTTATACAATCATATTCCATTTCAATTTCCTGTCTTACATGACGATCTTGCGGTCACATGTAGGGCTCATGTCTATAGTAATTGACAGTCGAGACGATTGCATTGCTAAACTGCAATTGTTGGGGCTGTTGATAAGGATTAGGATTGTCCAATAGACTTCTCGCATACTCGTATATGTACTTATATGTACATATGTATATTTACTACATGCTGCCTAAGTACTTGGACAATAAGCTCAACCTTATCACAGGAAAAGCCCAAAAGGCCTGCTTCTGTTATCACTCAGGTATTTTTAGTGAATGAGGAACTTGATATTTATAACTACGCGTACAAATTTATAACACATAATAATTCTTATTTATGACCCACAACAATTGCGACTTAAACTATTTTTTGGTTTCATTGAGACATTAATGAATTTCTTAATGAAACTACTTATGTTTATCAAAATACAAACGTACATTAGAATAGTACGAGTAACAACAATTTTCAGCATAGGCATACAAATTTTTAGCGTTTTTTTATAACAGTGTATTCGTAGACAAAGCTTCGAAAAGATATTACTATAGTAAATAATGAAGAATGAACCTTTAACTTATCTATCTTTAAATTCAATTTTCCCATTTTTCTACAAATTTCATTTCCACTACATATTAAGCTATTCATTCAGCATATCAAAGAAAATCTTGAAAAAAACTGCTTAAGAAAAAACCAAAACAAAAATACAATGGGGTAATCAAAGCAATAAATTTGCATAATTTCTAAAAAAAAAAAAATTTGAATTTCTGCAAATGAAATTTTATTTGGTAAATTATTCAGTTGAAAACTGTTGGTTTATCATTGTAAGTAATCGATCAGTCAAAAAGTTAGTCATTTAATTGATTGTCAATCGGTAAATCAACTCAAAGAATAAAAATGAAACTATTTTTTTAGGTGCCGCCTGAAAGTATGCTACGTTTATCACTACTGATTTCGCAATTTGTGCGTTTAAGTTGCGGCTTTTAAATTAAGCATGCAATGCGAGGCAACAAGAATAACGGACCAAAGCGAAGGGCTGAAAACCGAACTGAAGGCAGCATTTGACTTTTTCATTGGATGACTCCTTGGATCGCTTTTTCTCTGGGTTGCCGGAGGGATGTCCGTGCAGTGAAATCCGACACATCTGGTGGAAATTTGGCGATGGCCCAATCTATCCACATTTTGTAGTACGTCACATCCGTGTAGACAGCCGGCATGAAGGACTTGCCACACTGGCTGCCCCATGAAATGATGCCAGCCAATCTGCCGGAGCATATAACTGGTCCGCCCGTGTCCGAGGTGCAGGTATGCGGCATCAGCTCGTTCCGAAGGCCAGCACACTTCATTTCCGACTGGGCTATGTGAGTCAGTTGCACGCACTCCTCGGCACTGACCAGTGACACCGACTGGATGCACAGCAAGTCCACCTGGATGATCTTCTCGGTGTTTTCCCAGCCGGTGAGCTGACAACTTGTGTTTGAGGGAAGCGAAGCTTCTGATAATGAAATTGGTTTAATCAAGACATCAAAGTGGCAAATGGAACCCTTGAGCACAGTCAGAGCCATGTCCTTGCTGTAGGTGCTCAGATTGAACTTGGAGATCTGCAGGATCAACTCCTTGATGCCGAAGATGAGCGTGTCTTCAGTTTTCTTGAAACGATTCCTGGCTCCCAGCACCACAATGAAATCCGACTTGGGCAGAAAGGAGCCATCGTATTTACTCTGGCTACGGAGAGATGTAAGAAAGTTGGATTGAATAGAGTTCATTGATTTCCCACTCACGTTGGCTTACTCGATGAAACAATGAGCAGCTGTTAGCACCACATTGCGAGATATTAGGGCACCACCGCAAATGTGACCCACTCCGAATCGATACGAATCCTTGCGACGACGTCGCACAGACGCTTGATGAGCAGCCGCCTGCTCCAGCAGAGATTCATCGCTCGAGAGGACATCCAGCGACTGATCCTCCGCGTTATTCCCCCCACTGACAACCAGCGGATTGAGCAGCTGAGGGATCAGCAAAATACTGACGAGCAGCTTCATATTGGACTCTTCAAAATGACTTGTCGACTGTCGAAATCTGTAGCGTTCTCAGCTGTCAAAAGAATCCAAAGATAACTAGATATTATTTTAATCATTGCTGCTCAACTCAAAAACAGACAAAATTAAATTGACTCAGTTTCCTGCTCTACCGAAAACTGTTTTGAGAATGTCTGAGCAGTAGAATTCAACAGGTTGGATATATAGTATTTTGTTGACTATGTATCGAGTTTATTGAATCGATTTTCATCAATGGATTTAATTAAAATCAAGTCACAGTTTTGATTTACATCACTAAGTTAAAAATTTGTACTTGAAACTTTTTGAGAAATTTTAAACAGTCATATCTTTGTCAAAACTTAACCAAATTCCTGGCTGAATGTCAATTTTATCACTGTTTGACCTCTAACTTGAATCTGCATCCCAACAAAAGTTTGAGGAAACTCGATATATCGGTTTTATTTTCCGATTGATGGTCTACTCGATATTTTTTGTCGATTTTTCATTAATATTTTAAGCTCGATATACAATTAAATCTATCAAAAATAAAGCTCGATTTACAGTTTGGACTCACAGCACTAAAATAAAGTAAACAATGTTTATTTACAAGTTTGTTTAATTGAGTGACGAGTTTAAGAACTAATTACGAATTAAGGTTATATGAATATAAATTGCTACGTTAATTAAAATAAGTTTTCTTTCGTCCATAATATACATATGTACATGTGTATATACAAATAAACAAAAAATATTTTGTACATATTTTTCGGTAAATGCCCATCGAAAAACAAGTAGTAAAAGAAATCCAGAAATGGAGTAAACAGAATTACGAGCGATATTTCGATCTGTTTATTGGGTTTGCATTAAGAAGCTAGACTTAAATCTACAAAGTGTCTAAGACAGAGGAAGACGGGCACGAGAATGGTCACAGATGTAATGGAGATGATGGCAGCGCCATCCCCGCCGTCCCCGCTTCCATCTCCGCTTCCATCTCCGCTTCCATCTCCGCTTCCATCTCCGCTTCCATCTCCGCTTCCATTTCCGCTTCCGTCTCCGCTGCCATCTCCACTGTTCTCTCCCATCTGTTCCAGAATCCAGTCGTAGTAATAGGATACCTCGGTGTAGACGCCTGGCAATCTCGGCTTGGCACAGCCAATGCCCCACGAGACGATTCCCGCCAGTTGGCTCTGGCAGACGAGCGGTCCGCCCGAGTCTCCGGAACAGGCGTCGCGTTCGCCCTCCAAGTACCCGGCACAGATCATGCCCGGCTTGATGAGGTGGCCCAGATCGGTGTCCTTGACGCACACCTCCTCACTGATCATGGGCACGTCGACGGTCATCAGGAAGTCGGTGCCGTAACCCTCCTCCGTTTCGCCCCATCCCGTTGTCTGGCAAGTGCGACCCTCCGGAATAGCCAGAGCACTCAACGCAATTGGTCGAATCGTCGGGTGATTCGCAGGCACCGAATCATTCAGCACCAGCAGTGCAATGTCCTCATTGTAGGTGCTCAAATCAAAGATATCCAGTCGCATTATCAATTGCTGAATGTCAAAGGTCATCGTATTTTCCTTATTGAAGCGATCCACATTTCCCATCACCACAATGAAGTCCGCCTTGGGCAGAAATGTGCCATCATATATAACTTGACTGCAAATCAGACAAACCAGAAAATTGTTATAGTTTAATTTCGTTCATAACACTAGACAACAAAATTGAATTACTAAAAATATAAATTTGTCAATGTTGGGTTGATTCGGTTACAAAATGCCCAGCAATCCTTTTTACTAATTACACTACGCAACAAAGTTAAACCCAATGACAACATTATAGTACAAGTCTGTTTAATTTATGAATTTTAAATTTAATCGACTAGGCGATACCCTGTTATCAAGTCAACATTTTTATCAACTACACGCTAAAACAAAGTTGAAACACATTTAATTGTGCTTTCTATCTGATAAATGTTTGACTTATTATAAATTTGTCATAAACAAAAATTAATCAATTCCTCGAACTTATCAATATTTTAAGAATGTGTGAGCAGTCTACAGTCTAGACTAAAATATACCCGGTAAACAGTTCTATTGACACGCTGTTAACACTCATTATTAAATCCTTGTCCAACATTATTGGCCTACATTAAAAATTTCTAATGTTTGATATTAACCCAATTATTAATTTAAATGCGAAGTAACAAAATGAATGGAATGGAATTGAATATAATGGAATAAAATGGAACAGAATAGAATAAAATGGAATAAAATGGAATAGAATGATTAAAATTGAGTCAATAGGAATAAAATGGAATGGAACAGAATGGAATAAAATGGAATAGAATGGACTAAAATGGAATAGAATGGAATAAAATTGAATCAAATGGAATAAAATGATATAGAATGGAATCAATTGGAATAAAATGGAATAGAATGGAATATAATGGAATAAAATGGAATCAAATGGAATAAAATGGAATCAAATGGAATAAAATGGAATAGAATGGAATAAAATTGAATCAAATGGAATAAAATGATATAGAATGGAATCAATTGGAATAAAATGGAATAGAATGGAATATAATGGAATAAAATGGAATCAAATGGAATAAAATGGAATAGAATGGAATAAAATGGAATAGAATGGAATAAAATTGAATCAATTGGAATAAAATGATATAGAATGGAATAGAATGGAATAAAATGGAATAGAATGGAATAAAATGGAATAGAATGAAATAAAACGGAATAAAGTGGAATAAAATGGAATAGAATGGAATAAAATGGAATAGAAAAGAATAAAATGGAATGAAATGGGATAGAATAAAATGGAATCAAAAGGAATAAAATGGAATAAGATAGGATTAAATGTAATAGAATGGAATGCTGGAATAATGGATACTTCGGTTTAATGACTTGGTATATTATATAATTAATATGTTCAGGGTAGCCACTCTATATTTTAATGGGGAAATAAAAAGGAGACCTTAAGAATTTTAGATAAACTCGATTAAGAAAGTATTGGGTGTATCTAGCTCTTATAGATGAGAGAAAGAGAGGGAGGGGGAGACGAGCAAATCGATTCAGTCTTTGAGCTACTCATGAATAATTACTTACAAAAGGAATTACATGAGTTTACTGGCTATACAGATTATTTCCTAAATGCTGCTGTCTAATTTTAGGAATTATAGCCCTTCAGGGATATAACTTACTCGACAAAACAGTGGGCGGCAGTTAGCACCACATTTGGCCTGATCAGCGAGCCACCGCAGATGTGGCCAGTGCCAAAGAAGTATCCATCGTTGAGGCGGCGTCGTAGACTGACCTGATGCCTGGTTGCCTCCTGGTTGGCCAAGGTGCCATTGATAATGCGACCGGGATCTTCTTTAAATCTGGGACGTATCTGAGTGGCGTTTGGTACAGACGCACCAGTTGACACTGCAAATAAGGCCAGAAGCAATGCAGAGATCGTTGCCAGTTGCCAGAGAGCCATTTTAAGTATTTACTGCACGAGCTGGGAACGTCAACTAACAATGATGGCAGTCAGGGACATCGATTGGCAGTACGGTATCGCCACTATTAAATCTGGCAATACACGTAAATGACATAATCTAATCAGACATCCCACCCACTTTGTAAATTCCCTTCTCCCCAGTCCACGGACTGTCTATAATAATATCAAAAATATTTATTTCAATTCAATCAATGCTCTTGAACATTCCGAGTTTGTGTGTATGCAAAAGGTGTGCTCGACTGTGTGTCTCTATTGTCATAGTATTTAATACAATAAATGGTGCAAAGACAATTTATTGGATTTCCCCAGTTGAACCTATAACATTTATAAATGTGTGTAGTACCATGACTAATCTGTGGGTTTAACACAGTAGCTTTGAAGATTTACAACACAATAAACTGATATCAAAAATAAAAAAATTACCAGAGATAACCTGAGCGAGATCTTCAATTTGGGAAAAAACAAATTCTAGACTTGCAGACTAGAATTAAGATTATTATTCAAATATTGTATAAGTATTAGGATTTGAACGTGAAATCAAAAACAGTTTTTAAATTTCGAAAATAATAAAATTTCTTGGATTTATTGAGGACTGTCGTCGTTCTGTTCTAAACATGTTGAATAGTGTAGCATATTTTAAGGGCATAAATAAATAACAGAAAATTACCTTTTTTTTTTTGCTATTATAAGAATTTTCATTAAAATTACTAAACTGCCATAGCCAACAAATAGACAGAGAAAATTCGTATTATGATTGAGCTCGAATGATAATAAATTAAGTATTTTATATCTGAGAATTTATTAATTACACATAATCGTTACAAACCAAAAAAAAAATCTTGAATCCGATAAATCTCCAGATTTGCTAATAAAAAATACTTAACACTTAAACTGTACTGAAATAAGATCGAAATCCTTAACTTTAGTAATTTTAATCCACGTGAGTAATCAAGAGAATGTCGTAATTGATTATTTTGCTCTGTGCACCGATTAGTTCATCATATTCTATGCATTTTAAAGTGACTACAGGGTATTCGCACCTATCTATGACGAATGCGAGAAGAGTCTAAATAGAAATACTCGACAATTCTTGGAACACCATGGTGGTAGTAAAACAAAGAAATGTATAATTAATAAAAATATCAGCATTACAAAGAATTCAATTTCGCAGCCCAGAAGTGGCCTTAATTGATTAGATAAATTCATTGGGAACACAAGTAAGAATTTTACACGAGGCTAAGGCACTTCAGATCCTGATTAGAAATAACACAAACAAAACAATAAAAACGTAATGAATTAAAAAAAGCACTTAAAACATATTTATTAATATTAGATCATCAATCAGTTCAGTTCCGTTCAGTTCTGTTCTGTTACTGCCAAGCGGCTAAGAGAACTCCAAACACTGTTAGCCAGAGTCCCATGCCAAGGGACTTTAGACCCATGCCAGCATTCTTGTAGACATTGTAGTTGAGGGATTGATTCGATCGGATGAGCCAGTCATGGTAAAAGGAGACATTCGTATAGATGCCCGGATAGATCTTCAGTGCACATTCATTGCCATAGGAGACAATGCCGGCCAACTTGTTGTTGCACACCAATGGACCGCCAGAGTCGCCCTGACAGGCATCGATCCCACCTTCCATATAGCCGGCGCACATCTGTGATTTGGGCAGAGTTCCGTATCCAACGGCGCAGTCGGCGTAGCTGACAGCTCGCACCGGTCCCACGCGCAAGTTATTGCTGCTAACACCGCTACCCTGTAATTCAAATTAAACAAAAATGCGATGAGTTGACAACCCTAAGAAGTAGCTAATACAAAGGTGGGCATCCAAATTCAGCATGCGAGCTCAAAAACAACATGTGTAAACGACAAAAGATCACGACGTTGTCATTGTCGTTGTCGTTTTCTCGTCGACGAGGCAGACGGCGAGCCACAATTTGATGCCCACCTCTGATTTAAAGTTTCGCTTACAAATCTCGTGACTCCCCAGCCGGTGACATTGCATGGAGTTGTTGCTGGCACCAGCCTATCGTTCAGGGGCACAGCCCTGACATTCGGTGAATTCCAGGGTATATAACCATTGAAGAACAGCAAGGCAATATCGTTCTCCAGCGTTGCCCTGTTATAGTAGGGATGTATAATCATCTCTTGGACGTAATATTGCTGTGTGTAGGAATTGCTGTTGTAGAGATACGTGCTGCCCATGACGAGCACAAATTCGCCAGACTTGCGGTACGAGTTCGTTTCCGAGCTGAAAGTAGGACATGACATAAACCATATAGAAGATTGTGAGGACATCATACCAATGTCCCGGTTAACGGCCGACATCGGAAACAAATATTTGTGTACTAAATTTTGAAAAAAAATTCTTTTCTCTTGTTTTGGAATTTTGGAAATATTATCTAATGTAAGCGTATAAAAATTGAGCCATAAATGTGAAATTAATTGACATAAAAGTTAATTCGTCATCTAGATTAGGGCCGTTAGCCGGGACATATATACATATGTACATATAGAGTCGTCGGATAAAGTATTTTGACAAAACTAAAGTTAAATCTACTCATAGTTTGAGCTTATTTTATGTTCAGTTTGGCATCAATGGAAAGGTCATTTAAATACCGTTTGAATGATACAAAATTTTTCTTAACCCATTTTGACTTTTTATAAAAGTCTGCTGTTTTGACTTTTTTCCTCGATCTCAAACAAAAAATGTTTTGATGAAAAAAGTTTCTCTAAACAATTTTTATTGTGACTGCAGAAAGAAATTTTCAAAAATCTCATCGCTAGTATTTCTTATGATTTTTTGTATGGGATAACATCAGAAAATTTTGTATGAAAAGAATGAAATTGTTGTTATTGGTAGTTTTCAAAAAAAAACATAAAAAATACAAGCAGTGATTTTTGTGAATTTCTTTTTGCATTAAAAATTTTCAATGGGTTTTGTATCATTCAAACGGAATTTAAATGACCTTTCCATCGATGCCAAACTTAACATAAAGAGAGTGCAAGTTACAAGTAAATTTAACTTTAGATTTGTCAAAATACGTTATCCGAAGACTGTACATTAGAGTGGGTCAATTTGTATGGAGCAAAAATAAATTTTTTTCGATATCAAGCGGTTATCAAAATCGTAATCTACGACGAATTCTAAGAAGATTTGCCCAAGAAACCATGGGTCTAAAGTCAAAATCGAGCTTCCGATTTTTAACGAGAAATATGGGAAATCGTATGAAAAGTCAAAAATTATCATAATTTCTCGTTAAAAATCGGAAGCTCGATTTTGACTTTAGACCCATGGTTTCTTGGGCAAATCTTCTTAGAATTCGTCGTAGATTACGATTTTGACAACCGCTTGAAATCGAAAAAATTGACCCACTCTACTGTACATACATTCAAGTGTACCTACTTGAAGATACAATGGGCCGCTGTGGCCACCAGACGTTGGGAGATGACCACACCTCCGCATATATGTCCCGATCCATAGGAACGTCGCTCTCGGGCCGTCAGACGCACTGATACCTGATAAGGTGCCTGGTCTATGTTGATCGGGTAACCGCCCACTATCTTGGGTTCGATTTTATCTGGAACTGAAACGGAAACATTAGATTAGGTATCCGTGACAAATTCATTTCCAAGTTCATCTCGAGACTTTAACCATACCCATATATACATACATAAATATATGTATGTATGTATATCTATGTGTATCTGTCATTACATACGTTTTCTTTATCTATCAATCTATTATATAATTGTACGTATGTAAAATGTTGACTCATCGATTTACTATATCAGATAGTAGAGCTCGTTATCACCGCAATTCGTAGTAACAATGCTTTCAAAATTGCCCGCCCATAAGCTTGAAATCTAATCACACATTTGAACAGTTCCACAATTGACAGTATCAGTTCGACATTCAATAAAATTGATGACTCTCAGTGCTTTGGTGAGAGGGTCTCTGAAACATACTTTGTCGAGAACACCAATTTCTGTATTTATTTTTAAAATAAACTGTATGTTTCTTCAATACAAGGCTGAACACATTTGATCACTTTAATATTTAACGGTCTAGGCTTGAAAACTGATCCCTTAAAGCAGAGGTGCCTTAATTCTATGGAATAGAATCGCTTTGAATAAGTCGAATTTTCATTAAATAATATATATGTTTAAAAACATTGTATAAATATAGATCTATTCCCTTTTTTTTAGCCAAATTTGTATGTAGAAAAAATCGTATATCGGAGCTATCAAAAAATTTAAGGATGAAAATAGGTGGAGATACATAAACTGAATTAAATAAAACTGTTGCAGTTACTGTTACTTTTTATTATTGCATGAAAGGGTACACAATCTTCGTCGTACTGAAGATATATTTCATTTGTATACACTTTTTATGAATTAAACTTGGAATTAAATAATCAAAAGCTTTTTAAAATATATTAAACAAAAGATATTCGATAAAAAGATACTGTATCTAACTTCATACAGATATAAAAGCGCATAGATAATACAAGTTTGTATTAACTGATACTAGTATTTATAGGTCGTGTCGTGACTCACTCGAACTTGTTGATACTAATTGTAGAAATAATGTCAGTCCCAACAGGACAAATATTTTGAACGAGACGCACATTTTGGGCACAAATTAAGAAAATAATATGAAAACTCAAAAAAAAAAAGAAAACAAGTTGCACGCAAAGAAACAAAAGATAAAGATACTAGAAGTACGCGTGCAGTTCGATAAGTTTTGTTTTGCGCGGCATATGCAAATCGATTAACAACTTTCAACTGACAATCGCGCAAGACTATCGAACGAACGAAGCTTCGACCAATTGACGACTAACTGTAATGCACACCGTGGACAAATACAAATAACGGGGCGACAGCCCAAAATGGTGACGCTATTAATACCTATTTGGGTTTATCTTATCGCTAACTGGGCGCAAATTGAATGTTGCCAAAGTACTTTACACAGGCGCAGTCGTAAACTAAAATAAAATCCATACAAAGCGCACATTGTACCATATGTCTTGCATATCGATAACAGACAGGATATATCAATATCTTAATTTGTACCATTTGTAATTATTTTGAAAGTATCCTCATTAGCAAATCAATAAATTATATTATTCGATTTGTATATCTGTACCCATGTCTTATCACCTATAACACACTATGATTCATTATAAGCAGCAATAAATTGTATTGATAAATTTCGAAATTATATCTTGACTTTATTACGTACTATATATTTTAGTACCCGTACAATACTTAAATTTACAAGTGCCTATTGCAGGTGTGAATCCCATGGCGAATGGGTAGATTTACACTTTTTCTTTTTTATTTTTGCTAACAAGTTAAATAAATCTAGCAATACTTATTTACATATTTAAAAAAATATCTAATATAAAAAGTATATAAAATAAATATTAAACTTTTGCAATAACTTTATAAATGAAATACATAATATAGGAAAAAAATAATTAAAATAAATATGATTGCAACTATTGTAAGTATTATATACAAATATGACTAAATTATATATTATTTTATATAAATATTTAAGTGTATAATTGGTCAATATATTGCATCTATTAGCTGAGAGTGTTGTTGGCCTCAAAAGACAATTGACTAAGGCATAGAAAGAGCGGGAGCAACATTATCATATGTATACAGCTATCTTTGTCGCTTTTGCTATGTTATCAAGCATTCTGTGGGTTTCATTTTCCAAGTTTCATTCACTTCATTTTCACTACTTTGCCTTGAGTGAAGTCTAGATAAGTTTCATCTGGTTCTACTTTCGGATCAACTTCAATCATATCATCATCATCATCATCTTCTTCAGATTTAACGGTCAGTTCTTTTTTTAGAAAATCATTGTCGTCCAAATCATCCTCCTGGCTCTGAGAACTCTTATATTGCAATTGCGGCATTAGGCGACGCTGCAAGGCTTTCCGTTCCACATGTTGTATGCTCGATTCCATTGCCTTTCGCTTTCTGCAAGAAAATAATTTAATTAGCAAAAGTACATTAGTTGGTGCAAAGACATTAGGCAAACCTCGTGCGTGGACTTATCAGCTTGGATTGCTCTGTGGCGGATGAGATGCAAGGAATTGTGGTAGCCACATTTGTTGTGTTTGGCCGTTCAACTTCCGTTTCGACTTCCCTTTTGACATTGCTCGAATCACTTAGAAATTGTTCCACCTGCCCGAAACCTTCCACATCCATCAGCATTTGTTTATGTTGTAATTGGAAGGCAGGCACATCAAATGGCTCCGTAGCGACCGTAGCTGTAAGCAGAGGGTAATGTTATACATATTATGCAAGCTCTTAAGGATCCCTAATTCCAAGACAGCTAAATAATCAATAAGCTCAAATTTCAATAAAATGGATAGGACAATATAAACTGCATATTATTTGAGATTAGTTGAAATATCTCAAGAAACAAGCAAGTTATTTAAACAGAATGGACATAACTATGTCGATCCAGACTATATCGCTCATGTGCATCAAGAAATCAAGAATGCAGAAAACTTTGTTAAATCCTGCTCTACATTTTATAATCATATTTCTGTCAGAGAATACTAAAAAATCTTGATTGTTGAATTTTGTGATACTCTTGAAGTTAATGGGAGATATATAGTACTACTTCTTCCTGTTATGCCCTTTGTAAAATATAAGAATATTTAATATAATAATATTTTACACATAAAAAGTTTAATAGAATTGTGAAATTCGAATCATATACTAACTTCTGCGTAATTGGGCGCCCTCCAGACGAAACTGTTTCAGTTCTATATCCTTTTTCTTAACAACATCCAGCAATGAATTAAGATTTTCATTTAGACATGAGGCTGCATACAGAGCATCCTTCAATATAGATCGATAAAACTGCAGGAAATATGTATAAAAATAAATAAATCGGTAGATAGAAATTTGAAAGTTTATGTTACCAATGCACTATCGATGATGCTTAAATGCCACTCCCACTTAAGGGGAGCCGGTGCGCCCTCAACGCGGTATTTCAGGCTGAGTACTGTGCGCACTTTCCTCTCCTGTTCCTCTTCCTCTCCCTCTCTCGCCTGTTCAGCAGTCTCCACTCTGCCTATCGACGTCTCAGCAACGCTTAGGGCGGCGTCCATTGGATTGGCACTGCTCAAAGCAGCGCGTACCGCCTTTATGGGAAAGTGCACGCGTTTGTTTTGTTGCTGTCGAGTGTGTGCCGAGTTAGGGTATTTAATATGTCGCATAAAATACAAAAACTTACCCGAATGCGCTGCATAAACATGTCCATTGGCAAATTCTCACTGTAACTCAGCTCCGTTTTCTTGTCAAGGCAATAAAACTGCAGTGCATCGGCATCGCCCGTCTTTAAGCTAGTTATTATCTCTAAATCATTCATTTGGATTATGGTCAAAGTCATTTCGAAAACAATTAACTATTAAAAAACACAAAAAAAATAAAATAAATTCAATTGCAGCACGCACCGCAAATCAGCTGTCAGTTGAACGATGAACGGCTCAACCTCGCGATGAATTATCGATAAGTGAGCCACTGCACGTGAACTAGCACCGGTTTATCGATAACAAGTTGCAGCGGCAAATTCAAATTAAGTCGGTGATTAAAGCGTCATTAAAAACTTGAAAGAAACCCAGTACAGTAACAATTAAAGTTTTTACAATAAAAATTCAATGCAAACAGTTGTTAAACAATAAATTGCCAATAATTACAATTATAATGGAAAAATTAACTAAAATCGTATTTAAAATTTGCATTATAATTTGATAATTAAATTTGAATGCAAATATCTAACTGTAACTGTATACATGAGATATTCCCATTTATCTCTGGAAAAAAGAAACAATGAAAACTTCAACGCTGATTTGCTTGTAATCATATCTTGTTTAATGGTAATACTTTTGTTTTATTTTTGTTTGTTTTTGTTTTTCTCTTTTTAATATTATCAAAAAATTCTCTGTGTACTCTCATTTGCTTCCCCATTTTTGTTATTTTTTTTTTTTTGTTTTTCGTTATTTCGATTAGCTAGTTTAATTTGTATTTAAATTTTACTACTGAAAGAAAATAGCTACGTCATTCACATTGAATGCTAGATAATACCACTCGAATACAATACACACACATATTTATAATATTTTTATGTATACATACATAGGTAAATAACTAAATACTATGCGTAAGTTTAATAATATTCGTATATATAGTAAAACAGTTGTATTTAGTTCTACATGTAACATGCAAAAAATGATGAGGAAATCGTTTCAATATTTTTTTTTTTTGTCTTGTTTTTTTTTTCTTCTTAGTTTTTGTTGTGTTTTGTATTTTGTTTGTTCAGGAAAAGGTTGTGTGGTTCGTCTATCGTCGATCGTTGATTATAAACATCTTAAACTAGCCTCGCGCTTAACTTAAGTAGCTAAACTGTCTTTTCTTCGAGTCCTCGCCAATCCTCGCCAGGTCAAGTGCCATAAATAGTTAATCTAATCTATAAATTTGCTTCTTAAAACGCATGCTCTCGCGCTCTCAGATTCATCTGGGGCGAAGTTTGAGATTTTGTAAAATGTTTTTTGTTGGTTTTCATATCTGCGGACGTGTCCAGAGCTCGCTCAGGTCCTTCTGTCGCAGTTTACCCAGTTCTGCAAGGAAACCAGAGAGAGAGAAAGAGAGAGAATTTATATGTGTCCAAGGGTTCGCTGCAAATGGGGACTGAACACACACATACCCAGTGCTGTGGGCAACACGTTGCTGCTACGGAAACCCAGATCAAATCGCGGCTGCACGGCCAACTGACTGGCTGCATTGGAGGCGGATACGGCGACGGAGTTGCGAAAGCTGGTGCCACTATGTAAATCCAACAGCAAAGAGCAGTTCAACAATTATTCAGAAAATGGATCAGGTGCAGGTGAGGTGCAGGTCAGGTCAGGTCAAGGGCTACTCACCTATAGGGATGCTTTAGGCAACCGTAGACCTCCCGATAGCGTCCGTAGAGTGTGCCATATGAGACGCCCAAAATGCGTGCGGCCTTCTTCATTTCGAGTCTTTTATTCTTGATGGCATCGAGTACCTGTGCAGGCAAAGGATTATTTATTTACATTTCATTCGTTTTAACCAGAAATCGTTACAATTACAATTTAAAAATAAAAATTGATATTAAAATAATTAAAAATATTAAAATTAGGTAATAATTTTTTTTTTTTTTTGGAATAAACATTGATTAAGATTCATTGATTACAAGTACAGGGGTCTGTTAACTTTGTCACAAAAAAAATGTGCGTAACAGGCAGAAGGAGGCGTGGCAGACCCCACAAAGTATATATATTCTTGATCAGCATCAACAGCCGAGTCGATATAGCCATGTCCGTCTGTCCGTCTGTATTGACGCCTAGATCTCAGAGACTATACGAGCTAGAGACTCCAAACTTGGTATGTAGGTTCGTCTATATTGCCCGCAGATCTAGTTTGTTTTAGATTTTGGATCGGACCACTATATCATATAGCTCCCATAGGAACGGTCAGTTGAAAATCATGAATAAGTATGAAAAACGTTTATGTTGTTCAAGATATCTCAACCAAACTGACAAAATATGCATGACGGATACATCCCATACATTTTGACCAAATTTGGTTAGAATTGGACTACTATATCATATAGCTGTCATAGAAACGATCAGTCGAACATCAAGTCTTAGTATGAACAACTTTTTTGTTGTTCAAGATATCTGAGCCAGCAGTGTTTGCTTTTTCATAGTAAGTACGGGGTATCCGACAGTGGAGTATGCTCGACTGTAGCACCGTCCACTAGTTTGCTTTCTTTTTTTCCTATCTCTCTCGCTCTCTCTACCCCTTTAAATATTTTGATATTCTTTTATTTTCATATTTTATATTTATATTTAATATTATACCTATATTTAAAAATTATATGGAATTGGTTTACTTAAAATCTTTGTTCCCAATATCATCTTAAATAACGTGCAATCGTTCAGCGAACTTACGCGCTTTGTGAATGGCTCCTCCCAGAACTGCGGGCGTCTGCCCTTGGCCAGATAGTCATCCATTTTGACGACATCCTGCCACTGGGACAGCTCCTCATTGGTCAGCCGCAGCTCGGCCGGATCGTAGTCCTCCAGCTTGACCTCGGCATAGTCCACAGATGATGCGTTGGCCAGATCGCTGCCAGAGCTTGTTGTCTGACTGCTGACAGTTCCATTGCCATTGGCACTGGCCGCAGCTGCAACAGCCGCGGCGGCAGCCGCAGCAGCTGCCACAGTGGGCGCAAAGTCGTGGGCCATGAGCATGCCGTGATCGTTGATCAGGTAACCGCTGGCTCCTCCACTGGACTCCGTGTGCGAATACTTGCCACCCCCAAAGCTGGCCGACAACAATGCGGCGGTTCGTGCGACACCGGCTCCAACTGGTGACTCCGCCCGATTGGCCACCAGATGCTCGTTCTCGATCTCCTCCACGGTCTGGGGCAGTGCCTCCTCCTGCTCCGGCTGCGGCTGCTGCTCCTGTTCCTGTGCCGCCTCCTGTTCCGTCGAGTTGCGCGGCGTACGGGCGGCTGCCTTGTCCGCAGACTTCTCGCGCTCACTGTACAGCCGACGTGTGGCATGGCGCAGTTTGCCATGACGCTCGCGTCGCTCCGTTGTCTTCTCCGACTTGATGGTGGCGCTGCACAGCGGCATCGTTGCCTGCTCCATCGCAGTGCCGCCATCGTTGCTCGATTCCAGCTCCGGCTTGAGGTCCAACTCCCCCACCTGGGGCGACATGTTCGCCTGGCCACGCCGCTCCTCGGACCCATTGTGCCAATCCTGTGTGGACTCCTCGCGCTCCACGGACTCCGCTTGTGGTGACGTTGCCTGTTGCAGTTGTTGTTGCTGTTGTTGCTGCTGCTGTTGTTGTTGTTGCTGGCGCAGACGTTGACGCTGCTTGGGCGGACAGGCGGCGGGCGGCGAGGCCAAGGAGGCGGAATGCACAACGGGCTGCGACTCCTCGACAAAGGAACGCCCCGACTCCAAATAAGCGCGCTGTGCCGGCTCCAAATTAGCCGCATATTGTGCCAACTTGCGACTGCAAAGAAAACAAGTGCAAAAAGAAAAAATCAAAATATGGATATTTCCAGGCCCGAGAACGCGACATTCGTACGTCTCTAAATGAATAAAAAAAAATGGCAAAAATTAACAATTTCAAAAATGTTTTTTTTAGAGTTTAATGCATTTAATCAACACTATTTTTATTATAAAAGACAAGCTTTGAGGACTTGTCGTTTTCAAATTATTAATAGAAAACAATGCATCGCGAACGCGACAAAAAATGGAAGTCATGTTTGACTTCATCTTGCAAAATGCGAAAGTCTGCGAAATGTGGCGAGTAATTAGGAAAAAAATACTCTTAAACCACAATTAAATAATTCCATTTAAAGGAATTACATTTATCAGGGATGCCACTGAAATCGCTTTCGCTTGAATTTCACCTCAATTTCATTTTGCTGTGCCACAGGTCAATTCGCAGAATAATTTTACGCGGAATTAACTAGCGCTAAATCCGCTGGCGTCCGATGCTGCCACCTAGTTCGATTTCGATTTTCGAAATGTGGAAATGTTTTCTGCGGAATTCTAATTCGCTTGCGATTTCTGTGGCACGCCTGTACTATATTACTATTATTTTTATCTATTTTACAAGTTTTATTAGTGATTTGTAACGCGACATCGCGAACTAGACAAGAATTCCACCTAGTTTGTGCCAAGAATTTTTTCATCAAATTTAATTCGATATATCGAAAACAGCTTGTAAAGCTTATTTTAAATTAAACATTCAATATATTTCTATGTATTAAAATGGTTCATGTTACAATCCTACTATCTTACTTAGTGTAATCGTTAGAATACAAACGCTCCAATTTGGTAGTCAATTTTTAAGAAAACGGGCAAAAATATAGAAAAACTGAATTTATTCCAATGTAGAATTTATATGTTCTTCCTATTGAATTTCTTCTAGCGATATTGCTTAAATAAATAGCTTGAATACATTTTTGGAAGAAAATTTCACAAGATGTGAGTTCTTGATCAATTTTACGTTTTTGGGTATAATACATTCTGTCAATATTATGAAAAAAAATGTCATATTTATATTTGATATACCATTTACATATGTGGAAATTAAAAGCTTTCATCTTTTTACTGAATTATAAACGTTCTCTGCCAACTTTTTAATTTGTATAACAGTCTTGAAATAAGCGATGTTTCAAGTTCAAGTCATGTTCCCAAATAAAAATACTGAGCACAACAATCATAATGCTTGCATTGTACTCACACATTGAACACATCGTAAGTGTCGTCCAGTGGAGGACGACCGCGCTTGCGCTTGGGTCCCATGTACGGATCGACTGGAGCAGCGCACTCCAGATGGGCGTTGGCACTAGGCAGAGGCGTCAGTGCGGGCATGCGAGCTGCGGCGGCATTAAGACCCAGAACGTTATCCATTGCCGCGGGCGAGTTATGATCACGTTCCCGATCACGATCACGGTCACGATCACGCTCCGATTTGTGGTGCGTCTGCAGGTGCGGCGGCGTCTGCTGATGCTGATGCTGCTGCTGCTGGTGCTGCTGGTGCTGATGGAGCATGTCCTGGGCATAGCTCTCGGCCAGACTGCGCGGCGGTGAATGGAACTCGGCAGCCGGCATCGGAGGCGGCGGTCCGTCGTCGTCATCGCGCCAGGTGACCTCGGCCAAGCCCTTGATTTTGAGATCGTCGGCGGTCTTCAGCAGCGAGGGTAGACTGGCCTAAAAAACAAGAGTCAATGACTAAGTTTAAAAACGTTCTTAAGATAAATAAAGTTGTTAATTTAAGAATTTTAATTTGTGTTATTATAAATTTTTGTTAATTTTATACCGACAGCTTTAAGTTGACTTTAAATAGGTAAATGAATTAAATAAAATAAATAAAATAAATAAAATAAATAAAATAAATAAAATAAATAAAATAAATAAAATAATTAAAATAAATAAAATAAATAAAATAAATAAAATAAATAAAATAAATAAAATAATTAAAATAAATAAAATAAATAAAATAAATAAAATAAATAAAATAAACAAAATAAATAAAAACTATAAAATAAATAAAATATGTAAAATAAATAAAATAAATAATATAGATCAAATAAATAAAACAAGTAAAATAAATAAATAAAGACCATTGCTGCAAGACGTCGACAATTTTGGGTTAAGTTAAAATTTGGGATTACAAATTTTTAATTTTTGAAAAATGTCTTAAATACCGATTTCTTTATTTTATTTATTATTTATTTATTTATTTTATTTATTTGATTCGTAGCGCTACAAGACAAGTCTTAAAAATTAAGGCGCTAGTCATACTTAAGTTTAAGATGACATTCAAGTTTTGAAAAGGAAAATAGCTTAGGCTAAACAATGTAAAGCTATTATTACTGCTAGTTATAATTCTTGAGGTTATTTCTTTATTTTTTTTTTTTTTTTTAAATTGACATATTTTTTTCTTAATATTATTATTATCTTGTGGTAAAAAAATGACCAAAATCACATTCCACTTGGAAATCTGTTCAGCTTGAGCAAAGTTATAAAATTTTAAAGTTGGTAGGAATTTTATCTTATAAAAAAAAAACTTAAAATTTTTTTTTTTAATAATTTAAATGTACTTTATATTATTTGTCACAAAAGTGGATATTAGAAATTTTGGGGCATGAAATGTTTTCGTCGTTACAGACACAGTCTAGATTTAAACAAATTCAAGCCCACGAAAACAAACTGTTTGGCAACACTGGTTTGATTTGCAATGCACAAGTATAAAGGTCAATTATCTTGTATGCAATGTTGTTCTAAATAAAACATTTTCTCAAGAATACATATTTTTTGTTTTCACATTTTGGCGGTTTTAGAGAAAGCGTCCCTAACGATTTTTTTAAATTGCAATATATTGTAGTATGTGAAATTCTGCGTTTTTTGATAAATGAAACAAAACTTTTAGCCAGGGGGTTTGGAGGATATTACCTATTAACTGAATATATACAATTCACTCTGAATTGGTATAGAACAGCAGCAACAAAGTTTCGTAGCAATCGTTTGTCAAAAAAATCTTTCTATTTCTGATAATGGTAACAAAAAATATTTATATTCTTGAGTAAATATATTATTTAGAACAAAATTAAATTAATTAAACTAATTTTTTTTTGAGCGCATGTATATAATTTAGGGACCAAGCCAGGACCAATCGCTGAAAAATCTTTTCAGCTTTGGCCAAGTGAAAGTTTTAAGTTGTATGATTTTCGACTTAGCAACTTTACAGGTCAAAATTTCCGCGTGTATTTTGTAGTTCCAACAATCATGATCAATTGATAAATACTTAGTAGTAAAGTACGTAGTAGATACTCACGTGCTCCACGTTGATCTCGCCCTTGTACATGAACTCAATGAGGCACTTGACCTCGGCAAAGGTCACGTCCTTCATGATAATTATCGGATCCCGTTCGCTGGCATAGTTGGAGAGCACGGAGTCAAAGAATGTGCTGCAGGCGCAGAGGACAACGCGATGGGCTCGGATCAGTTGACCCTCGCAGGCCAGGGTCACGTCACAGAAGCATCCCCTGTCCAGCAACTGCGAGAACATGGTCTGCAGATTGCTGTGGTGATACTTCCAGCGCAGGCAATACTGCTGCGGTAGCATCGTGTCCAGTATCAGCCCAGTCAATTGTCAACGATCTAAACAATATCAATTAAAACGGAAGCAAGCGTTATTCATTAGCTTCAGTTTACAATGCAGAGTCTTCTTAAGTTACGTCATAAATACATAAACATATATATTTTACACTTTATCATAATATCATCAGTACTTAATGTAAACAAACAAATTCCTCGAATAATCACGCCAACTGGAATGGCAATCCACAATCAAATAGAGCCCAAAATTACACCCGATATATTCAAAAACTTACCAAGAATTGGAATTGCGTATTTAAGATTACGAAAAACAAAAAAAAAGTAATATGTAATTCAAAATATAACTTTTCAGCTTTCAAATTTGACTAGAAAAACTATAACTTCGCTGTAAGCACAAACTATACTGAGTATTTTTTTGAAAGCTTCTGAATATACAGTCGAACTTCTATAACTTGAATTTTCTCTAATTCGAACTTTATTGAGTGGCAAAAGCGTCTACATACAATTCTGCTTCCGTAACTCGAACTTCCATAAGTCGAATTTCTCCAAAACTCGGACAAAAATATTGGCCTGTGCTTCTGTAAGTCGAATTTTATGGGAAAATTCCCAATAAAGTTTGAATTTTTTTCATTAACATATGGAGATGCAATATGATAGAATATTGGATCATCAATTACTTAGGCTTGTGAAATTCCTATAGGAAAGATGTTCGTAATGTACTTCTTTGTAAAAAATGTTTATCGCTTAAAGAAATAAGTATTCGAAATTATTAGTTAAGGAATTTGAAAGTGGACCAAAAAATTGAAGTGGCTGAAAAATATGGTGTCTCATCGAAAACAGTTTTCATCATATAAATAAAATAAAATTAATTATGATGTCATTTGAATCGGAAACTTCTTCTGGAAACAGCAAAAGAACGAAAAAAAACAATTTTTGAGAATATTGACAGGTCTTGAACAATCTGGAATCTGCTTTTGCTGAGGATATCAAGAAAAGTTTGCAATTTAAACAGGATTTATGAATGAATGAAATTGTTGCTTCTTTTTAAAGACATTAAAAAAATTATTCCATAAGTCGAACTTTTTTTTTGGATAAGTTCGACTGTATATGTATTTGTCAAATCAAATTCCAACCATATCCAGTTCCATTGTTAAATGAAATATTTGTTTGGCCATATAAAATGAATATTTTATTTCGATGATCATTAATACAAAAATCTGTACTGAATCCTACCCTACCACGATATACATAAATATATAATAATATTTTAAATATTTTCCCTTGTCTTTTATAACATTTGAACTGTCAAAGTGAGCTAGGACATTCCTAAGCAATAGAAAGAAACGACTATACAAATTTCAGCAGTCTAGCTCTTAAGTTTTCTGCTTTCTTTCTGGGCTGACAGTCTTCAACCAGGACATGAACAAATTGCCTAGCATACACTTATATTAACCCATTAATGGCTGCCCATAGATCGGCTGGTACGATTTTGACGAAATTTGGAAATGTGTGCCTAGAAGACCATAGAAGTTGAAAGAAAAAAAAAAAATTTTTATCTTCAAATTTAATTTTTTCGATTTCCATACATTTTTCAGCTATTTTCGATAACATTTTCTATGCAGAAAAATAGCTAGATATTCACCTGTAAAAAACTACAAGTATAACAAGGATAACTAAACTGTTCAATTTTTATACTTATATTTTTATTATTTCTCTTTACTATGAAATAAATTTTGCCTCGATATCACTCACATGCCCCGAGCTAGAATTTTTAAAGTGTCAATACTTTTTTGGGTATTTAAATACCCATTAGCTGTTAATGGGTTAAGTCCCCGCTGCGAGTGGAATATTATAAAAATCTCAACTGTTACCATCAATTAAAATTACGATTCATTTTCATTGCTCTTTCAATTTTGCCAGAGCGTTAATTGACAATCATTCAGTAAAGTTGCCAGCCCACAGAGATTTATACATACATATATGTTAACTCAGATAATATGTACACATGGGAAACTGTAAGCATATATGTATGTATGTATATTTACATGTGTATGGGGAGAGTGTGTGTGTGTTTACCGGCTTTCAATAACTTTGTAATATGCGATAAATTAAAAAATATTTTACGACGAATTTCGTTTTTTTCGAGGAATTTATATTTGAAAATGCACCTGAATTATTTCTGGCAAATTAAAAGCCACAGGAATTATACATACAGACATGGGCATGTACATAGTATATATGCTTGCTAGGTATTTATATACATAATGTATAAATGCAAGAACATTTATGTGCGTATATGAAACGCTTTCAATTGAGTTGGTCAAAGGAACATCAGCGGTATTCCAAAACTACATAAATGGGAATTTATTGAACCATCCCCCCCCCCCCCTCACTCTAGCTTGTCCCGCCCCATTCCAAAACCCGCCCCAATTCACATTCGACGTGCATTTCAATATCGCAATTCCGAGTTCGCTACAGTTATTGGGGTTGTGCAGGAATAGCAGCAATATAAAATGTTGTCCTCATTTTCATTTTATTATTATGCATATTCCTTTTTTTTCCTTTGGGTTTTTCAATTTTAATGTTTCTTATTGCGAGTTTGGAATATTGATTAAGCTTCTGGAATACCCATAATTTATATTAAATAGAGTAACCTATAAAATAACGCAGAAATAAAAAAATTACATAAGTAAAACTATAACATAGTTTGGTTTCAGCTTTACACCTTCTAAAGAAGTGTTCTTCAGTATCTAAGGATTTGTTCATCAAATTTTTATTTATATTACTAATAATATAAAGGAGACTCACAAAAAATGACAAGGCTGCGTATAAAACTGTCGCAACACACACATTATGTATGATAAGGACACAGAGTCAACCACAACAGAAAACGAAATTATAAATGCTGCACTAGTTAATACCCTCTTCAAAATGCAAAACTAGTTTGAGTTAAACTTAAAACACAATAATCTAAATAAAATAAAATTTAGAGCTACATTTAAACTTAAAGTTTTCAGCTAAAAATTACTATTTTAACCCCTTTTTCCTCCTTTTCATACTCAACATTTTTTGCGAGAGCCCGAGGAAAAAAGTTTTGAAACTAGACTTTTACTAAAGTTTGAAAATTTCAATGGGTTAAGGAAAGTTTTGTATCATTCAAACGGTCCCTAGGCCACGTACGTTTTGCCCATGGTCGAAAAAATTAACACCCCAAAAAAAGCTCTTTTAAGGTGTCCGGTTTTCTTTGTCCGCTACTGTACATACATAATAAAATGGGTTGAAACTTGGTTTTTAATTTAAAACTCTACAATTTCTGCACACTTTATGGTTACAGGGTATACAGAAAATCCTTCAATCCAGTTCAAGGAAGGTGAAGAGGTGCCAAAGAGCTTCAACATTTGAAAACGAGCGAAAAATTCGATTCAATTTTTGTTCTTTTCGAAAAACAAAAAAAAAATTGAAGCAAAAAAACAAAAACCAAAAGCAGAAGGTGGCAACAAAATCAAGATGATAAAGGAATGCGGGCAAATAAAATGCGCAAATGAAGAAATTTCTCAGCCGTTTATATATAGACAACTACATACACTTGATGAATGTATGTATGTATAGATATGTTTTATATATTGTATAAAAGAAGATGAAAATAAGTGAAAGAAGAAGCAGCAGCAATGTCCGGCTAGCTAAGCCACCCACAACAAGAAACCATTTTGCCAACTGTTTGCTCCAAAGGGTTTTTGATCCCAACACACTCACACTCACACTCACACACACACACACACACACACGAACGCACATACTTTATATGAGCCGTTACACATTTCAGCTCCTTACAAAAAAAAAAGGAATATAAAAAAAAGAAATACAAATTTACAACGAGTGCGCAAAAAAGAATGGCATAAAAAATACATGTTTTATTGTAGTATATTTTTCCCGCCATCGTTTCGTTCGTTAGAGACGAGACCCAAAACGACAGCACTACCCTCTAAGCTCTCCAAACACGCCATATACACTACTACATATACCCTATACTCTATACCCCAGACCAGCACACACCCAACTTAACACACACTCAGCTCACCCAACACACCCAACATTCAACATTCAACACAACCCCAACCTCAAGCGAACCCAACTTGAACTCAAGGCCCACACACACACACACACACACACACACATACACACACACACACTCACTCACACATAGCGCAAACGACTAACGTTGCCTTCTCCACTTCTTTTGGATTTTCTCATGGAAAATATTTTTCAGTTTTTATCACATTTTTCTTCTTCTTTGGATTTCGCTTTTTCGTTTTTTTTTTATATTTTTTTTATATTTTTATATATATATCAATTTTTTTTGTTCCTGTTGTGTCTGAGCTCGCTTTATTTTCTGTTTTCTGTTTTTATACCCTTGCAGTAAGGGTATTATAATTAAACCATGAATATGGCAACAATTTCCCAGATAGGATATTTCTGTTTTATTTTCATGTTCTTGAAATTGAGGTTATGTTGACCAAAATTGTTTCTTTTTTTCGTTCTAAATGAATCTCTGAGTATTTAAATTTTAAGTATATAGTACATGATACAAAGAAACGGGGTCCATATTAAATACAATTATCAACATAATTATTTTGATTTTTTTTTTGTTCTTTTCAAACTTTGAGGTTATGTTTCGACCTGACATTATTTTTCTAGACAGTATTTTTAAAATTTTTGAGTAGATAAGACACTTGTGTTTATATATATATGGAAGGACAACAAGACAATTCTCTAAATGAAACCAAGTTTATTAAGTCCTTAAAGTCCTTCGGTTTTCAGGTTAAGTTAATAACAACTTGAGCATATCATGCTTAACGGTATAATCTAAAATCAATATCTAAAATATAAGGAAAATAAATGTAAATACGTTTACAATTATGTCTTAATATTTAAGGCCCTATTCTCCTTCAGCTTGCTGTTTTTGGACCTTTTTTGAAAAAATTCTCATTTGAAAACGCAAAAAGATATTTGAATTTTGTTTTTTTTATTGAATTAGTAATGAATGAAAGAAAATAAAAAAGTTCAAAAAGTAATGAGACTTCAAAGTTGGGGGTTGAAAAAAAAGGTGTCGTCACGGCGGCCACGATTCCGGGTCTCCGGAGCGTCGGAAATGAAAAAAATAAACGGGGTTATGATCATCATAGATGTAATTCTGGCCCGAAGTAAAATAAAAATTTTGCGATTTTTTTTGACAAAATGGCGGCCACTTCAATTGACAAATCGAATTTGGACCCAATTTTTTTGCAGTTTAGTGTAAAAAAAAAATAGTAAAAAAAATCGAAAAATTTATTTTACTACGGGCCAGAATGGTGACAATTCTACGTCGATTAAACTTTGTTTCATCCAAATCGGTTCAGTAGAACTGGCGGAATCGTGGCCGCCAGCTCGAAAAACGTGGTTTCGAGATAAACGCGTTTAAAGTTTTGACTTCACATGCATTAACATTAACATTGCTGGACAAAAATGGCCATATCTCCTTAAGTATTTCGAATTTCTAAAAATCCTTTAAGGGGCATATTCACAACTACCCAAGCTATAAATAAATGCAAAAAAAAAAAAGTCGAAAAAAATTGTATGCTGAAAGAGAATAGGGCCTTAAGGTATGAGCTTATGTTATTATCAGGGATTAAAACCGTAACCATAACCGTTAATCGGTATTAACCGATTGAAATTGGTAACCGTAACTGAAACCGTAACCAAAACAAAACTCTTTTTTTATACCGAAACCCAAAAACCGAAATTATTTAAACCAAAATAACCGCTTAGTATAACCGATAACGGTTAATTGCGGTTCTGTCAAGCATAAAATTTAATCTTGGTTTTCAAAACAAACATGATTTTTTTTCTAATTTGTTTATTGTTCTCAATAAAATGATCTTAGTTTTTGAAATGTTTGACTTTTTGTTTTCAAGTTTACAAGTATCTAACATTTGAAATAATTTTTTTTTTTAACCGAAATCATACCGGTATTTCAAAACCGAAACATACAAAAAAAAATAACCGCTAACCGTTACGTAACCGATAACCTAAATGCGAACATAACTGAAACCGTAAATGAAACCGAAATTTGTTTCAGTTTTAATCCCTGGTTATTATAATGCTTTGAAATTGTATCTTAAATATTGTATCTTAAATATTAAATATAATTGTATCTTAAATATTTTGGATTTTAAATCTTAACTCAATAGAAATACATAAATCAAGAATACTGCAAGTGTATTTGAGCTTCGGCAAGTCGCACAAAGCTTTTCACTTTTATTTTACTTGTTTTTTTTTGTTGTACGTAAGGCAAGAAACGTCGTTGCCTCCATGAGCGTAACGGGACGGTGGGGCAAAGGGTCTGACAGCGGAGGGAAGCTAGCTAGGGCGGTGGGGAGGGGGCAGGAGGGGGAGCAGGAGGGGCTGCTTTAGTAGGGCCGTGACGCAAAAAGGTTGCGAGCGGAAAATGAAAAAAGACATTACAGCAGCAGCGGCAACAACGACGACGACGACAACGACGTAAAAAAAAGAAGAAAATAACAAACAAAAAAAAAAAAATACAAGAAAAAATGAGAGAAAAAACAAAATAAATAAAAACACAAAAAGCGCCAGAGAACATTGCATAGCGGAAAAAAGCATAACGACCGTTTCGTTCTTTTTTTTTATTATTATTTTCATTTTCTGTCTTTCTCCGCTCTTTATATTCTGTTCTTGTTGTTGTCGTCGTCGTCATTGTTGTTGTTGTTGCCTGTTTTTTAAGCTGTAATTTTTTACTTGACGTTTTTTATGGTTTTATCCTTTTTTTTTAAATATCGATTTTTATGTCAACTTAAATGAAAGGTACACAGTTTTCCATATAAAAAGTGTACGGAATTCTATATGTAAGAATGTGTGTATGTGCATGTGTGTGCCATATATGTATGTATATGTGTGTGTGCTGTGTGTGTGTGCACGCTCCTTCACTATTAATTTTTCCCCTCGTTTGCATTAAAAATGCACATCCGACACAAGAAAGGCAGCAGATTTCAAAAGTTTCACGTTTTTTGCAACACCCCAAAAAAAAAAAAACAATTTTTTGCGATAATTAATAAGTGAAGTGACGCACAGAAATACTCTTAAAAAACTGCATAAGCATGTCAGAATTCATTTATAATAAAAGTGTTTTTATAATGGCTATAAATCGTAATAAAATATGCTTCTTGATCAAATTCTCTTGAGACTCTAAGACAGAGTTAAATTTCATTTCTAAGTAGTGTATCGAAATAACACTGACAAATAGTTTTAGCATTAACAGCGTCACTTTTAACAGTGTCAGCCAGATAACATTGACATAACAGTGCTCTTCTCTCGATATTCTGCCAAAACGGTAAGATCTAGACGGCTGAAACTTTCGTTTTACTGTGAAAGTTTGAAAATTCGATCTGTAATTCAATTTTCAATTACAAAAATTAAGGATATTCAGTTGAAAAATAAATAATAATATTACTAAAATAAAATCACATCACATAAAATAAATAAAGTAAGTTATCAACTTGTTCAAACTGTTACAAAATGATCGAAGTTACAACTTATTCATACATATAGAACACAGGATAACAGTTTTAAACGGATACTGTAGATGGGCTTTAAATATAATATGTGGAAAATACACGTGAATATATATGTATGTGGATTGTATATAATACTTGTTATATGATGTAAATGTACGCATCCATACACACACACACACACTCACACACACACATATATATGTCATGTAAAATCCGTTTCCCTCTGCCATAGCAATTTTCTTTCTTTTTCCAGATGCTTTTGTAATTTGTATAATTTTTTAACGTCGTCGTCGTCGTTGTCGACGTCGTCGTCGTTATTGTTGTTGTCGCTATTTTTGTTGTAGTGCTGGTTGGTTTTTTTTTTATTATTATTATTTTCCTTTTTTTTGTATTTTTTTTTTTTGTAACGTTTTTTGCTTTTGTTTCTTTCTCATACGAAGCAAAAAACTGTAATATAAATTTATGTGCTAACGTAGAGCAAAGGGACGTGAAGCGAGTGCTGTGATGGGCACAGTGCGGGAGGGGGAGTGGCACAAAAAATGGGGGGAGGCAGTAACTTGTGCACGGGACTACAAAATGACAAAAAAAAAAAAAAAGTAGGAAAATGGAATAAAAATAAAATAAAATAAAATACAAGTACAGTCGAACTTCCCTAACTCGAATCACCATTATCCACGAAAAAAGTTCGAGTTAGGGAGACTTCGAGTTAGGGAAGTAGAATTGTATGAAATTTGCCTAGTATTGCCACTCGATTTTGTTCGAGTTAGAGAGACTTCGAGTTAGGGAAGTTCGAGTTAGGGAAGTTCGACTGTATATACAATTTTGTACACAATTTATATTTATACTCCCTCTCTTCTTATATGGCTTTCCCTATATACAACGACTATACATAAGCACACTCCCCCACACACATGCACACACACACACGCACACACAACGAGCACAATGCAAACTTACTTCAATAGAAAAACAAGTCAGAGGAGAACGCTCCAAGGGGAATTCCAAAATTTGTAAGAAACGTGATATATGAGAAGCTGTCTACATATTTATAAATTAATTTTTATAAATCAACAAATTGCTCAAACTTTAGCTTTAAGTTCGATATTTTTTTATACAAACTGACGGATATGACTAAAAAGTAACAATAGTCGAATTCACTCAACTGTATATACTCATAAATAATTGTTTGACTGACTTATTGGCTGTTCGAATTAAATAAAAAATTTGTAAAATAATTGAAAATCTATTATATAACAATATTCATATTTTGTACAGAGTATATGGTTAAGGGTATCATATTTTCTCAAAGATAAAAAAAAATAGGTAATCAAGAATAAGTTTGAACTGATTGCAATTTACGGCGCCAGAATTGACGAAAAAAAAACAACAAAAGTTTATTAATATACAAATTTAAATGAGTAACTTGAGGACTGTTGATATCTATAAAATGCTTTGATAAATAATTAAAAAATATATATGGGAAAAACATAGATTGAGATACGAGTCAGAGTCAGAGTCAGAAGAATGCGATTGCTCAAGTGCTTTACAAACAAACTTTTTGAATTGAAGACGTTTTCATTTGCACTGTAACAAGTAAATATTCAAATAATAATATTTGATATTTTATTACAAGATAGTTAATAAATTATAAAAAAAAATAGCATTTAAGACATATGGCATGTATGGGCTAATCCGAAAATTTTTAAACCAAGGGCGAAAATTTAAAGTTGTCAAAAAACTGCATGTTTTTTAATAAAAGCTGTTTTTTGTTATAATAGAATATATTTTCAGGCTTCAAATTACAAAATCAAAAAAGGTTTTACGGTGGTTTGGTTGTTCAGGGCCGAGCCTTACCAACTAATGCCTCTTTTTGTCTCTTAATTTCAATAATTCTTGTTTAAAAAAGGGTATTTTCAGTGGCCAAAAAAGTGGGCAAGACGGTCGTCTGAGTGTTTAGCGCTTAGCTCATCTTAAACTATATTTTATTTTCTTTTATTTAAGATAAAAACTGTATCGAAAAGATATTTAATACATAAAAAGTGTAACGCCCGCAACGTAACGTCCACAACAGACAAAAACTAAGATTTTTAATTAACGAGACGGCTTATCGTTATATTTTATGCTGGATTGATATGGTCATATATTCCACTTAATTTTTTGTTTTTGAAAATTTTTTGTTTATTATGCAAAATTCGCTAATAAAATAGGTTTAAGAGTACTCCCAATGAAATGCATTTTCCAGAAAATTTCATTAAAATTCACCAATCTGAACGCGAGCTGTATCAGTTTAAACATGAAAATTTGCGTGCAAATGTAACGTCCGCAACTCAGGATTAGCCCATATGTTAATTGTAAACAGTTTCATTCTTAATACGATTATAATAAAAATGCTGTTATTAATTTTTTTAATATTAGAGAAACAACAAAAAGAAATCTTTATTTTTGTATTTTTTTTTAGCAGTGTACAGACATTCCATTTTCAAATTAAAACGACCCTTCAGTTGCGATCGAGTATTAAAAGAAAAATAAGGTAGTCAAGATGAATACAACAGGTATCTACCAATTTGTGGTTGGAGCTTTCAAAAAATCCCCGTCATTAAGGGAAACCACTTCAAAAACAAAAGGCCGTTCCTCGGCTTTTTACGGTTTTTCGTGCAGTGCATTGATTAACAATCAATGGTACAAACAGCTTTCTATATAGATAGAAAGGGGATAGATAGAGATGAGCAGGGACTGGGAAGGGAATTGGAAGTAGCAAAAGCAGCTGAAAATATCACTTAAACACAACGATCTATAAAAAACTAAAAAAAAAAAAAGAGAGGAAAAAATCAGTTGAAAATATCTAAAATAACAACCAGTTCTTGCAGCCGTTTTTCAACTCTTGTACACATAAACCAAGTCTAAAAAATGAATAAGCAGTTTCTTGTTGTTGTTATTCTTTTTGTCGCGAAATCGAAATAATCAAAAAAAAAAGGCGAATCGAATAAGAAACGCATTTGAAATGAATTCAAGGAAAAAAAAATCTTTCTTTTTCATTCTTTTTTTTTGTTGCCGCTTAAGTAAATTGAAGTTTGTTGTTGTTGTCTTTATTATTATTATTATTATTATTATTAATACATAACGAATGAGTAACAAGGAAAGGAAAAGCAAAAAAGAAAAGGAAAGAAATCAAAGGCAGAAACAGAAAGAGAATCTCAAATCCCAATACTCAGCACATTGCAACAGAATTTACGCAGCGAAGTCTAAATATTATATAGCTAAAGCGTTCGTTGCACAACCGACAACGTCTGTGGTTGCCTCGTGATTTTCTGTTGTTGTCTTCTTTTTTTTTGGACTTTTGGTATGCGAATGTTACAACAACATGTGTGTGTGTGTGTGTGTTTGTGTGTAGGCCAAGGAACTGCACACGCAGGCTCAGTTAGCCAAAGTGTACGAGACCAAATTGAAGTCCAAGATCAAGTCTAGCTAGTAAAAGCAACAACGACAACAACAACAACTGCGAGTGGACTCCAAGTGCAATAACACTTACTTCCACAACAACAACAACAACAACTATCGACTAGCGTCTAGAGATGAACGCAACTCGTGCTTTTGTCGTGCCTAAGCTTAAGCTCAAGCTCCTTAAAAGCTAGCACAAAGCTCTTTTTTGAGTAATTATAGAGCTTTTTTTGAGAGCAACATAATTTTAACTTCAAATGCAAAAACAAGACTGAAAATAACTTAATGATATTAATGATAAATAAAAGTTGCTTAGAAAACTTATTATTAATTGTAAACTAAATTAGTAAAAATATCATATCAATAAAGGAATTAAAATAAATATTAAATAAACCGAGCACTAGATATATGTAGATATTAGAAATGTTATAGTTTTATACAAATTTATAGTTATAGATATGGACGTTAACTTAAGGGCGTATTCTTGTGTAGAATTTTGAATAAATCTTAAAAAAAATTTTTCATATCTCCAAAGTTTAGACATTCAAGAATATGCCATTAAAGGGATTTTTCAGAATTCCTATTATTTCATGAGTTATAGCCGTTTTAATAACGTGGCATCGGTTACGGTCTTCCTTGTCTTAAATCTTTAAACGCGTTTTTCTCGAAACTGTCTTTTCAAAACGATACCCAAGATTTCTCAAGTTCCACTGAAACGATTTACCTGAAATTTTTTGAGAGTCTTCTTTATAGACTTGTTTATACCTGGAACTATTCCCATCCCCAAATTTCGATTTTTACTATATGAAAAAAAATTCGAAACAGTTCAAAAAAGTGGTACAAAATTTTTATTTTTTTCTCTCATTTGAGAAAGAATTTTTTCCCAACTTTTCCGTATTTCCAGACTTTGCGACATTATTCTAGATTAATAATCTTTTTTTTTTTGGTTTCAGATTGCTACAAGGGTAAAATCATTGGTATCGTCGCGTGTCAATTTTTTGACCCTCCACTTCATCAGCTGCTTATTTTTGAAACTTTTAATCTTTTTTGTTTTTTGATTTGTTTCTTTATACTTGTAAGGTTAATAATAATAAAAAAAAAATGGATAGTAAAAATATTAATTGCCTTTTTTTATGATACTTGAAAAATTACCTAAAATTCATGCCTCTAGAGTCAAAAACACCCTTAAATATAGATAAAAATATAGGAATACAAAAAAATGCTGTAGGTAGAATTGTACTGGGGTGAAACAGAAATCGCATTCGGTTGAGTTTCACCTAAATTGCATACAAATTTAAGTGAAATTCAAGCGAAAGCGATTTCTGTGGCACCCCCGATAAGCGAAAATGTGGGCAAAGATAAAGATATCATAAAAGTAAGGATTTGGGTAGAGTTATAGACAAAGATATCACTATAGATAAGATGCTGTTATATAGTACATACAAATATGTATGTTATAGATCTACCCTTTGTCATTATTGCTTGGGTTGATTAAGTAAGATAGTCTCGAAGTTCTACAAAAAAAAGAAACACACACTGACACTTGACCATCTCTACGGGCGATGAGAATGCATCTCTCAGTGTGTGTATCTCAAAAGCAAAAGCTGAGGCAGATACGCACGCCACCTTTTGCCGCAGCGATCGACTGTGTAAGCAACATCATAAAATGTTTCCAAAACAACAACAACAACAGCAACAACAACTTGCAACTTTACGATGCTCTACAACTATTGCTGTCGCTATTGTTGTTGTTGTTCTTTCTTACTGTTGTTGTTGTTGTTGTTGTTGTTGTGGTTCTCCAAGTCCAAGTGCATTCGCCTTCCGCTTTTGCTGTCGTTTTTATTATTATATTTTTTTACTTTTTTATTTTTTCTTTCATTTTTTTATTATTATTATTTTTTTTTTTGTACCAGAGTCTTGATGCTGCAGTGTTGACTTATGCAGCTTGCACTGGCATTGTTATTGTTGTTGTTGCTGCTGACACAAAATCTAATAATTTCCAGACACACCGACAGCAACAAACGACGACAACAAACAACAAAAAAAAAAGTAAAAAAACAATAAAAAAGAGCGCGCAGCGTCCAGTTTGGCACACACACACACACACACACACAATAACAGCAAAAGATACATTTGTATCTGTATCTGTATCTGCATCTGCATGTGTATCTGTATCTTTTGCTAGCTGCCGCACATGAACAGCCAAGTGGTGGGTGCAGGAGGTGGCACGAGGCACGAGGCACGGGACACGCCAAACAGGACTCACCATAAATAGAGTCCTAGCTGAAGAACCAGATTTGCTTAGAGCCCTTCATCTTGCTTGGCCCTTCTCAACTCCAAGCCAACATTCCGACTACAACCACAACAACAAAGATTTAAAAATATGCTCAAGTTAAGATAACATTCGTTTCATTCTAAACACTTTATGGCTCTGCTCTTCAATCAGTTCTGTAACATTTGCATTCTACAATTCTTACTGTTAAGATATCAGTAAGAAATAGCTGGAACTTAAAAGATGATAAATATTACGATTTTATCACGCAAACTGATTGCTTTGTCCCTTTGTTTATTGTTTAATAAAGTTTGAAATATATTTTATTAAAAAAAAACTTTAAAAATTTTTCATTTTATTACTTTAACTCCGAATTTGTTTTAATGACTTAGTAACAAGTCCGAACAATCGATAAATAAAAACATAACTAACAAAAGATTTAGGGTATAGATGTCTTGATGATCTTCTATTTTTGTATAGATCTGCAGATGGAAAGCTTTTAGATTTACAGTCAATGTTTCGGAGTCCAAATACCTCAATAGAGAAGACAAAAGTTTCCCAAAAAAAAAACCAAATGATAAGGCTAATGTATAATTTTGAGATATTCAAGCATCATTTTCGCAATCCGAATACCAAACCAAACTTCCAAATTACTTCCGAACTTTAATCAGAAGAAAACTATAATTTTAAATATATAGCCAATATTTTCGGATTCTAAAATCAGCAATCAAAAAAGCTTTAAAATAACTATGATATGTGAATCATAAAGAAGTTCGACTACAGTTCGATTGAAAGCAGAAATTTGAAATCTATAGCCAACATTTTCGGCGTCCGAATGCAAAAATGAATGCTTAAAGTATCAAAACTAACAATAAAATTAAAACCATAAAGAAGCTTAGCTACATTAGCAAATGGAAATAGGTTGACTGCGGAAACTGAACCAGGTTTACGTCGGACAAGTCTGATGACTTCGGTAAGGGTTTAGAGTGGCCTGGCCAAAAAAGATTTGTTAAGGAGCTGCACAAAAAGGACAAATCTTGCTAGGTGTACAGTGAGCTTCCGGTGAACGGGCTTTTTGGTTGGGCCATGAAAAGCGAATGAGCTCTCGCAAGATACAAATGCTTTTTGCGAGTGGGAAAAACTCGCTTGCTTTTGCAGCTTCCACTGCTGCTGGAGGTGGTGCGATGGTGGTGCTGCTAATGCAGGTGGTGGTGTGGTGGTGTTGCGGCTTAGCAGCAATCTTTATGTGGTCTCCGACTTCGGGAAGCAACGCGCACATTCATCAAGAAAACTGTCATCGTTTTTTGCTCTTCCTCTTCCTCACTCGCTCTCTCCCTCTCTCTCTCTCTGTCTCTTTCGCTCAGCGTGTGTGTGTGTATTTGTTTCTTGTATCTGTAAGTACGTTAGCCTCGGTCACAGATTCTAACTCATACGCGAGGCTTCTTATTTTTTTGGTTTTTTGTTTAGTACTTCTTCTTTTTATTTTGCACTTTGCTTTTGTAGCTTTTGCTTTGGCAAGACGCCCCCTAGCATGTACTGGGGGCCCCAGCCTCTGTCCCTGTGCCTGCCCTTGTCGCGCTTTCTGCCCTTTCATCTACCATCGTGTGTTTGTTTATTTCAATGTTTTTCGGTTCGACTTTTTGTTTAGCTCGCCTCTATTTTATTTTTGTATTTTTTTGCTTTAGTTATCATATTTTTTTTGCGCCTAATTTACGCTTAATATTATTTTTATATCAAAAGTTTGCTGGCAGGCAAAAAGCGGCACCAGCTAAACACAACACAATGCCAAGCGAACCATCTGAAGCAGCTGTAACCCAGACACACACTATAGGTAGGTAGGTTCATAACTGACATCAAGGAAGGTGAAGCTGGAGTTGCAAGTTGAGGTGGACAGGCATAGTTACTTTGCCAGTTTTTTGCCTTCGTTCGCCATGTCGTTTCTTTTAGGTTTTTGTTATCTTCGATTTTATGTTGATGTTTTTACAATTTTTCTTTCCAAGACCTGTTCTAAAATCTGTTCTTCTCTCCCTTTCTCGTTTTCTCGCTCTGTTAAGTGATAACTCTAAGGCTAGCTTTATTTTTGAATCAGTTTGCAGTCTCAGAAATTCCGGTCAATAAATACTTAATGTAGCCAACTTAATTAATGTAAGGATCAAAAACTTCCCTTGGGACAAAAATGCCCAATTGAGGATCAAAAACGTCCCTTTAAGCAATGCCAAGCGCAGCCAACTTAATGTGGTCAAATCAACTCCGTTAAAAAATTCCAAGCGCAGCCAACTTAACGCAGTGCGGCAGAAAATTTCCTTTGAAAATAGCTCAACGCAGCCAACTTAACGCACTAATTAATGCTTAATTCAGTGTTTTTAATAATGATTTATAAAATGGTATCTTCTTTGAAATGAAGTAAACTAAGTTAAACTAGGCATCAAATCAAATGTAGAGACAAATATAACATGAACAACCAAATTACCAGAGACCACAAAAAATATATATAAAAATTACTAAGAAAAATGAAAAAACCCATCTAATGTTTGACGATAATGATGCTTGATGATGATGATAATGATGATGATGTTGATGTTGATGGTGACGGCCAGACGCAACGTTCGAGCTGAGAATTTTGCAATTACCCATTTGCCGTCTCCTTGAGATGGGCACTTTTTTTTAATACCCCCGTGACCAAAAAGTGGGCGAACAATAAAAAAGTGTGTACAATAATGTTGTGCAAGTGTATGTAACAAACGATATTTGGAAGAAGACATATTCTTCCTCTTCAGTTAAAGAAATAATGTATTTTAGATATCAGGGATTAGAACCCTAACCGAAACCGTAACCTTTAACCCGTAAAAACCGATTCAAATTTAAAACCGTAACTGAAACCGTAACAGAAAAAAAAATTTCTTTCGACCGAAACCTTAAAACCGAAACTCTGTAAACCGAAATAACCGTTTAGTAACAGTTTCATTTATAAGGGTTTATTTCGGGTTTTCATAAAACAAGTATTTTTAATATTGATTTTTGATTTTAGTTTTCTAATGCATAATTTTTATTTGTGATATTCATGATCGAATTTTTATAGCACTGAATAAATAAAATAAATTAGTTAAATGAAATATTAAAATTGTTAAAATGTAACTAAACTACATCAAACTGAAGAATATGTGAAATAAATGTGTGAATAAAACATTACGAAAGTAATGCCTTTTTAATTATTATTATTATTATATTATTCATATCATTATATTTTTGCAAAAAAAAAAAATTTTTTTTAAACCGAAACCATACCGGTATTTCAAAACCGAAACATACAAACACCGGTTCACCGTTACGAAACCTTTATTCAAAGATTTTGCATAACCGATAACCTAAAACTTAATGCGAACACAAACGAAACCGTCACTGGAACCGATATTCGTATCGGCTTTAATCCCTGACAGATATTTTATAAGATTCGATTGTTTACAAAATGTATTAATGAATTTATGCATGAAGGGTAATTAGAAAATTCAGCTGTTAAGCTCTAGTCTATAACATTGTACAGGGTATCCGCGAGCCGAGCACCTACAACAAAGGCTTGGTTAATGTCTTTTTTTTTTGTTACTGCTTTATTGGTGAATACTTTGTAATTTATTGCATATTTTGTAATTTTTTTGCGTATTGAAAACAAAGAAGGAAAATGAAAAAATTTGAAAATTTTCCAGAGAAAATGTCGCAGTGCCGAAATTAACTTTTCACCACTTCCTCCAAAGAGGAGTCGACAAAAATGTACCGAGCTAAAGCGAATATTGAGATGTTTTCCATGATTCAAGTGATTTACTCGTACGGTAATATGCAGGTCTGTGCATGTCTCCTTTCTTGTGTGGGCGTGGGTCACATACACACACACACACACACACACCCAAACACACACACACATGCCTCTATATGATATGTTTGTGTACATATATCGTATATGTATATATTATATAAGATATGCGAGTAAAAAACTCAACAAAAAACACTCCCCCTACACATAAAAATACAACCGTTAAAAAAGAGAGCTTCATATTTGTAAGAAGTGTGACTTTTGTATACCCTTTTTTTTTGTGTATTTTGTAAAAGTACAAAGGGCAGAATATCGCAAAAAATAAGTGTAAAATAAATTAAAATAATTCAAATAATAATAATATATGTATACTACTGTGGGCAAAAAGTATCGGGAATGTTAGACATAAAAATTAATGTCTAGATAAGTAAACGTAAAATTGATCAAAAATTCACATCTTTTGAAATTTTCTTCCAGAAATGTATTTAAGATATTTATTTAAGCAATATACACTGGAAAAAATTCAATAGGATGAACATATAGATTCTACATTGGAATAAATTCACTTTTTAATATTTATGTAAATTTTCTTAAAAATTGACTTCCAAAATGGACCGTTTGTATTTTAACGATTACACTTAGTAGGACAGTAAAATTGTAACATGAACCATTTTAATTCAAAGAAATATATTGAAAATTTAATTTAAATAAGTTTTTCGGGCTGTTTTGGACATATAATTTTTAAATAGAGAGACAGAAAGAACATTAAAAAGTGATGGTAAAAAATGTCCCGTGCGCGATGTCCCGTGCGAATTTACGTCAAATTGAATTTAAAAAAAAGTGCAAGTCATCTTTGAAAAAAATCATAACCATTTTTAAGAGGCATCAATGCACAAGAGTTAAAAATAAGTGTGCCATTAAAATATTGCCTCTGGATTCGCTGAAATTGGCGTTTGAATTGGTTGACCTCACAAGTCACTTCCGTTTTGTGTCCCGTGCGAATCACTTGAATTTTTCTATTATCTTCAAAATGAAAAATTACCCAAAGTCAATCTTTGCACCAATGAAAGAGCTAATCAAATGCTATATGTTAAGCGCCTTACATCAGTAAAAAAAAAACCGTTTCCATTTTTACCGATTATTTTTACTTTGAATGTGTACGAATGTCCCGTGCGCGAGTATGGAACATGCCCATATGTAGGCTTTAATATCAAATCTAAATTTCCCATGTAGTATTATATGAATCTTAAGGTTTTCTTATCTGCCTTAAAGATAGGTTATTATGGTGAATTAAAATAAGTTGAATGTTAATAATGAATGAAGAACATACAAACAAATACATTTTTATGGAAAAAAGTAGATTTTAGTTTTTCAAAATTAATTTTCATGTTTGGATCAAATTCAAGCGATTTGGCAATCTTGTCGAGAAACATACTTATCTATATACTTGTTATACCTATAGCTCATATTGTACATTCATATATCCCTTATTTTTACAGGGTATGCAGATAACAAGCAGCAAGCTCAACTGTGGAGCTGGCCACTTGTTATTTTGTTCAGTGCAAAGTATAAATGAAGTTTTTGCTGTTGTTCTTTTTTGCGTCTTTCCTTTTGCATGCCTGATGTAAAGTTCAGTTTCAGTTTGGTTTCTCTTCTTTTTGCTTTTTTCTCAAATTTTTTTTTGTGATTTCTTTTTGTTGCTTTTGGGTATACGTTTTTTTTTGTGCTCTTAGTAGTTTTCTGGCCGCGCCAAAAAGGCAAAAACCGAGCAACAGTAAAACGAGAGGTTTTTTTTTTTGTATTTTTTGCCTTGATGCGACGACGATGGGACAATGGCATGTTAGTGGGGTAAAAGGGGGAGCAGGCTAAGGACTATGGACGAAGGACGAAGGACGTACATAGCTCCACGAGCTGCTCCGGGTAGAAATGGATCTCACACAGTGGGGCGGGGTAAATAAATTAAATGCTTTTTGCTCGACTTTATTTTGCTGGCGATGTTTGCCTTGTTTTAATATTTTCTTTCCCTTCTATATGGTACATATACTATATACCAATTGCTTTTCTTTTCCCTCTTTTCATTCTGTATTCTTTATTTTTTTTTTTTTTTTGCCAACAACAGTCATCGACTTATTGCCAGTTAGCCCTGATTTCTATAGTTCCCTTTTAGTGTCCCAAGCATAGCGTTGTCCAAATCTGCGACTCCAACAATTTTGCATCTTCCCAATTTATGTTTTTTTTGTTATGCCACCTCTCTCTGACTCATTTTCTGTCTCCACATCTGTCCTATTCTCTTTTTTTTATATACACTATATATAAAATTGTTTGTCCCAACTGATTGCTAATCTGCATTGCCTTCCCTTTTTTATGACGCAAGCAAAAGCGCGGAAATTGAATGGAAACTGTATCGGGCTTTCCTTTGATTAATCCGGCTTTTTTGAGATATACAAAATTAGAAAATGAATGGGAATACTGTAGCTTAAACTCAAAAATCGAAAAAAAAATTTTTTTTAAAAAATTCATTGACAAGGCTTACAAGAATTTTTATTAATTTTAGAGTCTTTCATATATTTTTTACTACTGTAAAATGTTTTGATTATTTGATTATCTTGAACACAATTAAAGTCAATTTTAAATAATGTATTTATGAATAATTAAATATATATGTATTCATGTACTATTATTAAGATAAGTTAAAAAAAATATAGCTCACGAATTTATTAAATTGTATTTTAACTTTTATTTGTGTTTCATCAATTTTTCATCTTTTTTAAGGCGTGGAAAAGTATCTGGCATACAAAATTTGTAGTTTTTTTTCTGTATCTTTTCATATGATTCTTTTTCCATTGTTTGCTTTGCTTTTATATTCAACGGAAATAGTTTTTATCTATCTGGCAAACTGAAGCAAAAAGTAAGATTTTTCCTCCAATATATTTTCGTACTTTATTATGTCTGCTTTTGCATCTACTTTAATTTTTATTTGTAGCTACTTTTTGCGCACTTCCATACCCTGTAACTATAATCATAAGTAAAAGGTTGTATCACAATCGGGAAAACTTTTTAAGTTAATTAATGATTAAGTTTCAACAAATAAAAAACAAATTATTGCTTTTTATTGTAATTATTTTTTGTACTTTAAAAAATTTCATCACTAGCTAGCTTTTTGGTTTGTACAGGGTAGTAGCTAGTCGCTCGCATTTGTTTGCCTTGTTTTTTGCTTCAAGTTATCAGCAAAATTTGCCTAACGTGTTTGTAGTTTTTTATTGACTTTTTTCGTAGAGTACACAGAGACATATATGTATGTATACATATAAATTATATAAAAAATATATTTATACATTAGATATGTATGTATTTAGTTCTACTATTTGTGCATTTGTTTTGCTGTTGTTGATTTTGTTTCTATTTTTTTTTGTGATTTCTTGTCTCTGCTTACAGTTTTTTTTAATTATAAATACGCGCTGATATCAAAGAGAATGAATAGCAAAGGGGGAGGAAAAGAAACATAAAAAATATCATAACAAAAAACAATGACTCTGATACGCACAAAAATTGACCCGAAACCCAAAAAAAAAAGCCCACAATTCAAGGGAATTTTCGTTAAAGTTTGTTTTTTTGGTTTTTTTTTTATCTCACTTATGTATATGTATGTATGTACATATGTATATTTGTATTTTGCTGAAACTTTTACAATTTGCCCACTCGAATTTCAGTAGATCATAAAGTTTATGACTCAAATATGAAACTGAAGAAGCATCAAAACATTTTTTTATTATTTGTGTAGAAATTCAGAAATAAACAAATAATACTTACATTGGGAAACGAATAAAACGAAAAGCTCGTAAAAAAATGCGTGAGACGCAAAAGATAAGGAATTCTGTTTTCGCCTAAAAAAAAATCAAACAAACAAAAACTTTTGATAAATTTTGCGAAAAAGAGACGTATTACATACAAACATACAAGTATCAAACTTAATTATATTTAAATTGAAACTTTCAAGGTAAACTAAAGTAGCATAAGACTTTTATCGATATGCCCGTTTAGGTTAGAGTAAATTCAATTATTATTTTACACAATTACGCTCAAACATTTGTGTGGCCTCCTTTAGGCAAAACAAATTTGTTCAATGTTTGCCAAATTTATCGACAATAATAATAACAAAAACAAAAGCAACAACAAGAAGAAGTCGAAACTTGGCGCTTATTGCTCTTGTTGTTATCGTGCCTCTTTCCAAGTCGTTGTTGTTGTTGTTTTCCTTTGAATGAACTTGAAATTTGGAGAGCCACCTTGTAATTGAAATCTGTGTGTGTGTGTGTGTGTGTGTGTGTGTGTGAGTGAGTGTGAGTGAGTGTGATGTCGCGCTAAGCGGTTACACTCACGCATGCAGACACTCTCTCCCACACACACACAGAGTCACTCAAACACACACACACACACACACTTGAAGTTGGGGCTGCGTCAAATGCGGACAGTGGGACGCCGCGCATACGAATGTCGTTATGAAAACAAAAAAACTAATAAAGCAACGGATGAAAACAAACGGACCAACTGACAACAGCAGCGCCGTCGCCGTCGCCGCCGCCGCCGCCGCTACGGCAATTTGCAATTTTAATTTTGCGTGTTGCTTTTTTCCCTCTCTTTTTGCCAGCATTTTGTTGTTGCTGTTCGTATTTGTATAATTAAAGTTAAAGTTGTAAAAAAAAAAATGAGCAGCAATAACAAACAAAAAAGTCAATTGCAAATTGCTTGGATCATTTTGCGGGAAAGGCGGAAATTGCTGAGCTTATGGACTCTCCGTCTCTCTCTCTCTCTCTTCGTCTCTCGCTCTCACTCTCTTTCTTTTAATTGACAGAGCCGCAAAAAAAAACAAAAAAAAAAAAAAGATAACAACAACAGCATGCATGAAAAATATCAAAAGGTTAGCAAAAAAAAATTAATTACCAACTGAACAGAAAAAAATATGAAAAAAAAGAAAACAACACACAATTTTTAATCTACTTCCTTTTATTCTGTTTTTTTTACTTTTGTTTCTTTCACGAATATATTTTAGTTTTTTGCTGCTCAGCACAAATTTTTTGATGAAATTTTTTAAAAAATGGGGTTTATTCTCTTTTTTGCCACTTCCTGTGCACTGTGCAAACAGAAACAAAATAATTTATAATAAAATATACACTCACATATACATGCATATATTTATTTTTGAGTTATTATTTATGTCAATTTCAATTTAAACAGAAAACAAAATCAAAAACAACTGGCAAAGTCAACAAACCCGGAAACCTTTCAGCGAGAACAACGGAATTTTATCGTAATCACTTCATTTTTTTTTATTTTAATTTTGACAAGAAACAACAAAACAAAAAAGCTAAAAAAAAAAGGCAAGCAACAAAGCAATAAAAACGAGCAATTATGCATACAAATATTAAAAACAAAAATAAAGCAAAATAAAAAAAAAACAGAAACCGCAAACAAAACTTTTTGGCTAAAAATAAAATTCCACTTTGCTGCAGTGTTGGTGCTGTTGTTTTTGTTTATGTTGCTGTTATTAGTGTTTTAGCACAACAAATGAATAATTCGAGTTTCTCACCTTTCTTTACGACTTTTCGCGGTATTATTATTGTTGTTTTCCGATTCGTTACTTATGTTTCTTCTGGAAATTTATTCATTCATTCATTTTGTGGCTTGCACTTTTTGCTGTTGTTGTGGTTTATTTTTTCATTAACAATGCTGGTAAAACTAAAAAAAAAACTTAATGCTGCAATAAAAAAAATTTTGCAGCGCGCGCTTTTTTCATTGAAGCGTCTTGCTAACGGTTAATGACGTTGCTCAACTCTGTTATCGCTGACCACCAACCGACCGGCCTAACAGTTCAAAAACGACTGAGCAGTGTTTGCAGTTCAACCGACGTTCTGTAGCCGTTGGCGCCTCCCAACACTTGCACAGAGTGATGTGTTGAATTTATCGATAACAATAATCGAGTTGGCCATATTATATGATGTTTATATAATTTATAGCTGACATTCTCGATTATTTAAATTTTCATTTATCTAAATTTGTATAATTTCTCTTTTGTATTCTATATTAAACTGCCATGTAAATATGGAGTAATATAAATGTGTGGACAATCGATAAAATTGAAAACAGCTGATTCGGCAGTCAGCGGATAGGCCGGTACTGTTTGAGAGGCAAGTAAACAACAATTTTGTGAGACACACAACACACAGATTGTCGCTTATCAAAGAAAATGCAGGTCAGAGGGTATCAGCGTCAATCGCTGAGATTTTGAGCGGTCCACAAAATTTCTTGCTAGTATACATCCGTACGCCAGGCGCGCCATAAGAAGATATCTGCGCAGAATTTCAGTTACACGTTCAGTTCATCTTCAGCATGCAGCATTTACGATCCATTAACAGCGCCGCCCAGCTGCAACGGTGTGTGTATGCAACAAACGCCCACAAACACAACACTGTTACCAGAGCTTACAGCTGTTTGTCCAAAAAGCAACCGCGCGCCAACTTCGCCGTAACGATTTCGACAGCGAAGTTTTTGCAGTTTTCGCCGTCAATGTCGGCGACAACAACAACATCATCGCTCTCAGCACCGCTCGCGATCAGACACAGTTCAGACTCAGGCGTGGTAAGTAGTAATTAACTAAGCATTTCTAAATCATTAAACCACTAATATTTATCTAAATAATATCTATGTATATTATCTGTTGCCTGATCGCGCGTGCAACAAGTGTTTTTGTAAAGTGTAAAAAGTGCAATTTCTATCTGTTTTTTTTCTTTCTCTTCCTCTCTTTGACTACCGGCAACACGTTGTTTTCCATTTGTGCTTTGTCTCATTTGCTGTTGTTGTTCTCGCTGTCGTTGGCAGCGCGTGGCTTTTAAGCTGACCTTGAAAGACCGCCTGAGCCTCCCTGTATTTATGTATTTGACATCGTGCATAGTTAATTTTTTTATGCCTACACAAAAGTTTTCTTGATCTGTCAAATATGCCTCAATCTCAAGTTGCAAATTTTTGCACTGGAAACGACGTTGCCGTCGACGTCAGTGTTGTCCATTTAGCTGTTTCCCCGCTAGATCTAGCGGGTTGCAGTTGGCAAATGCGGGATAAATTGTAAAATAGCGGCTAGCGGGAATTATAGCCATTTGCGATAAGCCTTTTATCGCTGCCATAGTCGAAAGCAGAGATGGAAAGAGTCCTTAGTCAAATGAACAATGTCAAAACTAAAGTTCGAAATATAACGACCGCTCAAACATTAAACTAAATTTTACACAAGGTATTTTATCTGTTCAACTCATATATTATAATATTCATAACATTTAATTTCATATTTGTTGATTCGGACTAGGCCGGGAAGATAAATGCTATCATAATTATAAAGCGCCAGCAGTATGCTTAAAAATGACCTACATAAGTTCATAGAAGTTTTCAAAAATACTATATTAAATCAATAAAAATATGGCGTTTTTTTTTAGCTACCAACAAAATTGTCTAGCTAGCTTTTTTTAAAGGCTAGCTTAGCTTTTTTATGACTAGAAGAGTTGGCAACACTGGTCAACGTTGACGCCAACGTCTCGCCCAATTGGATTTGTTTGTGTTTTTCGTCTGGCAATGATCGTTAAATCAATTTTCATGCGCATTTTAAAGAAGCCATAAACAATAAACAAATATTTCGAGATTTCTGCGTGAAAACAGATTTCAATTTCGGATCATATTTCTACAATTGATACAATTGATTGATATAATTCGTCCAGTATTGATCCATTTCTCCAAGTTCTTACGAAATTCGATAAAAATCAAATCGTAACAAGATGCCGTTGAAATAATCAGCTGTTCCATGAAAAACAGTTATTCAATAAATTCAACAATTTCAATAATAATCCGATACAAGCAAACTGTGAAACTTTATCAGCTTTTCAAAAGTAACAAAAAATAATACCGCAAAGATTTACCAAATTTCGTAAGTTTTTCTTTTGATTTTTCATTATTTAGTCGATGCTTTAACAAAGTTGAGGTTATGTTAACTGTTTTCTTAAAAGAAAATGAAATTTTTGAAAGCTTCGAGTAGCTTCTTTTCTGATAAGAGATTGACATTTGCGACGACCTAACGACTTGTGGCTGTTGTGCTTGGAAGGGGGCCCACCAGCAAGCACAGTCTTATCTTTTGCAATACGTTGAGTTGAACTTTCGACATTTGGCTGGAATCGTGATTACAGCGTACGCAAATAGATGCAGCTCATGGGGGGGTGTCTTTCTTAATACTAATCTGGGCGTTATCTCGATACATATGTATATGTACTTAGTAGAGATATAGAAATCGTACTGCACATGCCAAGATTGTCGCAGCAATCTTATCGGAAGGTTGCTTTCTATCAATCATGTACCTTGGATGAGCCTCAAGTCGCCAGGCAGCGATAGAAACGGGATCGCTACCGTTCTCGTTCCCGGCCCATTAAAAACGTCTGTCCGACGCCTTATCGTCTTATCAATGTTTTCCAATGTTTTTGTGAACCTGTTGAACCTATTTGGCTAGTTTGAAAATATGCAAACAACTCGCATTGAAACGAATCAAAGTAATAAACAGCTTGCGATCGACACAAATGCAACTCAGTGCAGTAACGATCGTTGCCCCGATCGCAACAGATAGAAAGCTTTAAAGCTTCTTCAAATTATTTAATATAAGTTGTATTGATTACGTGATCCAATTGAATTTGCAGAAAATGGCTGACCAAAAAATGCTGCAGGCAACATTGGTGGAGAGCGATCCCGAGCTCGCCGATATCATTATGAAGGAGAAGAAGCGTCAGATTGAGGGACTCGAGATGATTGCCAGCGAGAACTTTACCTCATTGGCGGTCATGGAGAGCTTGGGCTCGTGTCTGACCAACAAATATTCCGAGGGTTATCCAGGCAAGCGGTAAGTCTTTTGTCTTTGATTTAGAAAAAAAAATGGAGCTTTAATGTGCTTTCGAATTTAATGAGCTTTGAGCTTTAATGTGCTTTTTTTAAATTTTTTTTTCGGTTTTTTTCACTACAGTTACTATGGTGGCAATGAGTTCATTGACCAGATTGAATGCTTGGCTCAAAGCCGTGGTCTGCATCTGTTTAATCTGGACGCGAGCAATTGGGGCGTCAATGTGCAGCCGTATTCGGGCTCTCCGGCCAATATGGCGGCCTATACGGGCGTGCTGCGTCCCCACGATCGTATTATGGGCTTGGATCTGCCCGATGGTGGCCATTTGACGCATGGTTTCTTCACAGCCACCAAGAAGATTTCAGCCACATCGATATTCTTTGAGAGTATGCCCTACAAGGTGGATCCCGAGACGGGTCTCATCGACTATGACAAACTGGCGGAGGCTGCAAAAACGTTCCGTCCTCAGATTATCATTGCGGGCATCTCTTGCTATTCCCGCCTGCTGGACTATGCACGTTTCCGTCAGATCTGTGATGATGTTGGTGCTTATCTGATGGCTGATATGGCCCATGTCGCTGGTCTGGTTGCCGCCGAGCAGATACCCTCACCGTTCGAGTATGCCGACATTGTGACGACGACAACGCACAAGACACTGCGTGGTCCACGTGCCGGTGTCATCTTCTTCCGCAAGGGCGTCCGCTCGACCAAAGCCAATGGCGAGAAGGTCATGTACGATCTGGAGGATCGCATCAATCAGGCTGTCTTCCCGGCGCTGCAGGGTGGACCGCATAACAATGCCATTGCTGGCATTGCCACTGCCTTCAAGCAGGCCAAGACACCCGAGTTCAAGACATACCAGGCGCAGGTCATCAAGAACGCCAAGACATTGTGCAAGGGTCTCGTCGATTTGGGCTACAAGGTGGCCACCGGCGGCACCGATGTCCATCTCGTGCTGGTCGATGTACGCAACGCGGGTCTCACTGGCGCCAAGGCGGAGCTCATTCTCGAGGAGATTGGGATTGCCTGCAACAAGAACACTGTGCCCGGCGACAAGTCGGCGCTGAATCCTTCTGGCATTCGTTTGGGCACGCCAGCACTGACCACACGCGGTCTGCTGGAGAAGGACATCGAGCAGGTTGTCCGGTTTATCGATGCGGCGCTCAAGATTGCCGCCGAGGCTGTCAAGGCAGCGGGTAGTCCCAAAATGGTTGACTACGTCAACGCGCTCAAGGAGAACGCGGCGATCAAGAAGAAGATCGAGGAGCTGCACGGCAATGTCATCAAATTCAGCACCACCTTCCCGCTGCCCGGTCAAAAGACGCTGTAGATTGCCTCTTGCCTTTTTACCTCTTTTATATATTTTGTATTTACTCGAAAATTTGTTTCAAAATTCTCAGTAGATCTGTGGAATCCTCCGGGCATCTGAGTTATCTAAATTCATGTACTAATATTTTTGTAGTTATTAAAAGTAATGGAAAGTAAACAGCTTTCCATAAATTTAAACATTTGTTTCAATTCTATTCGCTTTTTATTTTTTTTTTTTTATTTTAAGAGATTTATAGATTCAAGTGGTCCGTTTTATTTAGGTACAACTGTAACTACAACTAGCATAAATTACGATTCTGATATTTATGACTCTTACAACAGATCATTTCATAATCCTTTGATTTTACAACAACCAAATTTGCCTTATTTTGTGTAATTCAAGACGTTTCAGAAATAGAGTATTCAAAAATTAATAATTCTGAATTCGTTAAAAATTTAAAAAAAAATATTTACTTGTTTCTTATCATATCTTAATAATTATTTATTATTCTCTTGTATTTTTAGATGCAATTTTAGATAAAGACAAAGACTAAGAAATCGTTAAGCATTTATCTGAGTAGTGAATATTCGAGAAGGTTAAAGTCTTTGCAGTTAATTTATAATTACATTAATTTCTTATAACAGATTAAAGAAATGTTTTCAAGACACAATGAATTTAACCTAATTTGAAAGTGTTGTTTTTACTTTTAAATTGACTATACTACAAAATATTGGCAAATTGAACGTAAAACGTATGAAATAGGAAAATGAATTATCAAATAAAAAAAATCACAAAATGGGAATAGGACTAACATTGAAATTGAGTGTTAAAAAATTAAAATTATTAATGAAATTGAAAACGCAAATTTTTTGTACGAAAATAGGAACACGCCAAACATAGAAATTGTACATTGCGTTCACCTCAGTTTTGGCTTAACTACAAAAGTCTAAAATTAATTTTCTTAATTAAATTATAGGGAAATGGAACAGCTTAAAATCATGCCTTGTAAACTTAAGACTGTACATTTTGGAATTGTTCTAAAAAAGGCTCAATCTCTCTGCCTCGTCGGGGTTTAATTTAAGGGATGATCGGCAAACTCAATTTTCGTCAGTTCCTTGCTGAGTCGCGCATCGCGATGGAATCGCGAATTGTGAGTGGACAATGACCACTTTGTCTTGAAGTTCTTCATGCAGATGAAACACTCATGCTCCTTGCTCTGGATCTCCGAGTGCCTCGAGGCAATGTGTCGTCTCAGGGCATTCATCGATTGCAGACGACGCTTACAGAAGCTACAGATCAAGGGCACAGCTAACGTGGGATTGTCCTCCACAGCGGCAACAGGTGCAGGACACGCTGCGGCATCAGCTGTAAATAAAAATAAATTGAATTTTATAATTTAACTATACATTAACATAAATTCTTTGTTTGGAAATGAAAGATCGGTCGTGAATTAAGCTGGAAATACGTATAGTTCTTGGCTTTTATTACGTGTATTTGATTTGATTTCATTTTGTAATCCTTTTCATTGCTTACAAACAAGGAGAAGATTATTCAAACATTTCTCTTACATTTCTTTATCAATTTTGTTTTTTTAATATATGTACATATAGCATATTTGGTTCTCTGTTTGTTGGATTTATTCAGTTGCTGTTTACATTACACAATTATATTTTCGGGGAACACACAAATTGTAATGCTTTCTCAATTTGACTTAAAAAACATTTTCTAAAATACCCTTACAGTTTTTTTTTTAATTTCTCAGTTTTTAAGCGGAACTTTTTTGCGATACTCATGATAACTGAATTACAATAATAATGATATTTTTTGTTAAATTTTGTAAATAAAATATCAACTTTAATTTATTAAATTTAAGTAGCGACTGCAAGAGTATTTCAACTTCGGTTAGACCGATGACAATCTGTTATTCAGTTTACTGTACTTTAAGTTGTGTTTCATTTTATTGTTGATTGACATCAAAATTGTTGTAATCGATACGATATATATCTATACATATACATATATATTATATAATACGTATGAGTTGTTCATTATCGAATTAGCCTTTCAATTAACTAAGTAAATATATATATATATATGTTATCTTTAGCATGTGTATTGGGTGTGTCTGAGAGATGTGTTGGAGAGTATGTTTATAGATCCAACTATATACATATATATAGCATTTGACATCGAAAAATATTTCAGAAAAATAAATATCAAATTTAATATGAACATTTTATATTGCGCTTAAATTGAAAGTCTTAGCATATACTAGCTAAATGTAGAGAGTTGTTGAAGAGGGGAATTCTTTTGGAAATGTGGGCGTGGCAAGTTTTTAAAACTATTTGAATAATATACAAATGTTTGCCTTTATAGCTCAGCCTATATTTGAACAATTGCTGAACGCTTTTCGCAATTCGCTTGGCAGAACATATTTCAATTTGTACAATTTGTGTGTGTAATGTGTGTGTACAGGGTGTGTGTGTGTGTGTGTGTGTATATAGTGTGTGTGTTGAGCAAAATACATAAATACAAACATAAGCGACTGTAGCTTGGAACTGACGGCCTGCTCTGGCTTTGGCTCTAGCTCTAAAATGTTTAAATATTAACTAAACATAATTTTAATATATGTATACATATATATATATTTATGTATGTAGGTATAGTGTATTTAATAGTTAATAGTTTAAGTTTAAAGATTTAGTACTACGTAGTATGTACAATTCGTGATGTACGGGACGCACTTTCGCTAGCTAAATAACTAAAATACAATACATTTCATAAATTAAACCATATACATATATATATGTTATGTTATTTCTAATTTTGTAAATTGAACAGATCCAATTTAAATGTATATATCTAGGCATATATATATATACTATATATATATATATATAGATGACATGGCTTGGTCAACATGGGATACATCATCAACTCCACTGACTGATTGACTCTACTGACTGAAAATAGTATTCTCTTTTCATTTTTTGTTCGCTTACAAATTATAAACAATTGTTTATAGACACATACACAACACACACATACACAACACACACATACAAATATATAGATATATACAGTTTGTCAAGTAATTGTTTGCAAAGCCTTAAAAATGTAATATTTCGACTTTAAATAAGAAAATAATAGCTTATTATATATATTTGGAAAGGTCATTTAATTTTCGTTCAAATGATGCCAAAAATTTACTTAACCCATTAAGTACCCATTAAAATATTCGAATTTTAAAAAAGGTCTACTTTTTCAACTTTTTTCCTCGATTTTTTCCAAAAAATGTTGGGATGCAAAAAAATTCTGGAAACAATTCTAAGAGTAACTGCAAAAAAAAATTTTCAAAAATATTTTTGCTAGTATTTTTTAAAATTGTTTGAAAATCCTAAAAATGACCATTTTAACCCATTTTTTCCTCATTTTCATGCAAAAAGTGCCTTTTTTTAAGTTTTCAAAAAATTCTAAAAAATACTAACAAAAATATTTTTGAAAATTTTTTTTTGCAGTTACTCTTAGAATTGTTTCCAGAATTTTTTTGCATCCCAACATTTTTTGGAAAAAATCGAGGAAAAAAGTTGAAAAAGTAGACCTTTTTTAAAATTCGAATATTTTAATGGGTACTTAATGGGTTAAGGAAATTTTTGCATCATTTGAACGAAAATTAAATGACCTTTCCAAATATATATAATAAGCTATTATTTTCTTATTTAAAGTCGAAATATTACATTTTTAAGGCTTTGCAAACAATTACTTGACAAACTGTATGTATATAAGTCAATTTAGTTGTGTGTTTCAACACTCAAAAACATCAATTTTTAAAGCGTGAATTAGTTTTTCTCATGTTTTGTATTGGAATTAAAAAAAGTTATTTTAAAATAAATTTATGTGGCAATGTTTTTGCTACTGACAGTAAGAGTGTGTGTGTGTGTGTAGTGTTGTGTGTTGTGTGTTTAATTTAAGTTTAGTTTTTCATTGCACTTGCAAAACTTCTTTAAAGTGCATTTTTATATTGGACGTAATGTTTTAGCTCGTTCTCCTTCATCAGCTTCTCCCTCTCGCACTCGCTCTCTCACTGTCTCTGTCTTGCTTGTGTGTGCTGCTCGTAAGTGCCATCTCTCTTTCTCCACATCGTTGCGTTTCCGTTTTGGAGGAACTACCCGACTGAATTGGTTCAATTGACACCGTGCTGCACCTGAAAGATCGTCCATCAGTTCTCCGTCTTGATGGCGACCTTCTGCTCGTGGGAGATGCGTATGTGCTCTCGCAAGCTGTATTTGTTCTTGAAATTCTTATTGCAGAGCTCACATTTGCGCGGCGGCTGAGGCGTGTGTTGGGTGCGAATATGTCTCCAAAGATTCACCGTGGTAATAACCATTTTGCAAAACTGACATTCTGTCCATTTATTATTGGGTGAATCTAAAAATATACAGAAAAATTGGACAAATTATACAATTATCTCTGAGCTTTTCAATTTTCTACACCAAATTTTCTCTATACGATTTACTTTGTCCCATTTCTGTTTTTAATTTAATTTTTTTTATTTATATTTTGGGCCATTTTTCCATTTTTATTTTTTTATATTTAATATATACTTTAAAGTAACAAACACGTTGGAGACATATTCGACGCCAAAAAACACAATTAATAATAAATAAATAATTCAACAGGCAATACAATAACTGTACATAATTATAAGCTCAAACAAATCATTGGCAAATAACTGAAAATAATTATAAATAACAAATCAATTGTAGAAATCAAATTCTAGCATAAATTTTACACATTTCCGTTAACAATTACACAATTATAAAATAGACATATATTTAATTTCAAACAAACTACATTAACAATTACTTGAATTAATTTAAAACAAAATTTTGCATATAACAACAAAATGTTTGAAATTCTTTGAGGTTTCGTTCACTTATTCTAAAATGACTATCAAAAATAATGTGTCTTTTTATTTAAATATTTTGGGGATTGTAAACTGACTATTTTTAATTTAAAATATAATTTTAAAAATTAAGTTTTCTTATAAAATTTGCTAATTATAGTTTACGTATATAAAGTTCGTATATTGTTTTAAAGCAGCGGTGGACACGAAATCTGAATTCGGGAGCACTACAGTCCATTAAAGTCTACCTAAGTTTGGAGCAGCCGCTGCTCCCGGAGCCACTGCGTGCCCACCGCTGTTTTGAAGGCTTTAAAGTCAAAGACTCCCAAAAACCTAAACGACAATTTAGGTAAATTTATTAAGACAGAGATGTACAATTTAAAATTCAAAAAGTAATATGTTATAGTTTATAGAGTCAAGTTGAGAGTTTAAGAATTCTGAAGCAATAACTTTTCTTAATTATTTGAGAATCGTTTTAGGGCAGCGGTGGGCACGAAATCTTAGTTTGGGAGCACTACAACAACCCAATTAGAGTCTACCTGAGTTGGGAGCAGCCGCTGCTCCCGGAGCCACTGCGTGCCCACCACTGTTTTAGGGCATGGACAGCATATGGGCAGCACTCACCATTGGTGCCACTGGCTTTATTATCCGTTTTCACCGGCGTCACAGAAACTGTCGTTGGGCCGCCACCCGTCGTCGCGGCGCCCGCCTCCTCCAGCACGGCCTGAGCGGTGGTTGTTGTCGTTGTCGCGCCACTCGCCGTGCCCAGCAAGCGTGCTGCAATTGTCAAAATTCAAGTTGTTTTAATACAAATGTAATTGCAATGATTTTTCGAGCTGTACAACTCACTCATTTCGATGGCAATTTCAGCATTATCGGGATCTGCTTGATATTTCTCCTCGATTTCAGACTCAGTTAGGATCTCGTATTCGGATGAGTATTGGGCCACAGTTTGTGCGGCACCTGTGGTGGCATCCTGTGACGTTTGTGGCGTGGCACCGTCCGACAGTCGATCGTCCACCTCACTGACTATATAATCGGGTATATCCATTTTGACGGCACCTCGCAGAAAGGTCATCTCAGCAGCTGCAAGTACGGAAAGTAACAAATTGATTAATACACACATTTGCAATCAGAGACTAAAACCCTAAGCGAAACTGTAACCTTTAACCGGTAAAAACCGATTGAAATTTAAAACCGTAACTGAAAACGTAACCCACAAAAATATTTGCATTTGACCGAAACCTTTAAACCGAAATAACCGTTTAGTAACCGTTTCATTTATAAGGGTTTATATCGGTTTTTCATACATCAACAAGAAAACAAATTATATTCATTTTTAGTTTTGATTTTAATTTTCTTGTTTGATTTTTTAATTTTTATTTGTGAATGTTTTCATGATCGAATTTTCATAGCACTGCATAAGCGCCAATAAAATAAATTTGTTTAATGAAATATTATAATTGAATTGAATATTGAATATATTGAATTGAAGAATATGTGAAATAAATGTGTGAATGAAACATTAAAAAAGTAATGTCTTTTAAATTATTATTATTATATTGTTAATTGTATAATAATAATATAATAAAATTATTTTTTTTTGCAAACAAATTTTTTTACTGGTATTTCAAAAACGAGACATACAAAAACCCGGTTCACCGTTACAAATTCTATGTTCAAATAAATGAAGTCTTATTTTTGCTCAAAATAAAACTCAAGTAGTAGCTTCGTTTTTTCTTAGGGAATAAAGGCAAGAATGATACATATTCCTAGTCAATAAGCCAAGACAATTTAAAATAATAATCCATTTAAAAAAAAATTCTTTAAATTAAGCCATGTCGAAATTACAACTTGGGTTTTATTTTGAGCATAAAATAAGACTCATGAAATAATGATCACTCCTTAAGTTTTATTTTTTTGCTCAGAAATAAAAGTTGTTGGTTCAGAAGAAAAGTATAACTTAAAATTAATCATTAATTTGTGAGCAAATCTACAAAACATGAAACATTTTTAATAATGGTCATAAAGACGAATATTGGTATATCTCGCTGATTTTTTGATTTAAAAAAAAAACAGATGATCATTATTTGCAGTCCCTGGTATACATACTTTTGACAATGGTCTGTTCGTCCTTTACGGCATAATCGACCGTTTCGGTGGTGTAGATGTTGTCATCATCATCCGAGAATGTGATTTTACGCTTCTTCACGTTGTTGGCCGTTGGCAGCGATACGGTATTTGTGATCGTCAGGTGTTGCGCCTGCGCTGTCACCTGCTGCTGCTGTTGCTGCTGTTGTTGTGGTTGTTGTTGTTGTTGCTGCTGTTGTTGTGATGGTGCCGCCTGAACCTGAATGTGTTGTATCTGAGTGTTTTGTACATGATGATGCTGCTGTTGTTGTTGTTGACTTTGTTGCACTTGCAGCTGAGCGGCGGCGACAGCAGCAACCTGCGTTTGAACCTGCGTTGCCGTTGCCTGCAACAGCGTGGCCGTTGGTATTTCAATAGTTTGTGTTGCACTCTGCGCCTGGCCGACACTTGCCACAGCAACCTGCTGCTGCTGCTGTTGTTGTTGCTGTTGTTGCTGGTGCTGTTGGTGTTGCTGATGTTGTTGGTGTTGTTGTTGCTGATGCTGCTGCTGCTGCTGCTCGTTGACGGCACGTATTGTGCTGGGTATCGTCTTGATGAGCTTATGTTCACTTATCAGTGGCGCCACCGGCAGCTGCGGCTTCTCCTTCTCCTCAGCGGTTAAACCTTGGACGGCAAGTAATTCCGCCGTTTGTAGAAACGATTGCAGCGCCTCTTGTTGCACATTCACCTCGCCCTACACAAATGAACAAATGAAAATGATTGAATAAAATAATGATTGATAATTGATTTCTCACTTACCTGATACATAAACTCGACTATCGAGTTGAGATCTTCGAATTTGATAAACTTAAATATAATGACAGGATGCGGATGTGGATTCTCTTTGAATATCTCTTTAAAATAGGATGAACATGATGATAACACCACCTTGTGGGCCTTAATCTTGCGACCATCCACACAGAGGCTAACATCAACAAAATCATCGTTTAGCCTGTGGTTATCCAATGAGTAGGTCAAATGCCGCAAATAATTGTTCCAGCGTAATGAATATTGCTGTGTGGTGGCCATCTCTCTCTATCTCTCTCTCGCTCTCTCTGTGTATGTGTCTCACCCTCTCTTTCTGCACAGTTAATGGTCAACTCTTTTACACAAAATCAACTGCGACTTTTTTTTGGGTTTAATCCAATTAACAGTGCTGCAGCTTTTGGTGGACAGCAAGCGCCACCTGCCCGCTGTTGTTGCAACCACCACCACCACCGCCACCACCACCTCCAACAACAAGAACAAGAACAACAATCAAAATGCTGTCGCAAAATTCGTTTGTTGCAATTGCAAAATGTCTTATTAACTTTCTTATATTATTTTCAATTTCATATTTCAATCGCTTATGTTTGTTTGTGTTTCTTTTCCACTTCTGTTTTGTTTATTTTTTGCAAATGTGTATTTTAGCAGTTAATTGCGAAAGCGACGCTCAATGCCCATTCCCCTTAATATTATTGTTATGCCACATTTATGCCTATTTTGCTTCTTCTCGCACTTATGCACACAATTTCAATTATATTGCACGCATTTTTTATTTATTTATTTTCGTTTTGTAGGTATTCATTAGATTTGTATCGAATCGTTCAGAATAAGTTCGATTGAACTACGGAGAATAAATGAAACCGTGAAGCAACCCTGTCAAAAGTCAGGGACGATTGTCGATATGAACTTGCTTTTAAGACAAAGCCATAGGTGGTGTATTTTTGTTTCGCAAATTAGTCGACAGGTGGCGCCGATGGATGTCGCACTTTTCTCACCCGCTTACTGTAATTTCAAATCTCCTATTATATTTTTAGTATGTTTGTGCACTCATTCAATTTTCGAAATCTCAGTACAGAATAATAATTAGGGTATTCAGAAACTAAGATATTTGTGTTATGTGATAAATTTATTACACTGTAGCTAGTTAGTGAACTTTTCAAGTTTCTGTTGTCGTAATTATGATAAATTCCCAGTTCAATAAGTTTAATTTCAATGAACAGCTGTTTTGTATAAAGCAAGCATTCTCATTATTTCGTTTACACTCATGCGTTTGGTGTCACCCTCTTTTACTCTTGTCTTTTTTAATGCTTTTGCCACTGTAAAAAATCAGTTTAATAATTTAAAATAATTTGCATCTCTTTATTTAAATTTAAAATCTGTCCTTAGGGACAGTCATTAAAATTGTCATTTGTGTAATTCGAAACCTAGTTATTTAACTGAAAATTCGAATTCTGACTCTAACCGTAGCCACCGGACCAAGAAAAGTTACTATCTTTTACAGCCAATCGGGGGTGCCACAGAAATCACTTTCGCTTGAATTTCACTTAAATTTCATGGCACACCAGAACCCAATATCAACCTCAGTGTGACCTTATTTCGTTAGATACTTTTAACAGTCTGGCAACCTTTCTATATTTGTAATTTTGTCTCAATACGACGAGGGCATGTTTCGTTTGATACATTTTTTTCTGTGTGTTTGTTTATATCACTTTATCATACATCACAAATATCAAAGTTTCTGAATACCCTTAATATTTTTCCGTCAACACTTTCGTATTCTCGAATACCGCCATCATCAACAGTTATCCAGGTATATAGCAAAGCACACTGTTAATATAACAGCGATGGCAGCCATAACAGCGGCGATTACTGTTAACCTTCAAATTTTTGGAAACAAACTCACACCAGATGGCGTTAAATTGCCGTTAAATATTTGAATTAATTTTTAAAAGAAAACTTTATTAAACCATAGCCAATTATTAAACTAATGTGACAAAAAAAAAACAGGAAATAGCTAAGGTTGTCGAGTCCACGGCCTAGGAAATGAAAGTGCGCATAACAAATCGATACATGAGACGCAGTAAAAATCCATAGACGACGGCCCGACACAAGTAATCCAGGACATAGAAGATCTTAATGCGAAGTCGGGCGCCGCTGCTGCTGATTGGACTCTCATTCAGCAAGTACTCCTTGGCGCCACGTATGCCATTCTGAAAGAACTCCACATAATTGATGTTCGAGTTTTGCATGAATCCAAAAACGGCACTAAAATATTCAACAATAAATGTGATTACGATTTAAGTGCGATTGATTTTTGTCTCACATTTCTTTGGGCGGCACAATATCGTGCAGTGCTCGAAAGTTATCATTCTGAAAGTGCCACTCGGTGACGGCAAACACTTGCAACGCCTGAAATGCTGCAAAGATGCGACGTTGCAACTTTAACAGGCTGTAAAATTGTTAGAATTGAGGTTAGTTTGAATCGAAAGACTTAAAGGGGATTCACACTTACAAGGGTTTTTCATTGGTCAAGCGCAGCAAGGTATCCACCACAATGGCCAACATAATGTGCATCGTTATGAACTGAAAGAAAAATACACTTTGAGTACATAAAATTCCAAAAAATTAAGTTTTTTTTTACTTTTATGAAAACAAATTTTTTAAATGAGAACAAAAAATTAAAAAAATATTTCAATAGTTGAACTTTTTTTAATTTCATGAATGTACTTAAAAGCAATATCATATTTTGAAATTATTTTTAAACAAAAGTCTTTAAAATGTTTTTAATAAGAAATTAAATTGGTAAATGTTTCCGTCTGTCTCGTTACCAAGTGAAAGATTAAGTAAATTCCCTTCGAAACTCACCCTTACGAAGTGCAGAACCGGACAGAGTGTTATGCTACCGCCTGGCAACCAGAGCGTCTTCTCGAAGGGATTCTGCCTTATATATCGTTTGCCAATATCAATCACCTGTCCCATTGTGATGGGTGATATGTTCGCCGTGGCACAATTGATCACATCGATGGATTTGTCCGATTTGACGGGCGCCTTGATCAAATACCTGTAGGCGGAAATGATGAGACCACGGACGACCACATCAACGGGCACAAAATCGGCAACGATGTAGGGATCACAGTTTTGGGAACGCAAGATGCCGGTGCCACAGGCCACCAACATGCCAGTGGGACCATTGAAGTTATCTGCCCAGCCTGGCACGGGATCCTCCAGTGATGAGATCACTGTATGTTTGTCAGGTGCAGTTAAATATTATTAAAATTATTTTCATATTATGTTAATTTTAATAATGTTATTGGTTATGTTATTGGTTATGTTATTGGTAATGTTATTGGTTATGTTATTGCTTATGTTATTGGTTATGTTAATGCTTATGTTCTCTTCTACTAACCAATTTTTTTAAGTGGCAACCTTGGTTAATGGTTACGTTAATGTTAATGTTAAATACTATACTTCAATGCTCTACTAACCGATTGAGGGTCTGAATATGTAAATCGGCAGCTTATCCTTGTAATCGTTCGCCACATGCTCAGCGAGACTTTTGGTGAAGGTGTACGTATTGGGCTGGAAGTTGCCATACCTATAAAAAAAAAAGATTACATTTTAAAGCCGTTAGGATCTTGGAAATGGTTTCGAAAGTTACTTACTTGAGATTGTAGATGTTAAGGGTCTCCGCATCGTAGTTCTCGGCCAATTTGATCGTGGTGCGCCAGTCCGCATAGGGTGGATACAAGCGCTCCTCAACCTCGAGTTCCGTTGGATTCGAGTACGTCGTGGACACATGAACAAACGCCTTCAGTTTCTTCCAGTGTAATGCCAGCTTAATGAGCTCGTGCGTGCCACGTGTATTCATCAAAATTGCCTCACGCAGCGGATCATCAAAGCTGTCAAGATTGAAGATAGATTATATTGACAAAGTTATTTATAGAACTCCCCTGTACAAATATATTCATTTAAAATTCTAGCTTAAAATCAGGGATTACTCTTTAACCGGTTAGAACCGATTGAAACTTAAAACCGTAACTGAAACCGTTACCGAAAAAAAAAGTGTTCATTAGACCGAAACCTTAAAACCGAAACTCTGTAAGCCGAAATAACCGTTTAGTAACCGTTTTATGTTTAAGGGTTTATATCGGTTTTTCATGCATCCAAAAAAACAGAAAAACCTTTTTTCAATTTTTTTTCCAATTTTTATAATAAAAATTGAAAAAAAAAGTTTTAGTTTTAATTGTTATTTTAAAAATTGCAAATAAGAATTATGGTGTAACTTTTAAATACATTTTAAAGCATGTTTGATTTTCAATTTTCATTATAAAAACTAAAAAACAAGTAAAAAATAATTAAAAACCAAAAATTTTGAGCTGTTTCGATGTTTTCTGACTCTTGTTTGCGATCTCTGATATTTTGTTTATAGTTTAGCATTTTATTTTTGATTTTCTGTTTTTTCATTTTTAATTTTGATTGTAATTTTCTTATGTTTAATTTTGAATTTATATTTGTGCTATTTATGATCGAATTTTCATAGCACTGAATAAGCGCAAATAAAATAAATTTGTTAAATTAAATATTAAAATTGTTAAAATGTAACTGAGCTACATCAAACTGAAAAATTTGTGAAATAAATGTGTGAATGAAACATTAAGAAAGTAATGCCTTTTTAATTATTATTATTAGAAACCGGTATTTCAAAATCGATCATACAAAAACCGGTTCACCTTTATTCAAAGACTGTGCGTAACCGATAGCTCCTTAATGCGAGCATAACCGAATCCGTAACTTAAACCGATATTCGTTTCGGTTTTAATCCCTGTTTAAAATTCTAGTTTAAAATTCTCATTTTATTTAAATTTTTTTTTCAATTAAGTATGTATACTCGAGCTCACCACTTTTACTTTTAAAATTCATTATTTTCGTAATCCCCAACTTTTTAGCCTTTTTCTAAGCATTTTTTTGGAGTGTACCTACCGCACCGAGGCAGCCGAGTGAAAAACGATGGTGACGTTGCGTAAACGCTGCAGATCCGCCTCACTGATGCCCAGTCCGAGTTCCATGGCATCGCCAGCAATGGGCACCACCTTGGCGAGAGTTTGTGGCTGCTCGGATCGCAGGCGATCGTAGAGCTTTGAGTTGAGCAGGGTCTCCACGCGGGTGTCGATCGGAACACCCTTTTTGGGACGCACCAACACATAGATTTTGCCCAGTGTGGGACATGAGCGCAGTAGCTTCTCAATAAGCGCCTTACCAACGAAACCTGCAATCAAAACAGATGAAATAATTTCCATATTCCATAGTATGGGGAGGAGGAGGGGGGGGGATCAGCTTACCGGTGCCGCCAGTCACAAAGATCTCCTGATCCTTAAAAGCCTCCGAAATCAACATATTGATGTGTCCAGATCGCTGTCCAAATGCTCTCTAAACGTATTGAACACACTTTCATGCAAGAAGTGTGTGCAATCTACAGTCGCCAATATGGAAATTCGTTATTCCGATATTCCGATATTCGAAATCGTTTGATGTCATTGAAGAAGGTTGATGTCAGGTTCAATTCACTGAATATTCAATAAAAATCACTCAAAAAGTTCCAGCGGAACAACCTTCGTACATAGTACCAAAATGTTACAATTATTTCAGAATTTATTATACCCTGTAAAATAGCGTAAGCGGAGTGTATATTCAATTTCTTTTTTTCTAATAAAATTCAGCAATTTAGAAGTTAGATAGAATGTCTTTCTGTATGTCAAACTATGAACAATTCAACTCAAAAACTAAAAATTAATAACAAAATAATAATAATATAAAAAAAAATTTTTAGCAAATTTAAGAAAATCCGATCCTTTCCGATAAAAATTGGCAAGCTATAAGCAAAATTTACTATATTTCGAAATGTCCGACTATCTTAAACAATGTTTAAAAATCAATTCAAACTCTATCTTGCTCCGTTATATAAAAAAAAATTAAAAAAAAAATATATATGTATGTATAGAAAGACGAAAATCTTTAAAGCGGTATTCGAAATCATGACCTACTCCACTTCTTTATGGATCCCAAGGTTACTTAACTGTCAAATCGGAATTATGTTGAAAAAGAAAGCTTAAATTTAAATTTCAAATAAACTCGATCTTTGTAGGATCCACAGAAATCTGTGTACCAAATTTAGTGGATCTAGCTCTTTTAATCTCCGAGATCCAGGTGCTTATACAGAATATCTGCCATCTCCCTATAACATTCATAGCAACGAATAGAATATACCCTTGTAAGTAATTTAGAAATTATTTTCAGATAAATAAAAGATACTATTTACAGCCACTGACGTCACCACGCATTTTAAATAGAATCATGTGTGTGTACTATCTGAATGAGTAATCGTAGTACTAACTAAATATAGGGTATATATTAGTCAAGAAGGCGCAATTCGAAATCAACAATGTCGTCATTGTGTATATATTAGTGTATCTAGTATATTTATATATTTAGTGTACATATATGTTACATGAGCACTTACAGCTCAGAATAATACACTGGGTCATCAATTAAATTAGCCAAGCTACCAACAAATTATAAGTAAATCGCTCAAGAATCGAGCCAAAGAAACTTAAAGCAGACCACTTTTGCCTTTCAAGTTCTTTTTAAATTTGTTTTATAAGCTTTAAAAGTTACTTAAATCAAAAAAAAAAACTGTATAGCCACAAATTGTTCATAGTGTTTCTTTTAGCGATTCTCTATACCAGCGGTGGGCACGCATGGGCTCCGGGAGCTAGCGTGTCTATGGAGTCTATACGAATGTAGAAAAATAATACTAAGAATCATAAACTGGATTCTGACTAAAAATAAGCTAAAAAAAAAAAAAAAAACTGAATCTTAAGCAAGATTCCGACTAAAACTAAGCTAAAAATAAAAAAAAAAGCTAAAAAAAAAAACAAGCTATATTTAAATGCAAACAATCAGTAGGTTTTTATTTAAATTAAATTAGTTAACAAATCATCGATTTCATCATTTTCTTGCGCACTTAAATATTTATTGCTTTTTTTTTGTATGTATAAGACTAACGTATTTTTGTGGCAAGTTGCAGGTGTGGTAACATTCTCCATGTCTGCGCAATCCATTATTGTGAAATTAAAAAAACAAATTATTATGATTTAAGCAAACAAACCTTATTCTACAAATTGCATTTAAAGATTTTAAGTCCATTTTATTGCGCAATTTTGTTTTTACAATATTCATCTGACTGTAAATACTTTAAAATAAGCTAGACTTATGGCTATGAGCTATTTACAAATTTTATAAGCTATAGCCTGAAAAAAGCTAATCTGGCAACACTTTTATGAATACCAAAATATGGAAATAAATGAAATAATATGGAAATTATAATCAGGTAAACAAAATTCGAAATCATGTTATGAGGAAATAGAAATTAGGGATACAAATTTGGGAGTCAAAAATTTAAAAAAAAATGTATTTTGTTAAAAATTGTGCGATCCCCATTTTGGCTTCTTAAAGTTTTTTTTTTGTGTTTTTTGTTATTCCTAAAAGAATATTCAGAACTCGTATTAGGTACCCTTTTAGCATATAATTATTTTTAATTATCTTTGATCTTGCTATCATGCTTTAAATGTATGTAAATGGTTCGATAGCAAGCTTTAATTACCGTTAAGAAATGCAGCAGCTGGAAACGAGATGCACAGATTGGGAAAGTAACAGAACCATCTTCTTCATTCCAACATGGAACCAAGAAAGTGTAAAACGAATCTGGCACAATGATAATTTATAATCCATTTTCAAAAGCAAAGCTTCATCAAAAAGTAAAAAACTAAAACTAAAAAAAAAGCCAAAACTATGTTAACAATTTGTGGTAGCGTTAGGAACGGCACTTTAATCGCAGCGATGGGTCGCTTGGTCATTTGCTTTTTATGAATGGAATGGTCCACATTGAAAGTTTAAGGTCATTAGCATGTAAAGATGTGTGTGTGTGTGTGTGTGTATATAAAAAACGGCCGGCAACTGCATTGGCAGACGGATAAAGAGAGATAGAGAGAGAGTGAGAGATATGTACATATGTAAAACTTATTTAGAGCGAGCTTAAACCAGCTGCAAGCGTGTTCTTGTTGTTGCCAAAGCTACGAAAGCTCCAAAAAGTTCGCTGACCTCTCGCGGCAAGAATTCGAGAACGGTTTTTTTTTTTTGCTGTCCAGTAATGGGGAATACATAATGCTTGAGGTTTTTGTTTTTTTTGCATTTCACATTTTAATTAACATTTTAAGGCGTAAGCTTATACGCATGCAATTAGAAGTGTGTACAAATACGAAAACGAAAAATTATATAAATACGAATTACAAATTTCAACTTATATCGTAAATCTCGACGAGTTACAGTCGTTGCAGGCGACGACGAGAGAGCGCTTTAATGCCATTGGCTGCATGCAGCCACCACTCTCCCACACCCTCGCTTCTTTCCAAGCGCATGTGTGTCCATATGTGTGAGTGTGTGTGCGTTTATATAAGTGTATTTGCCGGCCGGCAAATGCAGCATACGAAAAGAATAATTAGAATGAGCGAAAAGTTGGGCAAAGTCGGAGGAGAGCAGCTGTGGTGTTGTGTGGTAGTTAGCGTTATCAGTAAAGAGAGAGAGAGAGAGAGATTGATACAGAGCGAGTGGGCGGGCGGATGAGCAGACAGAGGAGAAATAGAAAACAGAGTTTGGTTAAGTTTTTTTTTTCATCATATTTTTGTTTCACTTTGTTGTTTATAATTACATCATAATTAAAAAATAATACATAAGGTTGCGTTTGAAATTTTACAAAACTTGATGTTCTTGTTGTGTTTTGCATATGGTGTTGTTGTCTTTTGTTTGCTTTTCTTTCATTTTTGGGGGAATATTTTTTTTGTTTTTTGGATGTTGTTGTTGTTGTCATGCCGGGAGTGTTCGCATGTGTGTGTGTGTGTGTGTTTCTTGTGGAATGGCAGAGAGAATATGTTCTTCTAGTTGTTGTTTTCAATTTAGTTGTTATATTAAAAGGTATATAAAAAAAACAAAAAAAAAATATTATGCATTTATATCATATCTCATGTGAAATAAATTAAATTAATGCTAGAACACAACATGACGACGACGATGATGATGTGATAACATTGCGCAGCTCTTGTTTCTTGTTGTTGTTTCTTGTTGTTGTTGTTGCTGTTGTTGTTGCTTTTGCCACTCCACTTGCTCCCGTTGCTCGTGCTTGGAAAGCCGTTTGAGCTTAGAAGCACTTGCGGTGGACAATGGATGGGCCAGACTCATCGTATTCCTGCTTGGAGATCCACATCTGCTGGAAGGTGGAGAGGGAAGCCAGAATGGAGCCACCGATCCATACGGAGTATTTACGCTCTGGTGGGGCAATGATCTTGATCTTCATGGTCGATGGGGCCAACGCGGTGATCTCCTTCTGCATGCGATCAGCGATGCCTGGATACATGGTGGTACCACCGGACAGCACTGTGTTGGCATACAGATCCTTACGGATATCGACATCGCACTTCATGATCGAATTGTAGGTGGTCTCATGAATGCCGCATGCCTCCATTCCCAAGAACGAGGGCTGGAACAGAGCCTCGGGGCAACGGAAACGCTCATTGCCAATGGTAATGACCTGTCCGTCGGGAAGCTCATACGACTTCTCCAACGATGAGCTGGATGCAGCGGTGGCCATCTCCTGCTCAAAATCGAGAGCAACATAGCAGAGTTTCTCCTTAATGTCACGGACAATTTCACGCTCGGCAGTGGTGGTGAATGAGTAACCACGCTCCGTCAGGATCTTCATCAGGTAATCGGTCAAATCGCGACCGGCCAAATCCAGACGCAGAATGGCATGGGGCAGAGCATAACCCTCATAGATGGGCACAGTGTGGGAGACACCATCACCGGAATCCAAAACAATACCGGTTGTACGACCAGAGGCGTACAGAGACAGCACAGCCTGGATGGCCACATACATGGCGGGTGTGTTGAATGTCTCAAACATGATCTGTGTCATCTTCTCGCGATTGGCCTTGGGGTTCAATGGAGCCTCGGTCAACAGAACGGGATGCTCCTCGGGCGCCACACGCAGCTCATTGTAGAAGGTGTGATGCCAGATCTTCTCCATATCATCCCAGTTGGTCACAATACCGTGCTCAATGGGATACTTCAGGGTGAGAATACCACGTTTGCTCTGTGCCTCATCACCCACATACGAGTCCTTCTGGCCCATACCGACCATCACGCCCTGATGACGTGGACGGCCCACAATCGATGGGAAGACGGCGCGGGGCGCATCATCACCAGCAAAGCCAGCCTTGCACATGCCGGAGCCATTGTCGACAACCAATGCAGCAACTTCTTCGTCACACATTTTGTAAGCTGCAAGAGAACAAGCGAAAAAAGAAAACGGAAAAAATTAACAAAATGGCCACCAAGTCTAAGAGAGTATTCACTCTCTCTCTCTCTCAATTCTCATTCTATATGAATTCAAGTATGTATGTATGTATGTATATTCTCTCTTTTACATGCAGAGGCAACACCCTGCACATAAAACAAAAAAAAAAAAAACTTCACAAAAGCTTAAGAGCTTCACTTAAAATACCGGTGCAAAGCAAGTGGCCAAAGGAGAGCACTCACTCTCCTGTTCTTCATTTTCTTCGCTTATGTGTGTGTATGTATACGTAGCGTTAATATGGCGACCACTTGCACGAAAAAAGAAAAAAAAAAATTCACTACTTAAGCCGGCACCTACGTATGAAATTCTGTATTTTGTGTATTTGTATGCATATGCAATTTATGCTTTCTTTACCTTATTTGTTTTATTTAACAAACGACGAAAATTTAATTAAAAACTGAATTGAATCAATTACAATTCAAGTTGAAAACTACACTTGGTATTGTTGGTAGGAGGCGACGAGGCGATAGAGTCACTGAAATGCAACCGCACCGATTGACTGCCGAAAGAGGAATGAACAAACTAACGAGCAAGCGACCGAATGCCAGTTAACAGCTATTTCAAGCGCTGCCCGCAGACGACGTCGCCGTCGCTGTCGTCGTTATCGTCGTCTTCGTTGCGAGCGCAGCTGCTGCTCTGCCGGCTCGCTCGCACATTATGTATTGTGGCGCATGCGTGCGACAGAGAGCGCATGATACAGCACGCTTGGGTAGCCAACTTTTGTGACCATATATGGTCATGTTTCGAAGCGAATTGTTGACGGAGAGGTAGAAATGTCGCCGCTTTCGCTCTCTCACGCGACGGCAACGGCAACGTTGACGGCAGCGACGACTGGGGCTGAGCGCGGTGACTATGCCGAAGGTTTTCTCCATTTTTGCGCGGCTCATTAAAAACCGGCATTTTTGCATTCAAGAAAGACCAAATAACTTCAATGACGTGATTCTTTGACTATTTCTGGCTAAGTTTGTCTACGTCACCGTGGGCAGATGCCATAAAATACAAATGGACATATAGACATTCAATACATATGTACATATGTATGTACATAACAGACATGTATATATATATGTAAGTTTGCGATGCTACGAATTTGGCAGTTACTTTTTTTGAATTGCTCTCTATGAAAGTTAATTGAAGCGTGGGAAAAATAGAAAGTGTTTGCGAAATTGAATTGCAAATGTCCGCAAAACGCAGCTCAAAATAACTGTCGCCAGTTCTTCTTCATCATCAGTTGGAAACTCACATTGGGCAAAAGATCTCCACATACAGTGTGTCAAATAACTGTTTTTCGAAAGCAACAACAAATTTACATTTTCTAAATTTTATAACAAAAAATTATATTATGATCAAATATCAATATATGCACATACATAAATACATATGTATGTATGTACAGTTTGTCAAGTAATTGTTTGCAAAGCCTTAAAAATGTAATATTTCGACTTTAAATAAGAAAATAATAGCTTATTATATATATTTGGAAAGGTCATTTAATTTTCGTTCAAATGATGCAAAAATTTCCTTAACCCATTAAGTACTCATTAAAATATTCGAATTTTAAAAAAGGTCTACTTTTTCAACTTTTTTCCTCGATTTTTTCCAAAAAATGTTGGGATGCAAAAAAATTCTGGAAACAATTCTAAGAGTAACTGCAAAAAAAAATTTTCAAAAATATTTTTGCTAGTATTTTTTAGAATTTTTTGAAAACTGAAAAAAAGGCACTTTTTGCATGAAAATGAGGAAAAAAATGGGTTAAAATGGTCATTTTTAGGATTTTCAAACAATTTAAAAAAATACTAGCAAAAATATTTTTGAAAATTTTTTTTTGCAGTTACTCTTAGAATTGTTTCCAGAATTTTTTTGCATCCCAACATTTTTTGGAAAAAATCGAGGAAAAAAGTTGAAAAAGTAGACCTTTTTTAAAATTCGAATATTTTAATGGGTACTTAATGGGTTAAGGAAATTTTTGCATCATTTGAACCAAAATTAAATGACCTTTCCAAATATATATAATAAGCTATTATTTTCTTATTTAAAGTCGAAATATTACATTTTTAAGGCTTTGCAAACAATTACTTGACAAACTGTATGTATTTATCTTGAAATCTTTTTCTAGCTTCGAAATTCTTACGAAATGAGCTTTATATCTTATCGATCCACAAATTCAGTGATAAGATAAACGTTGAAGGGAATTTTTCACTGGCGTCAGCATGTGACTTAAGTTTTAGAATTGATTGCAAATCAATTTTGTATATTTTTTTTTTTTGTTTGTTTATCAAGAATGTCTTTGATTCATTTCGTTATCACATATTCCACAAGCACTTGATAAAAAAATTGTTGAAAAAAAAATGATGCTCTTCACTATTTTTTGTAAGCTTCTTAGGCGTTTTGTTGAAGTTTTCGAAGTTCGATATATCTACAGATATTTTTCATTGATTTTGGTTTTGTTGATTTTTTGGTTTTTTTGTTTTTGGTCTTTTGTTGTAGATGAAAATACTTACATTTGGTCTGTTTTGTTTAAAATTAATTAAATAAATATAAATTAAGTCTTTCGGTTTTGTGTCTTTTGTTTAGACGACGCAGCTAGTTGCTTTTTATCGGTTTTGTGTCGGGAGGAATATCCACACAGCACAAGAACTCAAACTGTAATGACATGAAAACTGGTCGCTGTTTGCCGTTTTATAAAGCCACTGTTCATGTTCGTCCCAACCGGCAACGTAAGTTAGCGCCTTATCAGCGCCACTTACACACTTCTCCAGCCTTGCTAGCGTTTTACCATATATGGTATGAATTCGGTATTACCCCGTTGTCGCTCACTGTATGTGTGCTTTTCGAGTGTTTGTGTGCAAGTGTGCTCGTGTGTTCGTGTGTGTGTGTGCATGCATGTGAAAATATATTCCACACAGTGTTCGTCTGTGTATGCTACTCGCATAGAGTATTTTTCAGCATAATCCCCTGATACGAACGTCGCGTCGCGTCGCGTCGCCTCGGGTGTGACTGTTTTTCAGGTTGCGTCACTATATCAATATCGTTTGCCACACAAGCGTACATATAAACAAAATACTATTACTAAAAATGAGAACTTTAACTTACACAATAATTCCATTCCTTCTCATATGAATCATTACATTTTTATAGCTATTTCATGGAAATTATTATAACGAGTATTCCTATTCATCGCTCGTTAAATATTCAGAACAACAATAACTTGAATGATTTCAGAATATTTCTATTAGAAGCGGAAAAATTTGTTAAATATATATATGAAAAGTTAACACAATTTAATCAATTCACATAATTATGCACAAAACAATTTGTATGTTATCTTTTGTTTTTGTTTTACCCTTGTTTTATAGTATTTAAGACTTACTACAAGAAATTGTAACTTATAATATTTTTAATTGATTTCTAAGCTTTAAAATAGTTGGATGTGATCCACAAATCCTTGGAGATTTAATAGATATTTTCGGAGTTTCGAAATTAGGCTAAAATGTCCTTAAATGTTCTTAAACTATATTCACAGTAAATAAATTGATATTATAGTCCAGTTTTATTAAACTTAAACATTAATATGATTTAAGTCAATAAATCTTAAATCGTAATAAATAGTTAAAATGTAATTTTTGCCGAATTTTAATTTGCCAATGTGAACTTAAACAAAAATACAAACTATGTCACATTCACAGGCCAAAAGTGTAGAGTATTTAGAAATTGTCATAATTTTAAACTTTTAAGCTCGGTTTGTAGCAATAACGGCGCCAGGCCAAACAGCTGTCAGTCGATGCGTCAACTACGCGTTTGCGCAAAAGAGATAGCGGTATCAACACTCGTACACTCACACTCAGGCACAAACACATGTATGTATATGTATGTATGTACATGCATACACACTCTCAATTACGCTCATTCACTTGCTGCGCTCTGCGAAATGCTGACTCAATTCGGCTCAGTTGCGCAGGGGTTTGTTTTTATTTGGCTTTTGAAACGTATTTTTAAACTTGTGATATAGCATGGAATGCTAAAATATTGATATAGATTTTATCATTGTTATATTCTTAGTCATTTGTGCCATGCATAATCAGCATTGTAGTGCAAAACAGGCCTTGGCAATGCAGATCTAAAGGCGCTCTCTGGCGCTCTGAAGGCGCTTTAAAAGTGAAAGAGTACAGTGCGAGTGGTTGGGAAGCTTCGGAGAGGGGAAAGTTGCACACAAGCGTGCAGCGAGCATACATCTGTGTAGGTACGTTTGTATGAAAGTCTATGTATATGTGTACATCTGATTGTGTTTTTGTAACGGCAATTTGCTCATATATGTATACATACATGGCAAACGAACGCATTCCATAGACAATCGTGATTTTTAGTATTGCCGGTTGACTAATCTTTGTTTAAACAATTGCCTATTTTGATGCACAAATAGCTAGCAAATAAACAAATATCAATAGCGGCCGCATAAGTATGCATGCATACATATGTACATATATGTACATACAACATAAATACATGCATACACTTACAACGATAGCAGCGAGCATCAACATCGCATACAAAAAGACAGAGCGCAAGCAATGGTGAGTGAGAGCGAGAGAGCGAGAGAGGCTTACGCAGGCGTGCGCTTTCGCAGCGCAGCATAAAAAGAAAACAACAAAAACTGACACACAAACACCACACACACACATACAGTCAACGAAATATGTATGCTTGGCCACTGTCCAAAGGAGTGGCAGAGTGACGTTGCTCTTGTGCCAGCCCCAACTTTATTGGATCGTATTGCATTTGTATATGTGTGCTTGTATGTATGTGTACGTATTTTGTATCTTTGTATATTTGCAGTTACTCGGCTTTGTTTGTACATAAGAAGAAATCGAATTGGCTTGATTGTTAGCAACAATTCATGGAATTGTTTAATGCAAACGCTCAAGTTGAAATGGGAGCCTTGTTTTGTTTATTCAGTTCTATATATTTTTTTTTCCAGAAAAATTGAAATAATTCTCATGGTGTTAACTGCTATTCGCAAACGTCAGCATTTCGCATTCCATTCTGCCTGCTCTTCTTCTTAGCTCTCTGTGCCTCGTTGCTCAGCATGGTAAAATATACATTATGTGTAATACATACATATGTATCTACATAAGTATGTACATATGCGTGTATTTATGCATACATTTGTGTGCATGAATGTTTTTCTCGATGCTTTTCTGCCTTGTTAGATTCTCTTCAAATGTGTAACACATTTGTGGAACACATGTCTGATCTGTTGTGTATCTTAAAGCGAGCGTGTCTCACTCTCTTATACCCTGAAAGAGAGTATTTAAATTTTGTTGCGAAATGCTTAATGATATCATTGAGTACATACAGTTAGTCAAGTAACTGCTTGGACAAGTAAAAATAAAATATTGCATGTTAAATTTTCGATTTTTATTTATTTTGGTCTATTTTATTTCAGTTGCTTATGATCCTAGAAACATTTAAAAATTAATATTTTTAAAAATAAGGAATTATACAGAGCTTGTATTTTTATTTTATAAAGTATTTTATTTTTATTTACTACGGATCTGTAAGGGTGTCAAGTCTTCGGTGTGCCGAATCATTTATTTTCTTTGCAGAACTTGATTAATTTGTTTACTATTTTTACTGTTTTAACGATGTGAATTAAGATCGCAGCAATTATCAGTTAACTGTAATAAAAGCTTAATTTTTTTGGCACGCCTTTGCCTTGCCAATCATCACGAAATGTTGCGTATCTACATATGTACATAAAAACATACATACATACATATGTATGTAGATCGATTAAACAAAGCTTGATAAAAGCAAAGAGAGGCATTCACATACACACACACTAACATACAGATGAGCTGCGACCTTGTCAGGAGTAGGCCAAGAGGGTGGGGGGATAGCGGGGGCAAGAGACGCTTAAATGTACACACAACTGCTTTTATTGAAACTAGAAATAATTAAATTGCCAAAAACGGCGCATTGACGTTGCTGATGACTTTGAAACCGCTATGTGTTGACGAAAACATTAACAACAACAACAACAATAAACAGCAACGGCAGCAAAAAAATAACAAAAACAAACTAAAATAAAAAGAAAGACAGTCAAAACAACTACAACAAGAGCCATGATCAACGACCTTTCTCCAAAAGTTCGTAGCTCGTCACGTTTTCTACACACTCACACACGCAAATGCTAAGTGGAGACAGAGACAAAGATAGACCCATAGACAGTTACAAGCTCAGCCACTTGCTGTACTCGTCAGCTGCACTAACAACAACAACCACTGCTCTCTTATGTGTGTGTGTGTTTGTGTGAACGCATACACGCAGAGAACTTTGTAACCATAAAGAGCGAACGATGTAGCCAAAGCTTAGACTCAAAAGCCTCGAGTTGGAGTCAAAGCCAAAGTCATAGCCAAAGCCAAAGCCATTGTCAAGGTCATTGAATGAGAAAATTTTTACAATTTTCGCAATTAATTGGGCATTTAACGTGCGTGTATTTGTATTTGGCATTAACATATTTACACACATTCATGCACACTGCAAATTCCCCTCTCACTCTCTTTGGCGCTCTCTTCAATCCACCATGCTAAATTGCATTTGCAGTCGCTTTGCCGCATTTAGTTAAACGAAAAAGTTGCACATTTTCACTACAACTTTTTGAGCGATGCATCGAACCAGTTTGATCATGATAATAAGACACCGAAATCTCATTAATTATTTACCTAGTTAGATTGTCATTGACTCTCGTAACTGGGCCAGTTATTTAAGAATCCAGTTAATTTGAGCTGATTCTTTAAGGATAAACCAAAAGTTAGCTCGATATGTAAAGTTGTGGATCATAAGTTTACTTTTGTATGGAATGTGGGCTCTTATGATTTGACTCTGCTTACAGTACAGGGTATTTTAGAGTGGCCACCTCAGAGCTTGGTGCGTGTGTAGCGTATGGTATTAAATACCATAAATACCATCACGATAATATTAAATTCAAAGCACTAAAATTCCAAAATGCTGTTAATTGTGATCGCCTAATTACCGCTGTTTACTTCAAATATTTCAAAAGCAGTCTCACTTCAAATGCGAGCGTACAGTTATTAGAGATGAGCAAAGCTTTGATTTATCGATAACAGTTATATTATTATTATTATTATTTTTTTAATAGAGATAAGCTAAATCGCAGAACATATGTATATAACTTATCGATATTGACTTGTCAAAATTTTAGAATGATAATTACAAGTGTGACTTTCTAAGAGCTTTTATTATTGGTGTCATCTCTAATTGATCAGCTGATGAAGAAGAAGAAGCAGAGGTAAGAGAATTTGAAACGTCTTTGGAAAAGTGAAAAATGAATTATATTGTTGCGGGGCGCAATTTTTCACAATTTCACTTTAATGCCAATGTACGACTATATTAGTGCGTGCCTCATGCATTTGTCTCTCTAAAAACCCATGCCGAACCTCTTCTCCAATCCCCCTATCCACCCTCTCCTTTCAGACTGCCTCAACTAAACTGCGGGTCCATCCATTTCGTTTTCTGTGGGTGCGCATTTCACATGATGAAAAATTGTGAGCTACAGCAAAATAATTAGCCAGCCAAACTTTTGTGGTCGATAGCAGCAGCAGCGGCAGCGACGCATCAAAGCATCAAATTTGTTGCTTGGGAGTGGGTGAAATGGTCGGGAAAGGAAGACCGAAGAGAGAGCGAGATAGTGTGAGATAACCCAACAACATATTGTTGATCTATCGATTGTATTAGGCGTATGCTGCAATACACATTTAAAATATGTTGATCAATTTATTTATGGACCTTTAATTCATCAATTTGTGTTAGTTTGATTGCAAACGTTTTGAGTAAATAAATAAAATACAAATAATAAATAATAATTATCTACTGTTAAAGTTATAATTAAACTATTAATTTCAATATTGAAGCAAGTATCATGCTTATATTGGAATGATGCTGCATTTGTTGGCTGGGCATCGAAATCGAAATTTCATTGAGTCACTCAGTCGTTGTGGAATGGATGTTGTGGATATCATGGATGGTATGGATGGTGTGGATGGTGTGGGGGGTATTACAGTGGCTTGCCATTTCTTTTGCTAACTGGTCGCTGCAACAACCGCAGCTGAAGGTGTTACAACAATTGTACGTGCTATGTGTACATATGTACATGTGTGTAGACCGTAGACAGTCTGAGGCAATTTTTTCTCTTTTCTTGCATTTTTTTTAAATATTTTTTTTTTTGCATTTTGTTTATTGCGGCGTCAGAGACGGCGTCGGCGAGACTCTGACGGTGTCTGGCTGGTTTTTTCTTTTTCTTCTTCTTTTTCGTCTCTCGTATTATTTTTGTTGCTGGGCAACGTTGTATTTGATTTGAGCTTTGTGGTTGACAGTAAATCTTTGCAAAAAGTTGAATAGGCAAACATTTAAATAGAATAAATGTTGCCTGACTCGAAATATTAAAGTAGAAAATTTTAGTTGTGATATCACAATGATAACAATTGATAACTTTCCAGCTAGTCAAGTTAAAGTTTTAACAAAATCATAAATTCACAATTGTCTTTATTTTTTTAAACAATGTATCTTTTAAATAATTTTCTGTGAATATTTTTTGTGAAAGCAATTACTTGACACACTGTACATAAATATAGGATTAGTTAAAATATATTACATTATAAGCCGAATTTAGTAGCTGATATCATAATAACTTTCTTATATAGTATAGACTAGTTTTAAACATTTTGTAGAACTGGCAAATAGAACACCCGCACACACACAGATACAAATGTACATACATATATGTATGTTTGTATGTAGTTTACTACGACGTTAGTGTTGCATTTATATATGGCCAAAGCAACATATTTGCATGGTGAAGTAACTGTGACACAACAACAACAAAACAACTAAAACTATAAACTGAAACACAGTAAACACCCGCTAAATGCTCCATTCTATTTTTCATTATTTCATTAATATTCTTCAAGCGATTTACAGCATTATTTCTTATGATTGTCATTAATTGCTGGCTGTGTGTTAAAGCCAACAGATGGCGTCACTGTGCAATATGTGGATTGTGGATTGTCCATTTGCAGCTTTCGTTATGTTCCACATGCAGCGAGTCTTCACTTTAACAGCGTATCTAAAGAAGGCCGTAGTCGCAAGAATGTGGGTTGCAAAAACAAAACCTTAAGTGGTTTTTAATGAAAATGAGTGACGCTTTGCGTGTGTATGTGTGTTATACTTATGTACATATGTATGTTTCGCGTACTGATATATTCGTAAGTGTACAGCGTCTGCCACCCACACACACACACACAGACATAACGCCACACGCTCTCATTCCCATTCCCAGTCGTTTGGCTCTGTTCTCATTCCAGGTGCTTTTTGGGTGAAGCTTTTCGCAGGGTTTGTCCCGTTACGGTTCACTGCCATCAGCTGGGCGTGTGTGTGTGTGTGCGTGTGAACAACATCAATTAAACAAGCAACAGACAACAACAACAACAATTCAAACAAAGTTGGCATTTCTTGTGCCATTTTTTTTTTAAACATTTTTTTTATTCTTTCTATGCAGCCAGCAATTACACAAATTGGAAAACGCACGTGAGTCTACATAAAAGTTTGTATGTACATATGTGTGTGTGGGTGTGGATTCTAATGAGTGTGACAACAACAAAGTTAAAGGTGCGTGCTACAGGAGCAGCGATGGTCACACCCAAAACACGAAGCGCATTGCGTGGAAGGCATCGCCCTCTATCGTAATTCGTCACCAACTCCGCAGGCTCTTTCCACGATTCCACAAAAGCGATTACGATTGCGAGAGAGCGAGATGAATATGTACACAAGTACATATGTACATATGTATGCACTTTGCATGCTTTGAGTGATCATAAAGCTCTCCCTTGTTCTCAGGCTCTCCAATCAACGGATATGGCGCTGATCTGCAACGGAAATGGAATGTTATTATCTTGTGTTTCCAAAAAACAATAAAGATACGTTAATATCAATTTTAGTATCACTTACATTCTGTTGATATGGCAGCACTTGAAATATTATTGGGAACTCTTGTTCTTGTTGCTGTTATCATCATGCCTATAAATATGTGAGTAAGTGTTCACATTACAATTGCCAAACAGCCTATAAATAAAGAAAATATTTTAGCGATTAACAATGCGACTGATAAACAATTTATTTTATTTTCACAGCAACTAAATAAATACATACATAAATAAAATTAATGTGCATTTTATTCATAAGTATTCTCAGATAAGTGATAAAAGTGACAAAACTCAGCAATGACTCAACTGTCTGCCTTGTGGGCGTGTGGATGTTGTTTTTGTTGTTGTTGGTGCGAGAGGTGAGCAGCGGTTGAGTGCACTGGAATGCCTTAAGGCTACTTCGAAGAGAGCGAATCGTGCTTATCATTGGAATTAGATATTGACCATGGGAGCACAGTGCGCGCTCAATGAGTCATTTTTTCGTCCCACACGGACGTGGACAACAAGCTCGCCTTACACACACAAACACACACACACACACGCACACATATCACTGGGGCGGACCGAGGGTCGCTGTGAAACATGACGCGGCAGCTTAATTCCATGTTATTGAAAATGATTCATCCGCCTGAAATGAAAAGTACAAAATTCATTTAATTTATTTGCATATGAAATGTCGAAAGCAGCGCAAAGCAACAACAACAATAACAATATCAAAATCTCAGGAAAAAAAACTGAAAAACAAATCAAATCGCAGCGACGTCAACTAATGAAGATGAAGCGTATACAAAAACAAGCTTCTTATTTTTTTTTTTACAATAGCAGCGCAAACTAGGTGAACGGTAAACAAAATAAATGCGCTCAACGTAAAAACAAATACATACATGTATGTATGTACATATATTTGTCAATAATTGTGCATATTTAACATACAAACACATTAACGCTGACTTGGGCTAAGCGTGTGAGTGTGAGTGAAACGGCAAGTGCAGCGCTCGCTCGCTCACTCGCTCGCAGTTAAAGCTTAGAGCAAAAGCGTTCCCGTTGCCCGACAGCTGCTGCGCAGTCGCAGTCGCAGCCGCCGCCACCTGTAGCCGTAATAACAAGAACAACAACAACAACAATGCTGGCCGCTAACGACGGCGACGTCTTCGTCTCCCATTGTTGACAGTTACGTTTGAAATGTTAAGAAAAACAGAAGTCAAAGCGGCATAAAATCCGATAAACTTGTTTTCAAAACAACGGAAGAAACTGGCTGCAAAGAAAAAACAACAAAGAATTCCACAGCACAGAACAACAGCATAGAAACGTTCTTAGATACTAATGTACTTTTCTATGGACATACATACAGTTAGCTAAGTAATTGTTTTGACAAAAGCATTTATTTTATTTTGCAACAATATTAAACCATTTTTTGTGCTGTTGGCTGTTACAATTTTTTAAAAATACAAAACAGATACAAATGTGCATTTATTTTTATTTTGTCAAAACAACTACGTAACTAACAATTTGTATATTTTAAGTATATGTATGTATGTGTCTATATTTTCTTACCCAGCAACGTGCACAGTTATTTCAAATGGTCTCAACAACGGTTCTTAGACAGCTGGAAATGGAAGCCACATATACATATGTACATACATACATACCTACTTGTCTGCGATACATTCTTGCGTCTAGTGCACAAGCAGTTGCAAGCCCTCTATCGGTTGTAAAAGAAATTACCATTTGGCAAGCTCACGTGATCTTAATTATGCTCCTTGCTCAATTGGCTGACTGACATGATTTTGTCCTAGCATGCATACACACAAGTATAATTATACACTTACATATGTACATATTTATGCATTCGAATATGTGCTATTCTCGCATATACATATGTATGTATGTATGTAATAATAGTTACCATTGGCGTAGCTTAATTCCTTTTGAACTGCTGCGCCGGCGCCTGCGCCACTTCCATACGCTCCACACATTCCACACGTTCCACATTTTATGCTCCACATGCTCATGCGATGTAAAATCCAGGCAGCCTTCCAATAAAGTTTATTGCATGCTTTCTATATTTTCACTTTCTAGCCTAGGCAGCTTGGGTAATAAAAAAACAGGTGGCAATAAAATTGACAATGACAATAAATTGATCTATTTACATATGTACATAAACAAACGAATGTACATATGTACATGCATACATACATACATATATTTTTATATATATAAATGTACATACATATGTATGTATGTATGTATACAAATGTGAATTTTATCTCAGGGCTGCAGCTGAGCATTTGGAAGAGTGCATACATCTCGACATCTGTATGTACGTTAAAAAAACAATAAACAGCAGCTAAAAGAAATAACACGAAAACAACAACGTTTTTGGCATGTTTTTTTTTTATTATTTGCACATTTAATTTTTACTTTGCATAATTTATTTCGCTTTTTGGCGCTTTCAACCAAACACACGCACACAGAGAGAGGGAGATGTAGAGAGAGAAAGAAACGATCAGATGCGAAACAGCGCCAAAGCCAAAGCCATTGACATTGAGCTGTCTCTGCTGGCGTCGCTGTCGCTGTCGACGCCGCTGCCACATTTGGCCGTTGCCATTTTTAAATAAAACAACGCACAACTTTTTTTTTCCTCTCTTTCTGATTTATATCGAATTTTATCCCAAAATGTACATGTTGCAAAGTGTGCACAATAATTTGTCCCGATCAGTCGTGCTACATATGTATGTATGTGTGTATGCATGTATGTGTGCTTCTGTTATATTTGCTTCTTTATTATAGACTTTTAAAATGTAACGATCTTCGAATTTCGAAGAGCGGAAATTGACAACGTTGCCATATTTTGATTATTTTGACATCCGCAGGCAAACAACTTCAAGTTCTAGAGATGACACTGCCTCGAATTGATGTAATTTATTTATTTGAGGATTTTCTCTCTCACTCTCTCTCTCTCTCTTTCGCTATGTATCTATCTCTGTTGCTCGCACGTTCTTTAAAAGGCGTTGCATCCGCCAATTTACTATCGGAGCTATCGAGCCCAGGAAGCTATAGCAATTCGAAAAGCCCCATTTGGGCTCTACGAATTTTCGTAGCCTTTTTGGTTAACATATGTATTGTGTCTATGTGTGTGTGTGTATTGCAATTTAGACATCCGTTCGCCTCTAACTGTCGATTAAAATTCTCTAGAAATGGAAATGTTGACAGCAGGTGAATCAACTTCAACGAATCAAAACTCGCATCGAAAATAATAATAAAAAATATTTTAAATAAAATTACATTGTTACTTTCATTGAGAACTCTAAATATCTTTGCTTAAGTCCACTGAGAAGAATTATTGATGTCATTTTTTTGTAATTTTCGAAATTTGTTTGTAAAATGTACTTTTCTATTATTTTTGGTTTTTAAATTTTAAAATATGACAGACCTAGGAAGAGTAAAACTATAGTTATTTTTTGTTTTCTAAAGATTACAGGGTAGCGTCAATGTTAAATGTAAAACTAAAGTATATTAAGACTAGAGAAGATTTTAAACTTATTACATTCTTCTGATATATGTCAAAATAAATACAAAAAGATTGTTATATCATTTTTAAAAAGCAGAAATCTGCAAATTTCGTGTAAAACTAATGAAACTATTTGATGAATAACACTTATCAACATATCTTTAAGCCATCTTATTGTTTTATTCATTTTCCCGTCGATCGTTAATCTTGATTTTTTTCATCTTTGTGCAAAAAATTAACTCTCAAATGGCCAACAATGGAAGTTAACGTTTAACGGTATGGAAATTCAGTTAAGAAAACGAAAGACTTTCACTTGCTAATCAGAATTTCAGTGAACGTGCGACAAACGTCACGACAAAATCAAAAGCAACGACAAATCTTTTAATTTTTCAATTATTAGGCAAATTTTTGCGAAAGTAAAGTTTTGTTTTGGGATACCGTTTGATGCGACAAACGTAACGTCCCAACTCGAACTCAAACTGAACCCGAACTTGAATTCAAATTCAAATTTAAATATTGTATTGAAAATCAGATGCGTGGATAAAAGGTGTTTCAACCCGGCATGAGATTCGTTTTGAGATGTTTGTTGTGCCTCGACAATGAAGGTTTTCAGACGAGTAAATGCTTAAAGAAAGAGGGAGATGGAAAGTTGAGGACCTCTCTTTCTCTCTCTTTTTCTTTCATTACTTTTCTTTAGTTTCTTAACTGCAGTTCCCGTTTTTGCATTGGGTAAATGTATACTTGGAGAAAAAAGAAGAAGTCTATATATTGCTTCAAGCTATGCAAGTCTTGTGACTATGGTCACCCTAAGAGTGACCTTAAAAGCGTAATAATCGAAGGAGAATTCTTTATTTCTTTAAGGTACCATTAATGTGTTCTTTGAGAAAAACAAATTCGCCTTTAATCGCCTTGATCTATGCAAGTCTATGGTCACCCTAAGAGTGACCTTAAAAACGTAGTAAACGAAGTAGAATTCTTTATTTTTGTAAAGTACCATAAATGCATTTTTTGAGAACAAAATAAGTTTTAACTCGCCTTGATTTATGCAAGTCTATGGTCACCCTAAGAGTGACCTTATAAATGTAGTACTAGAAGTAGAATTCTTGAATTCTGCCATTCATAGTACCATATTTTTTGAGATAAAATAAGTTTTTAACTCGCTTTGATCTATGCAAGTCTATGGTCACCCTAAGAGTGACCTTAAAATGTAGTTGTATAAGTAGAATTCTTGAATTCTATAAAATACCATAAATGTATTCTTTGAGAAAAAAAAATTTTTTTAACTCGCCTTGATCTATGCAAGTCTATGGCCACCCTAAGAGTGACCTTAAAATGTATTTGTAGAAGTAGAATTCTTGAATTCTGCCATTCATAGTACCATATTTTTTGAGAAATAATAAGTTTTTAACTCGCCTTGATCTATGTTAGTCTATGGTCACCCTAAGAGTGACCTTAAAAGCGTAGTAATAGAAGAATTCTTTAAAGTACCATTAATGTGTTCTTTGAGAAAAACAAAAGTGCTTCAATCGCTTTTATCTATGCAAGTCTATGGCCACCCTAAGAGTGACCTTAAAATGTATTTGTAGAAGTATGAAGTAATTCTTCAATTCTTTAAAGTGTCATAAATAGGCGATAAGAATTTAACGAACTTATAAAGGTTGAATCACGTGTACTAGTTATAGACCGATTAATAACATGTTGAATGCTTGACAATCGATAACGAGTTAACTAGTCACTGATTAGGTACTCGTAGGTAGATATTCCATGCGTCGCCTGAGGGCAAACAGAGCGTGACGCATTGCATTTTCATTATAATTTTCATTTCCACTTAAGAGCGGCTTTAAAAGCGAAAAGTGGTTAATGCAGATACCAAATGCCGTCGATACGTGTGAGTAAACCTCAAAATCGACTGGCAAATCGGATGCATTATTTATAAGAAACTCGGCAAATATAACAGCTGAGGAAACATGTTAAATCAATGTGTATGTGTGTGTGTGTGTACTCGTATGGCTCATTTTCGTCTGGGTTTTGGCTTAAAGTTGGGGTCGCAGACGATGCCTTTTCCCCATTTCCAAAAAAAAACAACACAATTGTGAAAGTGACACGTGCCGTTGGCAGTGAGTGCTGAAGGGGGGAGGGATGCATGTTGCTAATTCCTCTTTTCGCTCACTTTTATTTTCGCTTGTTTTCATTATTGCGAATTTTTCGGCGAAATTGTACGAAATTTAGATGACATAGGGGTAGAACTACCCCAAAAAAAAATCAAGTAAGCCTGCTGCAATTGAGGTGCTCGACTGTTAGAGGCCCAGTCAACAAAAGAAAAACATAAGAAAATAAGTAAAAAGAAATTTCTGACAAAACATTCAGGATTTGAATGATAAATAAATAAAAGAAATTTGTGAATAATAAAAATAGAAAAGCATGAAAGCAAGAACATGAACCAACCCACTTTTTTCTGAAACAAAAATAGATGGTTCTAAATGACAAAAAATCTTAAAATTTTACTATGATAAAATTTGATTTTTCAATTTTTAAAATTTAGCTTTTTCTCATCATATAAAATTTGGTTGCTCAAGCTCCTTTTTTGTAGAGTCTGAGATCTAGGTGTTTACAAACATTGCCAAGCGCCCATAAGCCTTAGCATACTTTTGGATACTGGGCTATAAAGCCGAGGGTGGCTGTACAGTACGAATAAAAATGAGAGGGTCGCCCTTGGCAGAACGCAACCTTGAGCCCGGGAGTAAGCCGTCTAGGGATGAGGCACGTTGTCCTGTTCTGTCCTGTGCGTGTGCCGGAAATGACAGCGAGCCTGGGCTAACAACATGCCAGTCGTCGAATCATTCGTGGGCGAGGCAACACCAACAACCACCACCAATGGCCCTACACCACCGGTTAGCCCTACACCACCATATTGGGCCTGCACCACCGCAACCACAAATGCCCGAGGGGTTGACTAACCTGGTTGAATCAGCTGTTTTCTCGCCTCAAATGGATCGAATGAAGAAGCAGAATAATGCAGGCTGTGAAATGCAATTGATTAGCACAAAACCGGAGGCTAAATATGGGCACAATCTGTCATGTTCTTCCGGCCGAGCTGGCTATATTTAAATATTGAGCCCCGATAAAAAGCCAAAGAACTTGCACCGCATGCATATATATTAGGGTGTCCCTTATTTGGTCAAAGTCAATATTTTTAAACGCATACGGGCTAGTTCTGTTCATTAGGTCCTAAAGCACTCAGAAATAAATTTTTACCTTAATCGGAGTATGATAACCCGTGCCGACTTGGATCGGAAAATTTAAAGATTATATGGGACAAAAAAAATTTTTTTTTTTTTTTAATTTTTTATTTTTTTATTTTGTTTATTAGGTCCTAAAGAACTCAAAACCAAGTTTTCACCTTAATCGGAGTACGATAACCCATTCAAATTTGCATCAGGGGGATTGCATACAAATTTAAGTGAAATTCAAGCAAAAGTGATTTCTGTGGCACCCTTGATATATTTATATATATATGTATGACCTCGCATAAAATAAGAATCTCAAGTGAAATATGAAAGAAGAAAATACATAAAGAAAACAACTAGGAATCGAGATGCTCGACTGTCAGCAACCTTGTACCTGTTTCTTCGGTGGCGATCGATTCAAACACCAAAAAATCGCTTTCGCTTGAATTTCACTTAAATTTGTATGAAATTTAAGTGAAATTCAAGCGAAAGCGATTTCTGTGGCACCCCCGAATATAAAAACTAAAAAGAATTTAACAAAAGTAATCGAAATAAAACAAAAAAAAACAAATTACTATCTTATTTTCGGTTTTTTATTCAACAAACTTCATTCCTTCTTTCAACACTGCGAGAAATTGTTGCTAGAATAGCTTCAAAATTTATTGCCTGATTGTGATAAAAGCATAAGTATTACAATTCAAGGCTGCAGCTCTAAAATTGTCAAGTCATTTGACTCTTCTATGGGAGTATTGTAAACAAATTTGGTAGCTCTAGCTCTTTTAATAACGAAGATCTTCATAGAACAGCCAGACAGTGTCACAAATCGAATAGCCTGTCCACTCTAGGGGTATTGGGCTAAAGAACAACAAAAAGAACACAAGAGATCTCTGCTTTAACCCATTCTCCCCCTTCTCACTTTTCTTTTCCATCTACATCTTGTTGCGTTGCTTTGCGCTGATAAAGTCAAGTATCGCATGCAGGCGCATCTATCGCCTGCGATTGCACTCAAAAGACCCTCAAGACACTCAAGAGTCGTTGTCATGCGGGCTCGGTACTCGGACTCGAATTCGAATTCGGTTCGAGTTCGGGTCTGAGGCCTTGGCCCCGGGGTGTTAATTTATGGCAGTTCAAAAGGGCGTGGCGCCGGTTTCAGTGCATTTCCGTCGATGCCAAAAAAAAAATAAAAAATAAAAAATTGTTATCGGCACGTCAAAGATTTGATACACTTCCACAATTTTCTGAAAATAGCTTTAATTTAAAGTTAAGTAATTTAAATAAATTCTTTAAAAAATTGTGAAAATTTTACACAACAATTATATTTTCTATCCATCGTTCCCATGACAGCTATATAGTATAGTATAATAATTCGACCCCAAATTTCAACACTTCACTTAATGCGTTACATATTTCACGAAAATAAAATGTAAGGGCATAAAAATACTAAAGAGGAAAGAAAATAAAAGAATAAAGCAAAAGCAACAATTGCAGCCATGTGCGGGCGTAAACTCCACACACACACACACACACACACACACACACACACACACACACACACACACACATAAACACACTCACACAGACATGAGTCACGCTGGGAATCTTAAAGTTCTTCCAGTCAATTTTAGCTGAATTAAGGCAAATGAATCTAATAGGGTATTTACACTGAGGCCCGTAAGCAAAAAGCCGTAGCTTACGGCGAAAGTCGTTTACACTGGTAGGCCGGTAAAAAAAAACCGATATTTTGACGTCTAGTGTCAAACTGTGAAATTGTTTGTAAGCAAAGGCGAAAAAATTAAAAACACAATATGGATCCAAAAGCTATTGCCGCAGTGACAATTATGTTTATGCGAATAAACCAAGGCATGAACCACGCATTGGCGGCTTGTGAGGGATCCAAGGTGCAGATTAATTCATTAAATCTTGCATTAGAGCAGACGTCTAAATCAGTTTGGGCGCACGTAAGTAAAAAGTGCATTTGTAGACAAGAACGTAAACTTTCCACACTTTTTATAGGAACGTAACGGCGTATTTTGGGAGAAAGACGTGCCCAACATGTCCGATGGTATATTAAAATCCGTTTTTAAGATGGAGCGCGCCGCTTTCGATAAGTTGGTGCAGGCACTTCCAGAAATGGCCAAGAAGGACACAAATTTTAGGAACTGCATCCCTCTACAAAAGCGAGTTGCAATCGCTGTATTTGCAATGGGTTCTGCCTCAGAGTATTTTGTGATTGCCTGGATGTTTGGAGTGTCGGCGCCCAGTGTTTGCTTGATAGTGAAGGAGTTTTGCCGCCTGGTGTGGATGAATTTGGCACCCATTTACTTAGGACCAAATTTTTTAACGCAGGCGAGAGTGGAAGAGTGCGTTAGAGGGTTTGAGGAAATTGGTTTTCCACAGTGCTTTGGCGCAATTGGTAATTATCAAATAAGGTATTTGACATTTAGCATTAAAAAAAAATGCACTTAAATTACAGATGGCTGCCACATAAAAATTCAGCCGAAGGCTTCCGAAACGACGGACTACCACAACTACAAGGGCTGGAACTCAACAGTGCTTCTTGCCCTTGTGGATCATAAGTATGTCATACAACATAAATTGTCTGCTTATAAAAGTATTGTCGTTCCAGATATTCATGTACATAAATGTTAATTCATGTACATAAATGTTGGCAGTCCAGGCCGTTGCAACGATTCTGGCATTTATGAGAAGTCTCTTCTTAAGCCATTAATTGAAGCAAGCGATCTTCTCGATGCCAATGCCAGAGACTTTGGAGGCACGAGGGTTCCTGTGATGCTAATAGGGGACTCGGCATTTAAACTTTCAGCTACTTTGATGAAGCCATATCCTTTCAGCGTAGCCGCGAACGAGAAAGAAAAGGTGTTCAACTACCGCATCGCAAAGGCCAGACGCGTTGTCGAAAATGCTTTTGGCCACTTAAAAGCAAGATTTCGGCGACTTGGTAAAGGCCTGGACAACCGCATTGAGATTTCCAACGCAATCATCAAGTGCTGTTGTGTTCTGCACAATTTTTTAATCGAACACAAGAGCACTGTTGAAGAACTCTGGCACGAGCATGCGGGTGCTGAAGAGCTAGACTTCGAGTTCGAGGTTGTGTGGGCTAACCAAAAGTCCAGAGCCGAATGCATACGATCTGCTATGGCGAACTACTTTTCTGAGCAATAGTGTCAATAAAACATTTAAATAATTTATTTTTTTTTCTTTTCAACTTTATTTTTGAACCATGCTCTTGAAAATCTGAACCATTTCGTCCATGGATGTAGCAGACTTTTCTGCAGCTTCGGCCAACCTCACCATCGCCTCTGCTGCTGTGCTGCTAATATCTTCCATTCTCTGGCGATGCATTTCCAGAGAGCTGCGTTTGTGATTCGGCTTTGGAGTTGACGAAGCTGCAGATGAGGTGAAGCTGTCAGCGGAGTGTTCGCCAAGGGCATCTAAGCTTGACTCGTCCACATCCAGATTCCAAGAGTCGGCACTCTCAGTCTGCTCACCTAAAAAGACGTTTTTATAATTTTATTCAAAAAATTTTGTTGATCAAATTACTTACCCAATTTTTCCTCTACCACCCATTCTGAGTGAATGGCTTTCGACACTGAAAGCATCTTGGAGAGCTTGCCAAAGTGCACCCAGGTTGAGGGTGATCCGCCAGACAGACCAACTTCATTTTTCTCTTGACTGCAATATAAAAATAGAAATCATTAATAAATAAATACATCGTTATAATTGTAATTAGTTAATTTAACAAACCTGTATCTCTTCTTTAGCGACTCAATTTTTTTTTTTACTTCCTGCGCAGTCAAATCCATTTCAAATTCGGACATCTTATTGGCCATTTCAGAATATACGTGTATATTTTTCCTGGCCCCGCGCAGATCAGCCATGCTCTCGTCCCAAGTCTCTAAAAAAAGGCTTTCCAAAGGCTCGGTCCATCTCTTGCGCTTCCTCTTGTTATCTTTTTCCGCTATTTCAAATAGATATTATTATAAAAATGGTACATACAAAAATTTACAATTATTAAAATATTCATACTTGCTGCGCTCATTATTTTGATTTGAACTGTCACTTTTTTGTGGTGGCAAATCGATTAATTATCAATTTTGACCAGAGCTGCCACTTGATTTTGTCAAAAATAGGCCGGTGTTGACGCCGGTATCAAATACCGGCACGCCGTAGAGCCTTTATATTTGAACCAAACTGTCAAATTTTGTATGGTAAAGGCCTACCTACGGGCCGTATACCGGCTTTTTTTCGTTACGGCGTCATACGGGCGTCAGTGTAAATACCCTATAAGCTTTATCTGCACGCATCGCATCGGTTTCGCTTTATATATTAATACAATTTGTACGTCAGCTGATACCTGGCAGGTGTTTGCTTATCACATTATAAATATAAAAAAAAAAAACAGTTTGTCCAATAAATGGTTCGATTTGAGTATGCTTAAAGTGCGAAAGAGCAAGAGAGCGATTAAGCGAGTGAGTGACTGAGCGAGGTTAGATAAAGCTTTGACATGAGAGTTCTCAAGCCAACGCAACTGTTGTGTGGGCTGCAGATTTGGGATCCACACAGGAAGCTCACATGCATGCGTGCGTGTGTGTGTGTGTGTGATGATAGCTGATCAAAGAGTCACACACTGCGGAAACGAAGGCGCATTAAACAAACCAATCACGTTCACTAAAAGAAAATAAAAGGGAAAAGCATACATACATAAGATACATATGTATGTATGTGTATGTACATATGTTTAAAGACCGGCAAAGATGACATTCACATTCTGAATATTCGTTAATATTCAAATGGCATAGCAGACGTTGGAACCTGTGCAATAAGTGCGAGAGCGTTTTCAAGCTGGAGGTGGGGGAGAATAAGAGAATGTGTGTATGTACATATGTACATACATACATATACATATATTTTAGGGACGCCGGCAACGTTCCGTTCCATCCGCATATAATCGATTCGCATAAAATATGCATATGTATGTATGTATGTTTGTGTGTTTATTTTACAATAGTGAGCAACTTAAAATGGACATGACAGGAGACAAAGATTTAGACGACGACGCATTCATGTGCATGATTTAATATGCAAACACACATACATATGTACATATACATTTAAGTGTCTGTGTGTACATAAATGGGTGTGTACTTTCCGGCGTTTTCAAAACCTGGGCACACACACACCCACGCATTGATAGAGTCACACACACACACAAACATACGTACGCGAGAGAGAAGGGCGCGGTAAGTTCAAGTTCAAATTTATTTGTATTCTTTTTTTTGTTGTCTTTGCCTTTTAAGCGTTTTCCGGTCTGGAACCTTCTCAGAGAGTCTAACTCCTAACTAACGCACATATGCATGCATGTGTGTGTGTGTGTGTGTGTGTGCGTTGCTTCTGCGCATGCACCCACTCTCTTCTTTCTCTCCCTCTTATGCTCTGTCGCGCCCTCCAACAAAGAGCGGCTCGCTGCCTGCAGCAACGTTGACTGCAGCTTACCAAATGCAATGCCAAATATGGTTATACTAGATATTTATGTACATACATACATACATACGTACGTTTGCATTAGTCGCTCGAGCGGTCAATTACTCTTTAGTTCTTCCCCAACCATTTTGCGCTCACTTGTGTGGAATGAGTTTTGGAGTTGGAGCTTTTTGTAAGGAACATTAAATTGTGATAAAACTGTGATAACTAAAATGATGCGATCATTGTATTCATAAATAAATAAATAATTGTGTAGTTATAAAGGAGGGGTGGGGGTAGCCTTGCTACATTTCTCTTTAAAATACATACATACATACATACTCACATATGTACATAGATCACACCCGTTCCACAACAACGACAACGCTCGATATGGTCTGCGTATCGACATCATCATCATCCATCTCTCTCTATCTCTAATCCCATCTTGGCCATGCCTATTTTGTGCTGCAGTGGATTTCATCTAGCGCAACATAAAAAAAAGTGAAAACCATTTTGTGTTTTGTGTGTCTAAAAAAGGGCATGAAACATTTTTAAGCGAAACGCTACCAAAAAATAACATCAAATAAAGCGAATGCAAAAAAAACAACAACAATGCTGCTAATTATAACGGTATTTTAAGCCAGATATACATGCATACATACATACATATGCATGTGTGTGTGTGTGTGTGTGTACATATGCTTAGCATATCTCTCTCTTTAGCGTTCATATTGAATGCAGCTGTTAGTTGTGTAAACGCTCTCTCGCTCGCTTGCTCTCTTTCTGACTTGTAACATTCTCTTTATCTGAATGCATGTTGGGGGTGAAACATCGAACAATATTCGCCGCAATATTTGCCCAAATAGGGGCAGCTTTTGGCTACAGGGGAAATCAACCAACAGAAATCTGTAAATGTGTTGACAGCGCCTGCGTCGCTCTCAGCGTTGATTGTCTGCGCTGCACGTGCAATTTTTCACATGTGCTTTATTTGCTCTTTGCTATGCTATTGCCATTTGCCGGCTGCTGCATTACACTTACAAATACACATATATTTGTATGTATGTGTGTGTATGTTTGTATGTATACATACATACATGTGTGTTTTATGGATGTCATTGTCATTGGTCTTAGACCAATAAGCCAACGAAATGTGAAGGTTATCAAAGAAACACAATGAGACAAGTTCAAAGAGCCTGCGGCATTTTTTGGCTTCTATTGAGTTGCCCTGCGGCGTATCCTTGCAAAAGGTTATTAAGCTTCTATGTACACAAATAAAAAAATAAGGTATTTGTCACAGCTTATTTACTCAGCAGGCATGTGGAACGTAACTGTATAAGTCTACACAGTTTTATCTGATTTGCATGTGTGGATCGCAAGTCGATAATTCGATATAAAGAGATCGATTGTTAATTTCCAAATGAAAAACGTTCACTGTATCGTAACAAATATTCATTTCATTTTCTTCAATATCAGCCAAAAATTGTGGCATGTAATTTTGTATTCTTGTAACGATAACAAGTGCAACCAATCGATTGCTGCTGATAGCGATAACAAGCTAATTAGCGTATCGAGGGGGGGGGGGGTATAAAAAAACAAGGGGAACATTACGAGCTGATGATGTAACAAACTGTGATATTAACCCTGAACCGTGGAAATATGAAACATGAAAAAAAATACTCGAGAAAATAACTGAAATTTCTCTCACAAGAACAAAAATAATTTTATTATGTTATTCGTTTATGTTGAATGATAAGCAAAAAATAAACAAAATAATAAATAGAGCAAAAACAACAAAAAAATAGCAATATTGACGCAAAAGTTTTATTTTACTAAGCAGCCTACGTAATTGCCAGAAAAAAGCGTGTATTTAACCATGACCATAAATTGATAACAGAGAATAGGAATGGGAATGGGAATGGGAATGCGAATAAGAGTTAGATAAGCGAACTAAGTTATTAGAATTGCTTGTGTGTATATGACATTTTATCTAAACAGACACACACACACACACATACACAGAGGGTCCATCAGTCAATCATCATTAAAATAGCTGAGTTTGAATCTATAAAATTGGCATATGAGATCATTATACATTCTTAATACTACATTCTATATTGAAATGAATTTGAATTTCTGTAACTCGAATTTCTCTCTTACTCGAGCTTAATGAGTGGCAGTAAAATTAAAAAACTTAAGAAAATGAACTCTATAAATCGAATATCTCCATACCTCGAACATTTTCTTTGGATAATGGTGATTCGAGTTAGGGAAGTTCGACTTTATGTATGTGTGAAACTGCGTTTTTATAAAAATGTTTGTTTATTAAGGTTCTTTACAAAATAAAGATTAATTTAAATAAATCAAAAATATATTTTTAATAAAAAATATTAAATTTTAATGGAAAACAATTTTATACAGTTTGTCAAGAAACACTTTACACACCCTTAAAAATGTAATATTTTGACTTTGAATAAGAAAATAATAGCTTATTATATATAAGTATTTGGAAAGGTCGTTTAAATTCCAATTGAATGACTTAAAACTTTCCTTAACCCATTAAGTACCCTTCGAAAATTTCGAACTTATGTAAAAGTCACTTTTCAAAACTTTTTTCCTCAATTTTAATAAAAAAGATTTTTTGTGCAAACAAATTCTTGAAGCAATTCTAAGAGTTACTGCAAAAAAAAATGTTCAAAAATATTTTTGCTAGTATTTTTTAAAATTTTTTGAAAATCCTTAAAATTACCATTTTTACCCATTTTTCTTCATTTTCATGCAAAAAGTGCCTTTTTTGCAGTTTCCAAAAAATTCTAAAAAATACTAGCAAAAATATTTTTGAAAATTTTTTTTTGCAGTAACTCTTAGAATTGCTTCAAGAATTTGTTTGCACAAAAAATCTTTTTTATTAAAATTGAGGAAAAAAGTTTCGAAAATTGACTTTTACATAAGTTCGAAATTTTCAAAGGGTACTTAATGGGTTAAGGAAAGTTTTATATCATTCAAACGGAATTTAAGTGACCTTTTCATTGATGCCAATATGTTAAAAATTAAAATTTTAAAAATCAATAAAGCCATATTATAAAGAAACTCAAGTACAATGGGCATTACAATGGGCGCTACGTTGCCCTTGATACTGTCACATAGATTTTACGACTATTTTCAGGTGTTTTGGACGTTTGGTCCGTTCATTGGTCATTATTGGCATTGGGCATTTAATCGTAATGCCGGGCTTCTGATAAGATTTCCGTTAACAGTTGCGTAATCACAATGAGACTTCCACATTATAACGAATACGGCAGTAAATCCCCCTCCTCGGTAAAGAAAAGGGAAATGAAACCAATAATAAAAAAAAAGAAATAATAGCACACTGATAAAAATAATAATATTGATAAGATTCGATTTGTGGAGCTTGCGTTGATACCAGGTCAACTGATATCGGGGGTATTTCGGGTAGCTTAGCCCTGAAATTTGATTTCTGCCTTGCATGTGACCCATTGAGGTCCGATCGAGACATATACTCTATATATATGTACAGTGTACACATTTAATTAATTACCTAATTGGCATTTATATCGTTTACATTATTTCCAATTAATGACAACACAAAATACGAATGTACAGATGTATGTGCGAATTTACGTACGTATTTTGGTATATAAGAAAAAACCGAATATTAAAGTAACGCAAATTTTGACCTTTTTTTTGTTTTTGTAAAGTTTCTCCTTTTAATTGGAAATAAAGTATTGATATATATACCTCTTTGAAAAGGTAATACTATAGGCTTTAATCTACCTTTTTAAAATTTTTTAATTATCGTTAGTTTTATACATTTTATTCACGTTTGAAGTTGAACAAAAAAAAACCAAATATTAATGGGATTCACTGTATTTACTTGTGTTAAAGAAGCTAAAGTGAAATGCAAATAAACACAAGGTATTATAACACAGGCCACGCACATGGAAAAAGACAAAAACAAGTCAAAAACAAAAATACAATGTCTTGTTAATTATTGCATTAATTTGTTTTTACTTAAATTGAAACAATTTAGTTAATCTTCATTTAAATTTTCGTTAATATAAATTTGCTATTCTGTTAATTTTCCGTTATTTTAAATTGACTATTCAAAAGCGACTGCTGGCGCCATCTAGCGTATTTGCTTGAACTTAACGAAACTTGAACGAATACTGCATTTATCGCAAATACATATTTAACAAATCGATATATTGTACATACTTGAAATACATCACGATAGTTTGTTATTATCTTGATGAATCATAATAATTGTAAATGCTTTTCATGATTTATTCTACGTGCATATATTTAAATATTTTAAGGTAATATAATAAGCGTTATTTTCAAAGGTTCTTGTGATCTTTTCAATCCCAACTTGCTATTGTGCATTATATCGATATGCTTTGTGCGGCATATTAAATATATCGTTGTGTGATAGTTTTAAAAACACTAAAAACACTGTATAATTATATTATAGTTTAATAAAATTAATAAATAATAATTTGTATTTTCGTTGTCAACGATGATTATTGTGATTTTGTCAGCCCTATCTGGACTTATCGATAAGTTTTATGCGTCATGTTGGATATATCGATGAGCGATATTTTTAAAAATAGTATCAACAATCACAGAGTTATTATATATCGCCATTTTAAGGCACGCCGAAGAGATTCGCATTTGATTTCTAATTGAAACAAGTCGGAATGGTAAGCAAAGTGTGATATTACAGAATACAATTGCAATGTTATTATGTTACAGCTGACAATGGTGAATTTGCTGCAATTGCTGGTGACATCGGCCCTGATGCTTTGGCCAACATTCAGTGTCAACGGCTATGACAAAGAGATGACGGTTTATGTGGATGCCGGCAAGAAGGAGTGTCTCTACCACAACGTCAAGGTGGGCGAGATCATAGACTTTGAGTATCAGGTGATTGATGGCGGCCACGGTGATCTGGACATTAGTTTTTCGCTGCTCGATCCCATTGGTCTGATCATCGTTAGCGACTACAAGAAACCGGAGAATATGCACCAGCATGAGGTGCTCAAGGAGGGCGACTATCGATTCTGTTTCGATAACAGCTTCAGCATGTTCAATCGCAAGACGGTCTTCTTTGAGCTGATTGTGGAGCGCGAGGGGGAAACCAATCATGGTGATCCCAATCAGCAGTGGAAGGAAATTGATGAGCTGACGGGCCTAACGCCCGAGGAATATTACGATATGAAGGTGCAGGATATTATGGATTTCATTGGACGCATTCGCATGCAGTTGACCAAAGCCAGACAGCTGCAGGATCTGTTGCGTTCCCATGAGGCCAGAGATCGCAATTTGGCTGAGGCCAATTTCCAAAAGGTCAACAATTGGTCAATGCTCCAAGTGAGCGCCATGATTGGCGTCGGCCTCATCCAGGTGTTTATGCTGCGCAGCATTTTTGAGACACACGGACGCATGCATCATTTTTGGCGCAAATTGGGCATTTGATGAGGCAATCCAAATTGCACTCCATCATCATCATCATCATTATCATCATCGTAGCATTTACCAAAGATGTTGTTTGCACTCTCATTGACTGCAAATTGTTAAATATACATACATACATATATTGTCACAAGCTCCTTATCAGTGTCAACAATTTATATAGTTACTAGCTCTAATTAGTTGCGTGTATGTTTAACTTTCCCCTCCGCCCCCCCTCCCCTTCCAGCTACTTGCCATGTGTGTGTGTGTGTGTGCGTGTATGCATTTATTATCTAAAATTAAAAAGAATTAAAAGCAATTGTAATTTAAGCATAATATTCAGGTTGCTCCATTAATATTTATTAAATAAACTGTTGAAGTAAAGAAAAATGTCATTTGTTTGTCCAATTGGGATGGTCGCAATTGGAGTTGCTTGTATACTTTCCAATTGGAACATGTCATTTGTTTTTATCAAATAAACTGTTGAAGTAAGTTAAAAATTTTAAAATTAATATGGCAGAAAATTAAATTGTGGATTAATCAAATTTCAATTGAAACTTGTTTCGATTTAATTTTGCTGAAATTTTTCAAAACATTTTTAGTTTATATGCAATATTTTTGATTTACATACATATACCCGATACTTTGAGAACTCAAGGGCATATCGTAGTCGTTGTCAAGTAATTGTTTTGACAAGATCAAAAATTCACATATTTTTATGAACTTCTATTGTTTTATTTTTAAATAGTTGCTTATGGTTCTTTGAAGAATTAAGAAGAAAATTTAAAGGTTTTAAACAGAAATAAAATAAATAAAACAAATTTACAGTAACTGTTTTAACAAAAAATTATTAAAAGTATGTTTTTTTATTTTAAAATATACAGTCCAGCTTCCCTAGCTCGAATGACCATTATTCAAAGCCAAAATTCGAATTATGGAGACTTCGACATATGGAATTCTTTTTTAAGCTTAGTATACGCTATTGCCTTTCGACTTAGTTTGAGTTAGAGAAAATTCGAGTTATGAAAGCTAGACTGTGGTTTTATACAATTACTCTTGTCTATTTATTTTTGTATATGATGATCTCAGAAAAGTTTTGCATGATAAGGAGGAAAAAGGGGTTAAAATTGTCATTTTTAGCAATTTTCAAAAAATCATGCAAAATACTTTTGAAGAGATTTTTGAAAAAAAGTTTATGCAGTCACTTTTTAAATGGTTTAGAGAAACTTTTTGCAGACAAAACATTTTTTGTTAGAGACCGAGGAAAAAAGTCAAAACAGTAGACTTTTACAAAAATTCAAAATTTTCAATGGGCTAAGAAAAGTTTTGTATCATTCAAACGAAACTTAAATGACCTTTCTATTGATGCCAAACTTAACATAAAGTAAGTTCAAAACATGAGTAGATTTAACTTTACTTTTACAAAATTGTTTATCAGACGACTGTATTTAAATCGAATAACGGGTATCTTGTAGTCGGTGACTCGACAACTTGTTCCTTACAGATTCACAGTTGATTTTGCAGTAGATTATTCACAGAGGAGCACTTTTAATGACACATTTCCAATTTAAACAGTTTTCTTTAATTTAATTTACTAAAAAAAAAAAACAGATGCATCATATTATTACTAGGCATGGGTATTTATTGAAAAATCCGCTGGCGACGACGGGCAGTTTCATATTTTGCTGTTGTTGTGGAAATGTTGTTGTTGTTGATGGCTCCACACGTTGTTGTTGTTGCTGTTGCCGCTCTCGTCTGCAACCGAACTGAACAATGCTTAAGCTTAGGCAGCCGCCTTATTGAGACGCTTTTGACGCTCGAGTAGGCGACGCTCGCGCTCGAATTCCTTCATGCGCAGCACATAATCCTCATATTCGCAGGTGAGATAATCGTGCTTCTCGTGCGCACACTGATAGACAAACGGGAACTTGTCGGCGCGGCAGGAGTGATAGGTGAGGAGCTTGTGGGCGCAGTAGTCGCGATCCTCGAGTGGCAGCTTCGCCGATTCCATTTCCTCCTGGGTGGCAATCATGACGCGCTCCTTGCGCGTCTCAAAGCCCAGCATGGGATCAAAGCTGGGCACTACGTCCGGCCCGGGCATTACATCTGGCTTCATGTAATGTGTCAGAGCGTTACCCATTCTCTGTGTTAAAGATCTTGTTAAATACACGCACAAAATTCAATAAAAAATAACAAATATAAATTACGTAAAATGTTTTTCGTCGGTTGTTGCTGCTGCTGCGGCGCTGCTGTCAGTTCAGCTGTTGTTGTTGTAGGCTGCCCTGACAGCTGCTCGGCTGCAGGGCTGCAAAAACAAAAATACTGCTCAGCTATCGATTACATTTGTGGAATATTTCTTTTGACTGAGTTCACAAAAATATTTTGTCAAAAGAATTGAAGCGCTCAGAAACTCTTACAAAAGAATGCAACTGAAATTCATTAATGTTTTAGGGTTGCATAAGCATTAAAAGAAAGACAAATAATATCAATGCCTTGACAATTGTGCGATACATCGATACATAATCATATGTTTACTGTCGAAACAGGATATATTTAAAAAATAAAATGAAGTACATAGAAAAATGGTAAAATATAATCAAATATGATTAAATATGCTGAACTTATTTTTAAATTTGTTTAATGATTCCTTGAGCATTTATATTATAAAGCCATCGATGAGAGACATAAGTACTATCGATGCCATTTGCAACCCTCCACTTGCCGGCAATGACGATTACTAGATGTAATGCAATTCTATCGAAATATACGGCAGGTCCTGTTGCAATTAATCGATAAATTTGTGGCTCGCAAAGACAGTGGTGCAATCATACAACAAGAAATATGCATTAAGTTCGCCAGTAGAATAGTTAATTCTTAGTTATTTTGTAAATTTTTGTGCAATAAACTTTAGTCAAAAAGAAAGCTGGCAAAACAACCAGTTATTAAGTTCTAGTTGCTCAGTCTGCACGCGCGCGAAATCGACAAAGGAAAAGAAAAAAGTGCCGTTGTCTTTGATGTTAACGGTATAACTTCAACGGCCCACGCATTTTTACATATATACATAGATATATATACATATATATAAAGAAAGCGAAAGAGTGAGCTATATGTATATGTAAGCGCATACATAAAATCGATTTGGAGGCAACGCCAAGGCATATTTGGAAAAGCTATGGTTGGATTATTGAATCCAATGAAATATGGCGATCATTTTTATGAATTGTACACGAGCAATACACGCAGGTAATGTAAATAAGCACCGTGACAGTGGCTGTGGCTGTGGCAGCGGCAGCGGCCTCAGCGACAACGCATTTGGGGTTGAAAAATCGATCGATTTGTCGTGGAAATGTATGTAGGTCTTCAACCCCTCGTTGCCGTTGTTGTTGTTGCTGTTTTGCTGCCGGGGTTGAAATTGGCGCTCGCATATATCGCACGACAAGTGGGCAGCACCCTGACAACAGCTGATCGATAACAGCTGATGTCTAACAACTGTCAAGCGAGAGCGAGAGAGAGTGAGTGAGCGAGAGGGCCGCCAATCGAACTGCCGCCGCGACCTGCATTAATTTGTTGTTTGTTGTTAAATCGATATTTGAATATACAGTTAGTTCAAATAAATAATGTACGCATTTTATTTTGCAGAAAGAATATCTTTAATTGGTTTTTCTTATATTTTTTATTTTATTTTATTCAAGTTAAGAACACGAATGAATTCTTTTTGTATGCATATTTTTGTTAAAAGATTTACTTGAGTAACTGTATGAGCAGCAATTATTCGATAATTGTAACTTATTTAACCCACTCTCCTCTCCGACATTCCTTTCCAACAGAAAGCTGCAAAATGAGCGCAAGGCGCTCACGAAACGCAAAAGCCGCAAGGAGAAATCGGCAGCAGCGATGGCAGCCGCCGCCGCGGCCGCAGTGCTGGAGGGGAATGCTGGCGGCGCTGCTGGGGGCATTGTGAATCCATTGGATCCGCCGCTGGTCAAGGATCAATTGTTGTTTATGCCCGCATTTCCCGTGGCGCACATTGAACTCGATCCGAATGCATCGAAATTTGCGGTATTCTCGGCCATACGCTCCACAGTGCTGGAGGCGGAGACACGTTTCGCATTGTTCCACGAGGGCAATGGACATGGCGCATTGGCCGCGTCGGCGCTGAAGAAATGGAGCGGCAATATGGGCTCCTCTTGTTGCCTAGTCTGTGCCGGCAGCTGCATGGTCAGCAATCTTGTTGATTGCGCCTGTCATGCCCCACTGGCTGTTGCTGGCGCTGGTGGCGGCGGCGGTGGCGCTGGAGCAGCTGGTGCCGCTGGTGGTGCTGGCGGTGCTGGTGCAGCTGGTGGTGGTGGAGCAGCTGCGGGCGGAGCTGCTGCAGCCGCTGATAAACGTACGACAAATAGCGCCCATAGCGATGGCGATTCCGATACGGATGAGCCCGAGGAGCGTGAACCGGTTTATGCGACAGTTCCCCTAATTGTTGGCGCCGGTCTGCGCAGTCTATTCGAGCTCATTGCCGACGCCCGTCACATTCAGCCGCTGCTCTGCACGAAAGCATTGAAGGCACTGCTCGATGTTATACAGGGACAGCAGCCGGAATCATTTAAACTCGAACCGGAAGATCTTATCAATCCACTGTACGACCTGTTGCTTGATCTGGCCACAATGCCGGCGGCCATCAGTAGCAGCACCGGCGCCGAGGCCAACTGGTCGGCCATGGCCTGTGCCGCACTCCTGGGACTCTGCATTGCACGCGGCGACACCGGCAAAATGTTAAAGGCCATTGCAGCCATGTTAATGTCACCCAGGCAGCTGTCGGCCCAGATTGTACAATTGCCGGCGGTGCTGGCGACGCTGCAGCACACGGTGGTCAGTGCGGCACTCAATAAACCAACTCGTCCAGACTTTTATACTCACGGCGTTCCACACAACTCACTGATCGATGAGGTGAGTAGCATCGCAAACAAATATCCTTTGCAACAAAAACACGGCTGGCAGTAATTTAAAACAGCGGTGGGCACGAAATCTGAATTCGGGAGCACTACAACAACATCCACAACAACATCCACAACAACATCCACAACAACATCCACAACAATTTTAAGTGTCAAAAAGGCCTCGATTTAAGCTGCTCCTATGTTGTTGTTGTTATTTTGCTCGCGAGTCTTTTGTGCGCCGAATAGTCAGACATCAAGTTGGGAGCAGTCACTAGCTCCCGGAGCCCATGCGTGCCCACCGCTGATTTAAAACATTAAAACAGTTGTATATTTGCACATTATTCAACTATATTTCCTACTCTTTGCAGTTCGCTTTGAAGCTGCCCATGCTGACGGCTCCACTGCAACACACAACACCAGCCATGGCCTGCGACGGCGTCTTTGTCTATCTGCTTTATGGTGGCGCGCTGCTGAAGATCGGCACCGGCTTTGGTGGCTCCTACAAGGGACACATTTACGCACAGAATGATGAATTTAGCAGGGAACGCAGCGCCTGGTTGGGCTACAGCGCTGGACAATTGTATTTTCGGCGCAATTGCAAGCGTAGCGCCGATCAATTGCAACTCGTTGGCATGGACACATTGGCGGTCAAGTCAATGAATCCACTCAATATGCTCTCCATGCGCGAGGGACTCAACTATGTGCTCTTCACGGACGATGATTCATTGCATGCCATTTGCAGCAATCGAGATGTACGTAAATATTTGCCTATAATGAGTCCAACTAGTTTTTTAAACCACTTGGAATTTAAAAGAGTTTGAGCTCTTGTATGTTTGTTTTTTTTTTTTAAATAAAGTTGAGCTTAGGGAAAGAGGAAGTAAAGGAAAAATTAAGAGCAATCATTTAAAAGTATCTAACATAGAGTAGAGATTAGGATAGGCCTTTGATAAATCCTTTGTCAATAGATTTCCAATCGGCATAAATATTTTGACAAAGCTAAAGTTAAATCGACTCATAATTTGAACTTACTTCATTTACATTATGGCATCGATGGAAAGGTCATTTAAATACCGTTTGAATGATACAAAACTTTCCTTAACCCATTAAGTACCCATAGAAAAATTTTGAATTTTTGTAAAGGTCTACTGTTTTGACTTTTTTCCTTGGTCTCAAACATAAAATGTTTTGATGCTAAAAGTTTCTCTAAACAATTCTAATAGTGACATCAAATTTTTTTTAAAAAAATTTCTTCGCTAGTATTTTTTATGATTTTTTGTATTTTTTGTATTTCAAAAAAATGTTGTATGATAAGGAGGAAAAAGTGGTTAAAATAGTAATTTTTAGCAATTTTCAAAAAAAACATAAAAAATACTAGCAAAGAATTTGTTAAAAATTTTCTTGCAGTTTTGTAAAAATATTTATGCTAATGACTGTATTATTAACGTTATTTTGGACAAGGAACATGAACATCGTGAATTCAAAGTTTGCTCTTACAACACTATTAACAGCAGATTTAAGGCTAACATTCTATTAATATTGTCAACATTTAAATAATTTTTTATTTTCCACCTAGAAATCAAATGAAAATCCCTTTATGAGCGTAACATATTTTATTACATCTTTTTTAGCAACGATTCCATTTTGTTAACATTTTGTTTATATAATTTTAACTTGACTTATCTTTGAAATTTTAATTAGAATTCAAAAGCTTGTCCAGAGACTTCCAATGACAGAATCACTAACATATTCTGTTATAGCGCTGTTAAGTGTAAAGAAACGAACGCTGTTAATGTCACATTAACATGAAACTTATTTAAATGCCCAATTTTCCCAACATTTCCAAGTTGTTTAATAAGTTCTTCGCTTGTATTTTTGAAATTAATTTTGTTTGCTGTTTGCAGGACACGCTGGTGGTAAAGAAGCTGAATCTGTATCACAACAGTTACAGCAGCGAGCCGCCGCCATTTGAGTTGCCGCTGCAGTTGGCGCGCAAGAAGTTTCGCACCTTGGGCTATGCGGCATTCGAGGATGAGTTGCTCAATCAGCATCAGATTCAAAGGATTCAATCGGCGCACAATAGCTTTGAGCCCAAGCTGCCGGCACCGTGTCGCGATGCCGATGTCCTGGGCATGGCGTGTGGCAAGGAGTTCGGCTTGGTTCGTGCCAGCAATGGACGTGTCTATTACTATGGCAAATCCGCAGCGTTGGGCTTAAAGTGTGTGGGAAGAACGCCCACATTGAAGCTAACCGAGTTGATTGTCTCGAAGGCGGCGCACATTGTCCATGTGGCTGTGGGACACGATGGCATCCATGCGCTGCTCGTGAATGACGATGGAACGGTTTATTTTGCGGGCACAGCGCGGCGGGGTGAGGATGGCGACAGCTCCAAGAATCGGCGACAACCGAAGGCAGTTAAGCCCAAAAAGATGAGCAAAATCGATGGACATGTTGTTGTGCATGCGGCCTGCAACAATGGCACCTCGGCATTTGTCACCAAAACCGGCAAGTTAATCATGTACGGCAAGGATACGGCCCACTGCGATTCCATGGGCTTTGTCAGCGAATTGCTGGACCAGCATGTGACCAAAGTGGCCCTGGGCAAGGCACATTGTGTTGCCCTCAGTGCCAAGGGGCAACTGTTCACCTTCGGCCTCAATAATAAGGGCCAATGTGGGCGTGTCTTTAACAAAATGATGCCCGTCAAGGATGTGCCCAGTTCATCTACAACATACGCCTTGCTCGGCCAGCATGCGGACAAGTTTCGGCATAAAATTGACTTCTCCACGCTGTGCGATTACGATGATCACAATATGGTGCAGGGTCAGTGCCGGGTCTGTGTCATGTGCCGCGAATGCACCGGCTACAATGTCAGCTGTGTCTCCGCTCTGAATGTGCCGCTCGAGCAGCGACTCGGCGGCAGCATTTGTCCATGTGGACACGGCGATGCGGGTTGTGCCAAGTGCGGATTGTGCGCCGCCTGCGTTGGCCTCCAGGAAAGCGAACTTGGTAAGCGGCAACTGCCAATTTTATTGTAGTTAACAACAAAATTAAGGATAACATGACTATTAACAGTAGAGTTAAGGATAACAGACTGTTAAAGTCACAACATTTCTATAATTAAAATGTCATCATTTACTATTTTACATAGTTCCTTGTTAAGTCCAAAAGTTTTCAAGAAATATCCACTTGTATTGAGTCGAAAATGTTAATGCACTGTTAACTATGAACAGCAGAAATTTAGTTAACATACTGCTAACATCAATAACCAATAATATCATAAGCACAGAGTTCAAAAACTTCTTTTGAAGTCACTTGTATTGAGTCGAAAATGTTATTGCACTGTTAACTATGAACAGCAGAATTTAAGTTAACATACTGCTAACATCAATTCCAGATAATGTCATAATCACATCGTTTTAAAACTTCTTTTGAAGTCAAGAGATTTTTAGCTTTAATTCTTCTTTTTTGTTAACGACTAACCGTACATCTAGAGAATACATATTGATAACATAGCCTTAACAGTTTAAACTTTAATCTATCAATCATTAATCTGTTATTCCACTGTTCCCTTTCTTTAGCGGATGCGAAGGTGGATCTAAAGCCGCTGCCCGGGGAACTGCAGCGTCAGCAACGCTCCAAGACGCTCATCATGCGACGCAAGGAGAAGAAACCCTCGGAGTTGGATACGGGCGCTGCTGGCGGCGGTTGTGGCACGCCCACCGATCTCGATAAGGATCCACCACGTGTGGCACCACTGGCGCCACAGCTGCTACAGCTACCGACTGGCTCACCCATTGTCCAGGTGGCCTGTGGCCTCCATCACACGGTGCTCCTAACGCTCGCCGGTGAAGTCTTCACCTTTGGCAGCAATCAGTATGGACAACTCGGCTCGGGAGATTTGCAACCGGTTAGCGGTCCCATACGGGTCCAGGTGCAGGGTGCCATTAGTCAGGTGGCTGCGGGCAGCAATCATACAGTTTTATTGACCCACAAAGGTGTCGTCTATACCTTTGGCAACTATCAGAAAGGTCAATTGGGTCGCCTGCCCAGCGAATATGGCCAAAAACCGGGTCTCGTTGGCGCCGCACCACCGCCACAACCACCGCAAGCACCACAACCAGCTCCGCCAACAGCAGCAGCAGCAGCAGCAGCAGGAGCAGCACCAGCACAAGAGGATGAGGCAGCCAGCTCGGATGTGGCCTGCATTTTACCGGGTGGCTCCAAGGAATCCATACTAGTTCCTCCAAACACGGCAGCACTTATCGCCCAGCGTCAAAAGTTTCTTTGGAATTGTGCTCCCGGCGCCGTCTTGTAAGTTCCTGTGAAGCATCCATCTAGTTGCGCTACTTACTCATTTTGTTCTTCATCTTTTTGCAGCGGATTGGGACCCAGCTATGGCAAGAAAGTCACCTGGATTGGCGCCAACGGCGATCAGACCTTTATCAAAATTGACGAGTCGCTGATCACAGCACAAATGCTGCCCAAGATGCATGTGGTGGCCAACAAAAAGACGATAAGTAAGTATAAACTCAAAAGAATTATACACTTAACTCAAGAAATTGTTTTGACACAATTAGCACATAAAAACCTATTCTTGGTTTTTTAATTTATTATTTTTTTAAATTTTATTATAGTGTTTTTTGTTTTTCGAACAAGTTAAAATAATGAAATATTGACATCCATTATAATAAAGTAATGAATAATGTAATAAGTAATGACTGGCCGTATATAAACTATCAACATATTGTTCAAAAATTATAAAACTTTGGCAAGAAATTGTTTTGACACAATTAACAAGTAACATATTTTAGTTATCAAAAATAATTCCTTTTCTTGGTTTTCTAATTTATTTTCTATTTTAGTTTAGTTCTTTTTTTCAACAAGTTAATAATGAAATCATAAAATACATTGTTTTTTAAGTAATAAAGTAATGCATAATTATAATGTATAATTGTTTCAATGTCAAAACTATGACCTGACTAATTGTATAAAGTTTAAAGTTTAAAATCAGTTTGCTTCTCAAACATGAGGCTTAAAATTGCTTTCAAGTGAAAAATATTTCTAGATTTGTTTTAGTTTCACACATTTGCCAATTTATTTTTTAAGATTTCCGGCTTAAAATAAAAACTTATATTGATGTCTATGGCCATTTTATTTTTATTTTTATTTTTCATGCATGTCCAGAAATTGTTGTAAGATTATTTTTGAAGTAGATTTTTATACCCGTTAATTAAAAAATAAATAAAAGGGCATATTGTATTCATTGAAATGTATGTAACAGGGTGAAGGATGCATCTCCGACCCTATTAAGTATATATATTCTTGATCAGCATCAACAGTCGAGTCCATTTAGCCATGTCCGTCTGTCCTAGATCTCAGAGACTAAGTATAAGAGCTAGAGCAACCAAATTTGGCAGACAGACTTTTATAAATCCCACGTAGATCAAGTTTGTTTCAAATTATTGCCACCCGCCTCCGTAAATCGCAAAATGCCACCACATGCTCAGTTTTCAAGATATAAGGATTTTTTTTACTTATTAACGTTAACTACTATTATTACCTATCGTTCTACTAAATCGTAACAAGATCGGACAAATAGAAAGGTGGTAATGGCTGAATTAATGTTTTTAAGCTATGTAAGTGCCTAAAAGCATGCAATAAAAAATAATTTAAATTTATTTAAGTAAGTAACGGGTATCGACTAGTCGGGAGCTCGACTATAGCCTTTTCCAATTTAGAAAACACAATTTTTTTACAATTGATTCCCATCTTGGATGATTGGAATTCAGCTAAATCTGTGTTAAAAATTAAAATTAAATAGTTCAACTTTAAAAATGTCTACAAATTAGCTAATTAAATATGTTTTGATTTTCAGTACTCATTCCCAGCATACCACTGTCATTCCAAACGCTCTCGATCAATCGCAGCGACGGCAGCTGCACTCCACACTATCGCGGCCAAACGAACTTTGCCCAATTGCTGCAGACGCAGCAAGCGCTTGGCCAGCCGGAGATCAATCGCAATGTGGATGTGGGAACACCGCTGGCCGAATTGCCGATGGTCAGCAGCAGTTCAGCTGGTGTTCCAATCAATGAGCAAATGTCCAGGAGCATGCACGAGGCACGCAATCATATCTTTGAGGAGCAGCAACATTTGGAGGCGGCATTGCCATCGTCGGGGGCATCAACACCGAGACAACGACAACGAGTCGTTGGAGGACGGCCACGTCAGGAGTCGGCTGGTCCCGCATCGCCGGAGCAGCAGCCACAGCCACAGCAACCGTTGCCGCCACAGATCGCCTTTGCAATGGATCCCAGCTACAATGTCCTCTGGGTCTTTGATGGCGCCACGCGAAAGCTGCGTTGTCACAATGTGGTCGCCAGTGAGATATCCGAATTCGATGTGGTAAGATCGGGGAATTATTGATGCAGTCGAACTTCCCTAACTCGAATCACCATTATCCAAAGAAAAGGTTCGAGTTATGGAGATGTTCGACTTATACAGTTCTTTTTCTTAAGTTTCATAATTTTACTGCCATAACTTCGAGCTATAGAAGTTCGAGTTTTGGAAGTTCAACTGTATTTCAAAGTGTTGTAAAAATACATCAAAAAATCGATAACTCGATCGATTTTTGTCGATATATCGTGGAGTTGAACAAATGTTAAAACTTGACATTTAAAATGGATTTTTGCAAAAAAAGTTAAGGAGTTATGTATGTTACTTAATCGGGTTTATTCCGAACTCCGAAAACGAGTCGATTTGCCACAAAACGAGTTGATTACTGTTCCGAATTCCGAAAATCTACAATAATTGTCGTTTTTAAAACGTGTGCTGTAGAGTCAACGGATTTAAAAGTAAATGCCATTTAAAGCTTCAAAATTAATACCGAAAATTTTATACTGAAAATTTTAATAATGTGGAACAGTTTTAGAATCGATTAACATCACTACTTCAAGTTTAGACAGTTGAAGTATTTTTAAAAATAATTTTTTTAAAAGCTTCTATAAAATACAGCATTAAAACGAAACCGAGCTGTTCTGAATTCCACTTTAATTTTTGTTATCGATAGCAACTCTCGCAATCGAAAGCTTCTAGAGTTGCATAAATGAACAACAAAATTCGAACAACGAAATTGTAGTCCAATTTACCTTCTATCTGCAATATTCAATTTGAAATACTTAAAATGACTTTCGAAACGTTTTCGAAACCGAGTTCGAAAACTAAAAGCAAGCCCATTTCGATCGGAATTGGGAACAGCAAATAGTAAAACGTTCGTTTTATTTTCGTTTTGGCCTGAATAATCGATATCTTGAGGTAAAAAATGATCATTTAAATTTGAAAACAACTCTTTAAAATCTGTTTAACTTTGGCAAAGTAATGAAAGCTTTAAGTTGGTCTGATTTTCGACCTTGTAACTTTACAAGTTAATACTAACAACAACGTTTTCTTTAAATTTTGTTTTGCAAAGTCTCGATATATCGTTATTATTTACTCGATTAATTTTTTGTCGATTCTTAGACTTCAATATTAAACTCGAACTTTCATCCCTGATTTAAATCGACTTCAGTTTTAATAAACCATTATTTGTTTGTGTTTATGAAATCGATAAGCTTTAACTTGAAACTTCTTCACTTGCAGAATGCGGCCAACTATCGGGCGCTGTTATCGCCGGAGCTGTCGCTGCCGAGCAAGGCGGAGGCGCGAGTGTCGCGCTCGCAGGCGTCTCTCAATTTGTTGGCCTGCCTGGATATACTGACGTCGGCCCAGGACAATATTCCCGGCTGCTTTGAGCAGGCGCTGCCCAAGCAGCCGCATCAGACGGCGGAGGCGCAGAGCGGCGAGTATCAGGTGGTTAATCGATTCGATAACTTTGGCGGCGGCTGGGGCTATTCGGGGCATAGTGTGGAGGCGGTGCGATTCTCCGCGGACACGGACATTGTGATATGTGGCTTTGGCATGTTTGGCGGACGCGGCGAATACAGCTGCAAGCTGAAGCTGTTCGATCTGGGCGTCGATGGCGGTGGCTACGAGAAGGAGGGCGTTCTCATCAGCGAGACCAAGGAGGTGCCATACGAATGCGCGGCAAGGAGTAAACATCACATCCTATTGCCCAAGCCAGTGAGTGCAGCGGCTGGACGTTGGTATTTGATCTGGGCAAGAATTGCCGGTCCGTCATCCGACTGTGGTTCGTGTGGCCAGGCGTCGGTAACGACAGAGGATCAGGTGGTTTTCTCTTTCAAGTCGAGCAAGAAGGCCAACAACGGCACCGATGTCAACTCGGGCCAAATACCCGCGATACTGTATCGTCTGGTCACCCAGGATTGCAAACAGCCGCCGTTGCCGCTGGACGCGGATCCCGTTCAGCGCATTTCACGCGCCTTCGCCAACAGCGTGAGTCGCGAGTGCTTCGAGAGTCTCGTTGTGCTGCTCAGCTGGTCCTGGGACTGCTTCAAGACCCAACTGCGCGAACAACGCGATCGTGCTCGGCCTTTACAGCTGCAACAGACGCTCCAGTATCTGGGCTATGTGAACAAGTCGTGTCTCCGCCTGCTGCGCAAATACACCAATGAAATTTATCCACAACGATCCACGTCGGCAGCTGTTGCCGCTGCGGCAAATTCATCGGTGGGCGGCGCCGTCGCCGCTGCCATTTCCAAGCTCCAACAAAAGCCAAATCAGAAAGGTAAATCATGGTCCAGTACGCCAGAGGGTATTCTAATTTTGGCATGTCTTTTGACTTGTCTACATCTAGTCTGAAGTATTGACACACAGCTTATTTCGTGCAAGGGTAGGGTCAAACTTTAAGATCGCATGTCTCCTAAACTATTAAAGATATCAACAAAATTTAAATGCAGCTCGTTTCAGCAGACTGTCTATATTAGTTAAGATCAGCGGTGGGCACGAAATCTGAATTCAGGAGCACTATAACAACATCAACAACAACAACCCTATTAGAGTCTACCTAAGTTGGGAGCAGTCGCTGCTCCCGGAGCCACTGCGTGCCCATCGCTGGTTTAGATATTTGATTCTGTTATTCTATTTCTGTAAATAGCACTTAAAACTAGAAAAACTTAAACTATTGACTATTTTTATGTCACAGGCACTTGGAGTGACTCCAAATCTGTAATTGTGATTATAATGTCGCAGCTTCTTGTTCTATCCTTTAGGACACATCATTAGCTAATTTTAACATTCATTTAATAAGTTTAATCACGTGGAAAGTTAAGTTTTGAGGTGAATACCAAGTACAACAATTGGACAGTGTAAATCGATACTAAAGAGATTAAAAAATGGCTAAACCCAACGGAATATTGTTCAAATGTTTCAATTATGCTCTAGTGCAGTACATTCTGTCATCCAAGGTTTTCTTTGTGCCAACCAAGTGGCAGAAAAGGGCCAAAATGATCCCAACTGAGTTTTCACTGATACCATTAGGAAATTTATCGGCCTGATAATTAAAGCTAATCCAAAGTTATTGGTTTTTGAATCTGCCCTAATAATTTCAAAACGATTGAAACTAAATTCATTAGTTACTTGAGAGACAATTTTACATACATCAAATCGGGCCACAGGAACAAGTATTTAATTGTTTATATACTATTGACCTGTTTATTTTATTTATTATTTTATTTTTTACTTTATTTACTATTTAATTTATTATTTAATTTACTATTTTATTGATGATTTTATTTATTATTTTCTGTATTATTTGATTTATTTTGTATTTATTATTATTTTTTTTTATGATTTTATTTTTTTTTTTATGATTTTATTTATTGTTTTCTGTATTATTTTATTTTTTTATTTTATTAATTATTTTATTTATTATATTATTTAATTTTTTATTTATTATTTTTTTATTTTCTTTAATATTTTATTTATGATTATTTTGTTTATTTTTTATTTATTATTATTTGTTTTATTTTTTTATTTATTTTTATTTTCTTTATTATTTTATTAATTATATTATTGATTATTTTATTTATTATTTTCTTTATTATTTTATGTAATATTTTATGTATTATTTTATTTATTATTTTGTTTATTATTTTCTTTATTATTTTCTTTAGTTTATCATTATTATTTTATTTAATTTTTATTCATTATTTTAATTATAATTTTTGTTTATGATTTTATTCATTATTTTATTCATTATTTTATTTATTATTTTATTTCTTCCCTTCTCTTATTGAATATTTCTTTCTTATCTTCTTGATTTTTGTCCATACAATTGTTTATGCAATTTCTTGCTAGTTTTCTCACCTTCATTTATATGCACACTTTTGCAGAGAAACCGCCGAGTGGCCGTGTGGTGAACAGCGCTGGCAAATATCTGGGCGATGCTGCATCTCTGCCCACGTCCACGATGTCTGCTTTGGGCTCTGGCACGGCCGTTGCTCGGAAAACGAATCTGGAAAACATCCAACTGGCCGAATGCATTGGCAATGTGCGTGCTCTGCTAATTGGCATCTTTTGTGACGACATCTTCAAGGACATTGCCACAGATGAGGGTGAGTTTGGGATTTACCAATAAAAAGTAGTCATATAAATTCAAACTGAATATCTAATTGAAAATGTATTTTATGTATTGTAATACAAAATATCCAAATATCGAAGTGTCGATTAATCGGTAAAATTTAATAGATCCACATACAAATACTCAACAAAATTAGAATACTGTTGTTAATTCATGAGTTTATTTATATATAATTTTAAGTCTTATTTAATTTAATTTAATTTATTTTAGCACATACAGTGGCGAGCAAACGTGAGTGCATGTTCAGAACACTGACTTTCATGATTCATAAAATCAAAACCATACAAGGGAATCCAAATTTTTTGAAATTTTCAAAAAAAATTATCTTTTTTATGAAAATGAGGAAAAAGTGACTTTTTTGCAAAAATTTTCTAAAATATCTTCACTAGTATTTTTTTAAAATTTTTGAAAATGGCAAAATAGACACTTTTTTTTAATTTTCATGCAAAAGATGATTTTTTTTTAAAATTTCAAAAAATTTTAAAAAATACTAGCGAAGAGATTTTTGAAAATTTTTTTTTGCTGTCACTAATAGAATTGATTTTGTCGGCTTTTTGCATCAAAACTTTCTTTCCAAAAACTCTAGGTTAAAAAGTTGAAAAAGTAAGGTAACTTTTTTTTTCCTTTTTCTTTCAAAATCTAAGAATTTGTCTTTTTTTATTAATGTTGCCTTACTCCTATTTGTTAAGAATGAAATGATAAAAATTTAGAAAAAATTTGGATTCCCTTGTATGGTTTTGTTTTTATGAATCATGAAAGTCAGTGTTCTGAACATGCACTCACGTTTGCTCGCCACTGTATGTATATGAGTTTATTAAAATATAATTTTAAGATTTTTTTTCATTTAATTTAATTTTATTTATTTTGTTTTATTTTATAAACTTTTTTTTATTTTAACACATACATATGTATGTATATGACTTTATTTAAATATAATTTTAAGTCTTTATTTAATTGAATTTATTTTATTTACTTTTTTTTTGCGCATATAATAACACAATAAGAACTTTAGAGAGTTTTAAAAATGCAATTTTTTTGTGATTATCGATTTATTACACTCGATGCATGGATAATAACAAAAAGATATTTTATTAAATTACTTGAAAATTACTTTTACATTTATTTATATACATATGTACATATGTATTTATATATAAATCGTGTTTATTTAAAATGAATTTCCTAATATGTTTTATTTTATTGTGTATTTCAGGTTACGCTTTGGTGCTGGAAATTCTGGACGAATGCCATTTGAGCTTTGTGGCCTGTTTCGATGCATTCTATCCGACATCGTCGCTGAAATGGAACTGTCTCTGCGATCTGTTGGCCCAAATGGACCGTGGCGCGCTTCATTCCCGTCTATTGAGTGCCATCCTGGCCGGTCTGTGCTCCCCAACCGTCAAGTTGCGTGCCACGTTCTCGCTGTTGAATGCGTCGGGCAACGAGCGTCAGTCGATCATCAGTCCAAGTGACAATTCGGGTTTGCCCATGCTGTCGTCGACGGAGGCGCATCAGTATCCGATATTGGTGGAGCAAATGATTTACAGGACGCAGCAGGAGAAGAGCGATTTCCTGAGCAACTCGTGGACATTTAAGGATGTGCTGGTGCGTCTCCTGGACATTATAGCGAGTCCGATTCGATCGCGCATCGAGTCCATCTACAGTCGCTGCCTGGGCGGCAGTTATGCGGTGAAGGAGTGCATCAATCAGGGCCTAATCGACAACTGTTGCCATCTGTTGGCCCGTGTGCTGGCCGAGATTGTCTACCAGACGGCCCTGGGGGAATATGATAAGCTATTTCTGCCGCCACGCACCTTGCACTCGACCTGCTCGCGATTTGCACGCTGCGATTTGAGTCGCACCTGGAATACGGGCAATTTTGGCCCGGATGCCATAGCCTTTTCCGTGGATCGTCCGGGAATTGCCATAGCGGGTGCCATGATCTATTCCGGCTCGGGCAGCTATGATTATCAATTGGAGTTGTTGTATGACAACACGGTTGATTTGCAGCCACAGCACAAATGGGAGACACTCGAGTCCATATCGGGCAGCTATGATCAGGAGGCGGTGCACAACGATCTCGCGGAGATTAAATTTGAACATCCCGTGCACATTAAGGAGCATTCACGTTACGCTCTCCGGCTGTGTTCGCAGGGCGCACGCACCTGTTCGGGAGATGCGGGAATGCCCACAGTGCGTGGTCCATGCGGTGCCAGTTTTCATTTCTATGCGTGCGATTTGAGTTTCAATGGCACGACACCAGCACGCGGACAATTGCCGAGCATACTCTACTACAGCACGCCGGTCAAACAGCATCAGCAGCAGCAACAACAGCAGCAACAGCAGCAACAGCAGCAACTGGAGCTGGATGCCGCTGGCACATCCTCGGCAGCTGCCAGCTCCAATCTGGCCAATCTGGCGAACAATGGCAGCCCCGAGATTTCCACACGCGACACGGCCCTGCAAATTGCCGCGGACATCACCAAGAAATGCACCGAGCTGTTGATACTCGCACGCAATGCGATGGCCGCCTCCTGTTCGCCCACGGACAACTCGTCGTCGAATCACACACAGACCATTGACTCGGAGCACAATATCACGCCCATCGAGGAGCATATGGACATCAATTGGGCCAACAATTCACGCACCGCTGCGTTGCCCGTGGATCCACAGCTATCGACGACGACGACAACGACGACGACGACGACGGCCCGGGATTTGGGCAAACGCATTGAATCCTTTTCCAAGGGCATTATGGAAACTTTAAAGTTCGATAAACGCTCGACGAATCCGTTTGAGATGGAAATTGAAATTGGTGCGACGGAAATTGGTGTTGAGGAGACGGCGGAATTGAATTTTTGTAATGTTCAATTGGCGGCCAAATTGAATGGCAATGAGCGTGTGGATTACGAGTCGGAGCAACCGTTGGCACAGCAACAACAACAGCTGCAGCAGCAGCAGCAGCCGTTGACACCGCAGCAACAGTTGCCGCCACAATTGCCACAACAGCAACAACAACAACAACAATTGCCGCCACATCAGCAACTGTTGCACTCGGACTCGGAGGAGGCGCATGTGGTGGGCGGTGGTGGCGTTGCGGCATTGCAGCTGCTCGAGGTCTTCAATTTGGCCGCCTCGAATATGTTTCACACGCTGTTGCCGCTGGTCTATGCGCACATCGCCAACTTGGCCTGCAGCGATCCCAAGAGTTCGGTGCAAATTCTAGGCCTAATCAAAGAGATCTTGCCACACATTGCCGCACTCAATCAGCTGCACGTGTCCAAGGAGCAACGCAGCCTGGAGCAACTGCGTCCGGAGCCAACGCCAGCGGCGAGCAGCACCACCAGCAACCACTATTGTGTGGTGGAAAGCGAGCATCCGTATCGCCAGTGCCAGCATCAGTTGCTATCGCGTCGAGTTTCCGCCATGCGTCCAGTGGCTGACCATCGAATTCGATGCCCAATGCGGCACCGCACAGCTCGAGGATTATTTGCTGCTCTCGATACCAATCAAAGCGGCCACAGCACCACAGCCGTGTCAATCATCGAGCGCCGTCTCGGACGATTATTACGATATACTCGATAACAATGTGAGTGGCAAGCGCGGTTGTGGTGGCGCCAATAATCCACAATGTCACAATGCCCAGCTGCAAATGACGAGCTGTTGTCGCAGTCCAGGCACGGGAACAGGAACAGGAACAGGAACAGCCAATGGCACTGCCACTGGCATGGCTGGTGGCTCCCTCTTGCGGTCACAGGATGTGCTGGATCATGATTGGATTGTGGTCAAGAAATTTAACACGTAAGTTGAACGAGCTCAAAAATATCAAAAAAATATTTGGTTTTTTTTTTTGAAAAATCTTATATTAAAAAAAAAAGAATGAATGGTATAGAAATAATTTTAATACTTTAATTTTTCAGACGGAGAATAAAATAAACTAAGTTTCTCAATTATGTAATTTAATGAACACTTAAAAAAAAAAACTCTGTCACATAATATTGATTAATTACGCTTTGCACCAGGGATTAAAACCCTAACCGAAACCGTAACCTTTTAACCGGTAAAAACCGATTGAAATTTAATACCGTAACTGAAACCGTAACCGGAAAAATATATTTTCATTTGCCCGAAACCTTAATACCGAAACTCTGTAAACCGAAATAACCGTTTAGTAACCGTTTCATTTATAAGGATTAATTTCGGTTTTTAATAAATAATATATGTATTATAAAAATTTAAAAAAATTTGTATTTCTGATTGTTATTTTAAAAATTGCAAATAAGAGTTATGGTGTAACTTTTAAATACAATTTAAAAAGCATGTTTTATTTTCAATTTTTAATATTAAAACTTAAAAAACAAGTTAAAAATAATTTTCAACGAAAAATTTTGAACTGTTTCGATTTTTTCCGACTCATAAGTCTTGTTTGCGATCTCTGATATTTTGTTATTAGTTTTATATTTTTTTTTTGATTTTCTTTTCTATTTTTGCCTACTTAATTATTATTACATATATTATAAATATAAATTCATTTATTTAAATAAATTTTTTTTTGTGAACCGAAACCATACCGGTATTTCTAAACCGAAACATACAAAAACCGGTTCACCGTTACGAAACCTTTATTCTAAGATTTTACTTAACCGATAACCGAAAGCCTAAATGCGAACATAACCGAAACCGTAACTGAAACCGATATTCGTTTCGGTTTTAATCCCTGCTTTGCACAGTTCACTTCGTGTTTTGTGCACATACTACATATAATAACCTCCATCACGTTATCTCAGTTGAACTCTCTCTCCCCTTCTTGAAATCCTTTATTTTCCACTTTCTTTCTCGAAATCCCTAACCATACTAATTCTAGTACTTGTAATATCACTAATTATTACTACTAATATTTTTTGATGTGATTCGGTTTTTCTGGGTTTTTCCCAATCTTCACAATGAATGTTGGATCATTTAATAAATTTTTTTAAATCCCCAGATCTTTAATTCTTAACTTTTATAAATTAACTTTTTAGCTTTTCAGTTTAGCTTTAAATTTAACTATAAATATTTACTTTAATTTTTATGTTAATAAACTTAAACTTTAATTTTTACGTTAAATAAATTGTCGAATACAATTCGTTTTCTATTATTATTAACTTTCTATTTTCAGACACATAGAATAAGCTTTAGCTCAACCAAGACATTTTTCATTCTCTTATTTTTCACATGTTTTCACTTTTCAAAAAATTGCAACTTTTTAAGTGTTTCTTTTGATTTTGTACACAATTTTAGGCTTAAAAGCTACATTTTATTTTTAGTAAAATACTCAGCTACTAATATGTAGAAAATTATGATTTGTTAAAAATTAAATAAATAAATGTTCTTCTCCAAGATGCATCCTTTCAAAAATACAATATATATTATATAAAAAAAAAACCAGAGTTTAAATTATGTATCATAGTTAATTTAATACATAAAACATTCTTGATTTTCTGCAGCGCTTCCAATTGGCTTCAGAATGTGCTCATTCTGCCGGGCAACTGCGTGGAGTTCTCCCTGGAAACCGCCTCCTTGTATGCCCAGGATCCTCACAATAATCGCTATGGCTTCAAGTGTCTTGTGGTTGGCTACGATAATCCCACAGCGGTAATTTAACACCATTACCAACTATTGTTTTCCATATTTAATTCACTTAATGTCTCTCTCTTTCTATTGCTATCTCGCTCAGATCAATGCCAGCAACTCGTGTCTCATACGTCTGGAACAGGAGCTGTCGTATCTGGGCGGCATGTGCAGCGCCAATCTCATGAAAAAGGATCTCAATTTGCCAGGTAAGTCAAGTTGGGATCTAAGATCATGGATATCTTTAAACTTGATTCGTTGCCCTTTGCCAGATGACAAGGACATGGATGACTTGAGTGGCATCGAGGAGACAATTAGTGCCCATCATGCTCTGCTCTCCAAGGGATTTGCTTTGTCTGAACCACAGTTGACGGTGCATCAGGCACTTGAATCATATCTGCCCATTGGGTGAGTCAAGCATGTGAATAATGAGTAATTATAAAAAACAGATGAAATAATATTCCTTCAACTGAAGAAACGGATGAAATTGATTTGGTTTTGGGTAACCTAAAAAAGTACAATACAATACAATGCTGTGCTGTACTGTTATGTACCCAACATTGTGTTAACATTTCATTAACATTTAGTCCACTGTTAATGAACAAACCGAAACTAGCATTCTATCAATCTGTCTTATACATATGTGTATCTTGATTAAGCATTCATCTTATATTAACATACTGCTCTGTTATCTTAAAATTACTAAGATTCTATGATAACATTGTAATACTTGAATACATTGTTAACTCGTCCTTTTCTTATATATTGTATAATGTTGACTGTCCTATTAAATTTTTAAATGTCTTGAGCATTATATATAAATATCAATCTTCCTGGATTAAAGACGTTTGCTAATCAAGTCGTCTGCTTTAATCATTAACTTTACATTCTTTACTGTTAATTACAATATCTTTGAAACATTGTGTGAGCACCTTGGGATATTATCGTGGATATTATGATTACAATTCTTGAATGACTTACGATTTAGCTTCCACTGTAACTGATAATCATGTTCTTTTCAATGCTGTAATGAATTAGATTCATTAACATTCTGCTCTGTTATCTAACCACTGTTAACTATAATTTTAACATACTGCAACAAATATCTGATATTTAGCTTACAATAATTCATATTCTTGACTGATTTAAGCCTACTATTCGGCTTTTTATTGTACTCTGGCTAAAATGTATTAACATTTTACTTACAATCTGCTCTGTCATCTGCCTGCTGTTAACTGTCATGCTAACATTTTCTGACAACATGCAACACTACTTACTGATCTTTAACTGACTTTTAGCAGCTTCCTTCTGCTCCTCAAAGAGAGAACAAAAAATTTTATAAATATAGATTATTTGTTTAAGTTTATCTTTCGTATTATTTACAGCTTAAATACTTAGATGCTTTAGCTTTACATAGTTACAGAATAGATTACATACATATATTAAATATATAATATATAGTTGCGACTAAATTAAACATATGCTAAGAATTTGGTACAACGAAAGGTCACTCTTGGTGGTTCTTGGTGGTGGTGGTGCTGCTGCTTGTAGTTTCTGTTGGTCCCGCTCTGCCTTTTTTTGCCTTTTTTTTTAGCGTCTTTCAGCTCTTAAATGTTTTGGTTATGTGTGTTGTGTTGTGTTGTGTGCGTGTGTCTTGTGTGTTAAACTACAGATCAGTCTTGAGCAGGCCAGCGTTCTCGATTTGGTATACAATCTGTGTCTCCTTGTAGGTGCGTGGTTCCGGCTGCACCACATCCAATTTACGCCGACGTCGCCGTTGCGCCAAGCGACACCACAGCAGCAACAGCAGGAACAGTAGAAGCAGAGCGAGAAGAACGCTCCCAACAACAATATAGGCAACATAGCTGGTTCTTTGACATTGGTCCGTAATCAGTTGACGCAATGGCACATATTGTTGTGGACCTTGATGATCCACTGTGGAGCGACTGAAGAGCAACTGTTCGGCGTGGAGGCGAAAGAACTCGGAACGTGGCAAAGGTGGCTGTTGATTCATGTCCAATTGTTCACAATTCCACACGTTCTCATAGTGCAATTGTCGTATGCTCAACGCGAAGCGTTCGTCGAAACGCAACGGTTGCGGTGGCGCCTCAATCTGTGGCACTTTGGCAATATTATTGGCATTGGGCAACAGACTCTGCACCGTATTGTTGTGAAAACGCAACTCCAGACGCTCGCTCAACTGATAATCCCGATGGACTTTCAAGCTGCGAAATGCAATATCACTAGTCGCACCAAATCGATTGCCACGCAACGTGATTGCATCCCGGATTTGTGCCTCCAGCCACTCGCCATCCACGGCCACAAAGCGATTGTCACTCAGGCTCAGCTTGGAGATGACTAATGAAATTGAAGAACGATTAGTTGAGTTGTCAATTCGATTTAAATTTGTGGCATGCTTACGCTTGAAGGAGAAGGCATGTGAGTGCACCTCCTGGAACTGATTGTTGCGCATGCTCAGCTCATTGAGCACCTCCAGCTCGTAAAAGGCGCGTGACGGCACATCTCCGGCAAATTTACAATTGGCAATGATCATTTGATCCACAGCAAACTTTTTAAAGGCCTGTGAAATTTGAATTAATATTAAGTTGAAATGTGTTTGACTTGTAGTGGCTTAAGTAGCTTAACAGCACCTAAACAGCAGCTTAACAGCTTCTTAACATTTGTGCCCATTCCTGACTCTAAAAATCTTTTCAAATATAAGTTCATTTTTAAGAGCCTAAAAAAGCATGTGAAATTTGATTTAATTTGCAGTCGAAATTTGTTTCGCTTGTAGTGGTTAAAGTAGCTTAACAGCACCTTAACAGCTGCTTAACATTTGTGCCCATTCCTGACTCTAAAAATGTTTTCAAATACAAGTACATTTTTGAAGTATCTTAATTTTAAAGAGCCTGTGGAAAACATGTGAAATTTAAATTAATTTGCAGTCGAAATTTGTACGGATTTTTTCATGATTGAAGTAACTTAACAGCAGCTTAACAGCAGCTCAAAATGTACATATGTCCATCCCTAACTTTTTAAGTATAACTTTATACGTATGTAAGTTCAATTTTTGTCCATTAAATATCTGAATTTTCTAACATTTTTTAACTTAACATTGCATTTTTGATGCTGTTAGCGTCACACTGTTAGCACGAACTAACTCTGTTAGATGTTTTTTTTATAGAAAGCAATCTTTAAGTGATATGTCACTCAAAAGCGTTATTATAAGTCTACTGTTTTTTCCTGTTTCTTTTTTTTTGAGGTTTCAGTTTCAGTGAAAATTAGTTAAAGAGCTTAAACTTGCCTGATTCTCGATACGCTGGATGGTTACACCGTTCAGTTTGAGCAATATGGCACTGTCTTTGGTGGTGGTGAAACCAAATGGTTGCATCTGCTCGATGCGTCCACCCACAAATGAGATCTCCTCGATGTTGCCACTGATGGCATGCGAATCGATCAACTGAAAGTTGACATTCTCGAATTCCACAATTAATGCCTTGTTGCTGGCATAACGGGACACGCTCAATGCATTTTTGTTGAGCACCAAACGATTCAAATGCTGAAAACTGATCTTACGCAGACCCTCTGTATTATCCAAGGCATTTGATTCCACGGTTAGATCACGACAATTGCGTATCTCGATTTGATAAACGGCGCCTCGTAGTTGTGGCAATACCAGGGGCTTAAATTAAAACAAAAATTAGTTGAATTTTATATATATTTGGTAAGTTGAACTCACCTGATCATCGTTGTTGCAATCACAGGTGATCTTTGTGTCGTGATCTGTGCAGCTGACCTTTGGCAAAGTGGTTGCTGCTGCTACAGGCAATGAGGACAACCACCCAGAGCATAGGAACCACCAGAACAGCAGCACCACCACCACACAATTGGTGGGATCCTTAAGATTTCTTATATTTCGCATTTTGTCTGCTTCGTTGTAGAAGTTGTATTTTCTTACACTGCTCTTTTTTTTTTGTATGTTTTTATGGCAAATTAATCATGCTTTTGGTTTATATTAAAATAAACACTTGGGTTTTTGCCTCTGAGTCTCTGTTTCTGTTTCTGTCTGGGTCTGTGCTGTTTCTATTCTAATTCGTTTTTCTCTCCGCTTTTCACTCTCTCGGTGTGTTTGTGTTTTATTTGTTTGTGTTCCAGTTTCAGCTTTCCGTTTCGTTTCGTTTCGTTTCGCTGCGACCTGCTGAATGTTTCATAAGTGCTGATAAGCAATGTTCATTTTATCGCTTAAAGGTGTTTCCACCTTATCAAATGCGTTGTATTCATTGTGCCTTTGTGTGAGTGTGTGTGAGTGTGTGATTGAGTACTCATTTATATACTCATATTAAGCGCTGACTCACGGCCAAATGATACTGGAAACTTCTTATCTTCTTATCTATACCCTATTTAAATGAAGGTATATCTCTCTTGCTAAAGACTCTGATTGATTGATTGATTGACTTAATGATTGATAAATATTTAATTATATAAAAATAAAATAAAAAAACTTATTTTTTTATATTCCTTCATCATAAACTCGTAATCCTCACTTTAAAGTGTCTATGATTGACTGTTTCGGTGATTGACAATCAATGCAGAACAAATCATGTACACAAAAAAACATTCAGTTCCCTCTTGGTCTCTCTTTTTATTTCATAGTTGTCTTTCACATAAAGTCTACTGATTGACAATCAGCGTAGAACTGCTTCTCTCTACTGTCTTCTATCTTATCAATCTTCTACTTCTCCTTCGATTTCTAACCCTCGACATATAACTTAAAATCTTATCAATCCTAATTTCTAATTGAATTACATATACTGTAACGAGTATATAAATGGCTGAGACATTTCATTCGATGGACTAGAAAAATTACAAATTTTCAGTAGTTTTCGGCGTAAGTACAAAAAAAATGTTATACTGGGGTGCCACAGGAATCGATTTCGCTTGAATTTGACATAAATTTCATATAAATTTAAGTCAAATTCGAGCGAAAATGATTTCTGTGGCACCCCTGATAATTTTTATAATTTTTAATCTTTTTCAAACTTTTCTAAGATGCTTTGATCTGAATAAGTATTATTACGTTATTAGAAGTCATCTATCATCTATCACAATAATTAATAATAAGTTTACGTTTTTTTTTTCAAGTGTAACTATTTCGAAAACAATAGTTTGTTTTATTGATGACTAAAACCAAGATTCAAGTGTTTTTCTTCAATCAACAATTTCCATTTGTTAATTATTAAGAACTATTGCAAATATCAAAAGTTGATAAATGATGATCGATTACCGATTTCCACATGCTATCGCATACTTGTGTTTGTTCAATCAATATCAAAAGTGTCGATCATCATTATCAACCATTATCAACTATCTAAGGCTCTAATTGAACAATGATCAGTTGATCAACACTGAGAGAGAGAGAGAGAAAGAGAGTAGACTAAACTAATTGAATAAAAAGAGAGAGAGCAGTCTCAGTTGATAAGAGAGCAAGATAGATCATAAACAATCAGTGTGATCAAGTGTCTAGTACTCATACATAGTTGGTGGTCGAGAGACGTGGCTTCAATCAGCGTCCAAATGCTGTTAATTGAATCTGGAGGTCGCCCCAAGCACACATTTTCGAATAGATTCATTTGATTCATGCGCGCATTCTTCATATAGCGCAAACATGAGCATTTATGCTTTGTTATTTGTTTATGGCCATTTCATTTGTTTATAGAACTTAATTTATACGAGAAGGAAATGTAGTCACCAGTCAAGCGATGCCTCGCAGCTGTCTCCACATGCCACACTCTCTGCCTCCTCTACACACCCCTTCCACCGTCCCGCTTTGTCTTCTTCTTTGCCTTCCCCATCTTCTGCTTCTTTGTAGTTAAAGAGCTGTTCAAATATTTGCACACAAGTCGAAAGATTCTGCGTTTAGCTTGGACTTGGTTTACAGTGTAACGGTCATTCACAATAGCAATGGCTATTAGTGACGTAACTAGTGTTGATAAATCGATAATTAAAGTGTTGGACAAAAGAGAGCTAGGATTGTTATGATGTCTCATTTGTGTGTGAGAGAGAAAGAGAAACCAGTAAGTAACGGGTCACTCACAATTATATGGTTGTTAGTGATTTAACTAGTGTCGATAAATCGATAATTATAGTGATGGACTTAATTAAGAAAGGATTGTCATGATGTGAGAGAGTGAGGAAAAAGAAGAAAAGAGTGCGTAAAGTGTATTCACAATGGCGTCGGTTATTAATAATGCAACTAGTGTCGATAGATCGATAATTATGGAGTTGGACAAAAGAAAGCTAGGATTGTGATGCTTCAGTTGAGAGAGAAAGAGAGTGAGAGGCAGAAGAGAGTGTGTAAGTCATTCACAATAGCTTCTTTTATTAGTGATGTAACTAATTTCGATAAGTCGATTAAAATACTTAAACAAAGAGAGCAAGGACTGTTGTTATGATGAACAACTGTGAGAATAAGATGATGAGTGAATGATCAACACAAATTGTAAACTCGACATGTCTCTCTATCGAGAGAGAGAGAGCAATAATGAGAATGAAAGAGACAAAGGGAAAAGAGTAGAGGAATAGACCTGTTATAATGCTTACTTTCTACTTAGGCAAACAACAGTGAAGCTGCGCAGCTTTTAACTTAACAGCGGATGTGCCACAGACACACACACACACACACACACACACACATTCTCAAGTAAAAAAAAGTTTATTTGAAGAACCCTTTAGCTGCTCTTATTGTTGCTTGGACTTTATTGAATCGTGCCACAAGTGCTGAGCATAGGAAATTAAATAAAAGCAAAATTGCATTTCCTGCCTGACACTGTCTCTATTTGAATCTGCTCCTCTCTTCTCTTCTTTTCTTTTCTCACTTGACTTCTCTTAACTGCACTGCTGGAGACCAATTAGAAGCCAATTATGAGTTAGTTTCATGGGCTTATAAATCTCACAAATGAGCTTCGTCTCATTGCAATTGCAATCATTTTCCGTGCACTCAGATTACAATAATTGTTGGCAAAACTTTATTTTTTTTTGCACTTCATCGATTGATAAAGAAACTACGCCCCTGTTTTTTATGCCCTTTAAATTAGGCTAATCAGCTGAAATAAATAATTTATAAAGATTTTTAAATATAAGAAATCTGAAAAAAAAAAATTTAACCATTTTTCAAATAGAAATAATTTTTTTTCTTTGGAAATATGAGAACTCTAATACTATATTAGATAAGGAGTTAGAGTATCTATTCATCGCTACCTTCAAGACATCTGTGTCTTTGTTTTATTATCGCAAGTAATCTTATCTAAAAAGTATTCAATGTGTAATACGGTACTGCGATATAATGTATTACTCTAGTTAGATATTTGTACATAAACTGAGTCAGTTGAATTGAAACAGCTTTTCGACATTTCCTGGTCTTCGTGGTAGATGCGTCTTTAAGCAAACATTGCGCATTTACTTTTCAGCAATAATTAAATCATCACTCCATATGGAAATGGCGAATGTAAAGTGCAACAGTTTGATATTGAAACTTGAGAGTTATATAATACGAGTAATTCATATGAAATAATGAAATGAAATAATTATAATTTGAAATATTTATAAAAATAAAATATGATACGATTTATTTTGGTAAATTGATCATAGTGTTTATTTTTACTTTAGTATCTTCTTTATTTATCTTTCAGTTGAATTTAGAAACAGTTGAATAAGGAATTTTGCGAATGGAACAGCTATTACTACGTTTTTTTTCCCACTTTATTCCTTATCTCATATATCTGTCAATAGAAATAATAACAGTTCAATGTGGAGCTTTTGATTACTGTAGGTTTATTCTCACTTAATCCTTATCTCAAATTATCTGTCATTGGCTACAAAACAGTTGAATATGAAACAGTGAGAATGAAACACTCGAATATAAGTATAAATAAGCTATGAGTTATCTATCCACTTTGTTTCTAAGTTCCTTGGACTTTGTTGGAACTTTCCCAATATTTTGGAATACTTTTCGTACTCTTGAAAGAGACGCACGTTTTGTTCTCATACAAAATCCACAAAATCCACAAACCAACAACAACTCAGGCAGTCGGCACTTGACAGGGTTAATGTGTTTAAATTTTTTCTTCTATTCTCTCGTTCTATGCTTTGTTGTGATTTTCTTATTTATTGCATGGTTTTTTTTTTTTTTTTTGCATGTCGGTAAATTGAGTTTCGCTAAACTTTTCATAAGTTTGAGTTTTAATAGCGAATTTTCGTATTTTTTTTCGTCGAACGCTTTTCGTTTTGTAGCTTTTTAGCATTTTTATAGCTTGCCCCAAGCAGCGAACTAAAAACAGATTTTGTTCGTCATATTTGTTAACCTTGAAATATCGAAATAATTTGCTTTGGATATGGCAATATGACAATATGGAAAGGTGGCGTTGTTTTTGTTTGTTAACTTCCAATTACTGTCAAACTGACTGTCTCTCTCTCTCTCTCTCTTTCTACCTCCCTCCCTCCCACTCTCTATCGCTCTTATACTGTCTGTGTACGTGTGTGGGGGAGTGGGTTGCAAGTACATATAAGTAAATGTATATGTATGGATTAGCGTACAAATGTCATTTGTTTCCATGTTATCCCCTTTCTTTGAGCTTCTCACATTTTGCCGCTACACTCTCGCTCTCTTCCCGCACACTTTGTTCATTTGTTCACATGCAAATTCCATAAGCGTTTTTGTTTATTTTGTTTTGTTTCGCATTCGTGCGTGGGTGGCTGGTCTCAGTTCTTAGTTGTTGTTACTGCGACTGCCTTACGCAACTCTCTCACACATACACACACACACACAGATACACATAGGAGCACCAAGCCGTAGCTCCAAAAAGAGTAAACTAGAGAGGGAGGCAGAGAACACGATCCTGCCAAAAACGAAATGCGGTTGTAAAACATTTTTGCAGCAACGTCGCTGTCAGCGTTGCAGCCCGGCGCTCTCTTTACTCTCGCTCTGCCGCTCTCTCACACCGTTTGTATGCAAAAAAAAGAATACCAGAAAAAAATAAAATTATTCTGCTGCAGTCTCTTTATTGCTTTGAACTTTTTGTGGCCAATGGTCGGCTGGGCGCATTGTGGTTTTCGGGCGACAAAACTACAGCCACCCGCACTCACTCACATACTCACACACACACACACGTACACTTGGAAGTATAAACAAAAAATATATTCAACAGAATATGACAGCAAACAGCTTAATGTAAATACGAATTTATTTGCATTTCGAGTGAAATCAGCGCATTAAATAAAAACAACGGCGCGACCCAAGAACACAACAACAGTAAATAGCGATAATATCGACAACAACAACAACTAACCAGCGGCCAGGTCTGAGCTTTCGGTTGGCGCGACCGGCGTAAGCGCGTGCAAATGTCAAACTGAGCGCCAAATGGACAACGAAACATTTACGGTTCGCAGCAGCGCGCGGCGGCAGCAGCAGCAGCAACAAAAGTTGACGGGCAGCAGCGACAGCAGAGCGCGCGCGCTCGTTCAAATAGTGTGTGCGCGCTCTATCCCGCTCTCACAAGCTAAAAGATATCATACAGCGCCAGTGCGGCTGCTTCGAACAAAACAGCGCTGCTAACTGCGCAGCTGCGCAGCTTCGTGAGCTTTAAGAATTTTAGCATTTTGTTTGCTTTTGCCTTTTGCTTTGTTTGTTTTGTTTTGTTTTGTTTGCTGTTGTTGTTGTCGTCTGCGTAGTTGTTGTTGTTGTTGCTGTTGGTATCCAATAAATACCGCACGGTGGTCTTCAGCTGCTGATGCTTTGATTGCTTGCGCCGCGTTTAATTGAATGTGCGGCCGGCCTGACACGCATCGCTTGACACTTGTTGTTGTTATTGTTGTTGGTGCCCCCGCAACTACGTACATACTTACCAGAGAACTGCAACGGGTAGATTCGAGTTGAATTGGTCGCCGTTGCCAAAAATCAAATCAAATCAAATCACTAGTCGCCGTTTTAAAAATCGAGTAAGCTGTACTACTTGATACTCGCTCATACTCGTTGAGTCAAACTGATCGAAAAACGAGTATAGGAACGAGTATGATGCGAATCATGATGCGAGTAACTCGTTTTTAATGTGCGGGACGGAGCGGGCAATGGGAGCGGGGAATGTGTCGATCGACCCAAATGTGCGAACAAAAAATAAGAAAGGTCTACACTGAAACAAATTATTGAACCGCATAATAATTATATGAGAAAAAACCAATTTTTTTAAATAATAAGGTCTTCAAACCTACTATTTTTTCACTCAGTGTACAAAAGGTCGAGGCTCGCCGGCAGCGCGAGTTTTATGACGGCCATAAAAAAGGGTCAAAAATGCCTCGGCGCGAGTCGTGTGTGCGACGTCACAGCGAAACCCACCCCCGAATTTCATACATTGCAATGTAAGCGTAAGCGCTGTCGATCGCTGGGCTACCCGCTCTGATACTCGGTCTGCTTTTCTTGACACTCGTTTTGATACTCGTTCTGATACTCGTTTTAGACACTCGTTTTGGGTCGTTTTGATCGTTTTACTCGTTTTGGATCGTTTTGAGCCGCGGACGTTTGTATGAATCGAAAGCCGCAGTCTGTCTTTAAGTTGTCTCTTTGTACAAAGCACATTTTAATTAAATCTAAAATAAATTTAGTGACACGACTGAAACTGTTGTTCCTATTTTAATTAATTAAATAAAATATATAACTTTAATTTTAAATAATTAAATTTATAAAAATATTTAAGTACTAAAATAAATTAATAAAAATTGCGTTCATAACATTAATTTCGTGTCACTAAATTTATTTTAGATTTAATTAAAATGTGCTTTGTACAAAGAGACAACTTAAAGACAGACTGCGGCTTTCGATTCATACAAACGTCCGCGGCTCAAAACGATCCAAAACGAGTAAAACGATCAAAACGACCCAAAACGAGTGTCTAAAACGAGTATCAGAACGAGTATCAAAACGAGTGTCAAGAAAAGCAGACCGAGTATCAGAGCGGGTAGCCCAGCGATCGACAGCGCTTACGCTTACATTGCAATGTATGAAATTCGGGGGTGGGTTTCGCTGTGACGTCGCACACACGACTCGCGCCGAGGCATTTTTGACCCTTTTTTATGGCCGTCATAAAACTCGCGCTGCCGGCGAGCCTCGACCTTTTGTACACTGAGTGAAAAAATAGTAGGTTTGAAGACCTTATTATTTAAAAAAATTGGTTTTTTCTCATATAATTATTATGCGGTTCAATAATTTGTTTCAGTGTAGACCTTTCTTATTTTTTGTTCGCACATTTGGGTCGATCGACACATTCCCCGCTCCCATTGCCCGCTCCGTCCCGCACATTAAAAACGAGTTACTCGCATCATGATTCGCATCATACTCGTTCCTATACTCGTTTTTCGATCAGTTTGACTCAACGAGTATGAGCGAGTGTTTCTATCAAAACAGATCACAAGCAAAGACGAACAAATCACAACGGGTTCACATCAATATTCGAGTATGAGCGTGCACTTCTTACCCGTTGCAGTTCTCTGATACTTACTTACAAGCATGTCCATACATGCCTCGGGGCCAAGCGGCCACTTAGAGTGCTTGTTAAGATCCCATCAATTGCTGACGGACTGACTACCACTTAAAACTTAACATAATCACACATATGTTAATATTCAAATTAACATAAACAAATGCTGCTAACAGAGATTTTTAAAGATAACATACACATGCACATAACTAACAAATGTTAACTCACAATTAACATATTACTAACAGAGATTTCGATGCATGATTACAAAACGTAGCCCACTGTGCTGACTGCAGAGTCATTAACAGAACTTGCAGTTTCAGCAAATGTGGAAGAAGAGGAGTCTTCCATGTGCAGTCTACAATTCCACAATTCTACAATTCTGTTGAAACATGAAACTTATTTATAGGAACTCTTAAAAGTCGCAATGAAATTTGAGGCCATGAAAAAGAACCGAGCACAGAACTGACCATATAAATGACACGTAATATTCGAATAAAAACAAACACTTCTCGAGTATGCTCGACTAGAGAATACTCTTCAGATGCACTTAAAACTCATTTTATGAATAAATAATGCGCAATATTCGAATTTGAACACTTTCTGAGAATGATCGACTAGAAAATACCCTACCGATGCACCAAAAATCATTTTGTGAATATATAATGCGTATTATACGAGTACAAACACTTTTTGAGAATGATCGACTAGAAAATACTTAACAGATGCCCAAAAATCATTTATGGAATAATTATTGTTTTCATCAAACATCGCAAATATACAATATAGGTATACATAAATTTAACTTAAATACATATATAAAAACATCACGTAATTTATTGAATACCCTTTAGATGCTTAAAGAAATATATTTTTTTGAATAACTTACTTCGAAATAAAATGAATAAATTATCTTTGTGTATAAAAAAATTTTATCTTCTGTTAAACCTTAATGTGACTGTCTATAAATTTACAACATTCCTAAAGAAATTGTTCCTGAAATCAACTTTTATATGCCAAAATACTTGTTAAGACATGAAATAAAATTAAAAATGTGCTGCAATAAATTAATTTGTTTTTAAATTAAATATATATCGAAAAGGATTCAAATAAGTATACATTATGTTGAAATTTGTAACGATTTTATAGCAGGTGATTTCTGTGACTCTGAAAAACAAAGTTTCTGATATTTTAGGATTTCAATTGGTTGTTTCCAAAATTTTTTGTCTTTAAAATCTCTAGAGATTTTTGTGGAACACACATTTGCATCTTATAGTCTGCGATAGACTTACCCTTTCAAATTCACAAACATTGCAGGGTATCAAGAAAATTGCAAACACCTTGGCGCTTGCAAATCAAGTTATACAACAATTTCAAATGCAATATATGTACATTTAGTATGGATATGATTATATCCACATATTAACGAGCTGTCTTACTGAAAACGGACTTCAACACGGAGTATGAACAAATAAATGTTATTAATATGCCACACGCGATGCGGCTTTTGTTTATGCAACTGCGGCAGACAACTGTGCAAGTGGCATGATGAGTCAGACAGAAGGTGCAGTAAAAAACAGCTTTGATTTGTCTTGTCTATTTTTTTTATTTTTTATTTTTTTCAGTTGTTCTTCTTGGATCATTTTTTGCTCGTTTAATTTATTATTTATACTCTAGATTATTATAACTTTGTGGCAGTTTATGCAACAGGCTAAATTTATGTATTTTTATAAATTTTTGCCTATTACTTACAGACTGCCTAAAGTGTTATAATATCTCCTTTAGTCCATTTTCAATGGTTACGAGGGTATCAAAAAAAGCTTATTTACATCGATTAAAATAAAATAGTTGGGATCTGATTACAATTAAAAATAGCTTAGGAACTAGTGCGTAGTTGTGAATATTATATCTCAAGGATTACATGGTAAATATATAAATATATGTATATACAGTACGTAAAGTAAATGTTTTGACAAAAACATTGAGTTTTAAATTGTATCTTATAAAAATAGTTGAATACGATAGTTAATTTAAAAAAAAAAAAAACAAGATAATTTGTCAAAACAATTATTTGACTAACTGTATATGTATGTGTATGTTTGTGTATTTTATCTATGTATGTATGTATGTATGTGTATCACATGTTGTTTTTGTCGATGTTTGTCGCTGTCGTCGCTCTGCCACAAAGCATTGCACACTTTTCAGCATCGGCATATTCAATGACATCATCGATTTTAACAGTCTCATCGCTGCCGCCGGAATGATCCGAACCCGAATCGGGCGGCAATGCAGTTGCTCCCCGCATATCCATATGCTCCATGGCCGCCAAGCTGGCAGCACCGTCCAAGCACTCGAAGCTTCTCTTCATGGTGTTGCCACTGCTGCCACTGTTGTTGTTATTGTTGTTGTTGCGTGGATTGCTGGCAAAGCGTGATTGTAGCTGATTTTGATTGCGGGCCGATGTTAATTGATTGGGGATGAAATTGTGGCATCGCCTCCAGATCTTGTCGCAAATCTCGCACATGCCGTTGTGCATTTAGTTGGGGTGGCAGCACTGGCGGCTGAACGGGAATCGCACCAGTTGCTGTTGTGTGTGGTGTGGCAACACTAATCGGCGCCGATGTGGGCGTTGGCCGCCAAACGGGCGTGGCATAATTTGCATTGCTGGCATTATTATTAATAATCGCAGTTTTTGGATGTCGCACGTAGAGAACATCGGGCAACTCCTGACCCCGCCGGACGGAGCTTGTGGACGGCAGTTGGTGGTGGGGATTATAATGATTAGGGTGTTGGTGCTGGTGATGTTGTTGTTGTTGCATCGATGGCGGTGGCGGCTGTGGCTGCAACGTGGCATATTGTGGCATTGCCTCGTACGCTGGCGGCATATCATTCGCATCTGCAACAAAATACATACGTAAAATATCAATTAAAAACAGTCTGGCAACGCCAATGCAAAGTACCCAGAAAGAGAGTGTAAAAGTGAGAGAAAGAACTGACACCGAGAGAGAGAGGGAGCAGAACAAATACAACTACAAAAAAGGCACAATTTAAGAGTGGAGAGATAGAAAGAGAGTAAGAGAACTGACACCGTGAGAGAGCAGGGTAAGTAACCGTTATTTATACCTTTACTTTTTAACGCGTTCCATGAAACCGTGAGAGTGTGTGTGTGTGTGTGTGTGCTGCCTTTTAATACCTGTGTGTAGTTGTGTGCGTGTGTGTGGGTGTGTGTGTGTTTTTGTGTGTAATTAGTGTGTATCGTGTTATCGCTTGCATTCCACAAACTCGTGCAGGCTGCGTGTGGAACGCGTCTCACAAAATAGAATGTGCTGATAATTACTGTGGAACGCTTTGTGTGGATCTTGGTGAATTTTGCAGTAGTGCGTGCGCCGATATATTCCACAAATTCTTCCACTGTGATCTGCATGTGGATCCTGTATTATGTACGCCGACATATTCCACAAATACTTGGGATTGGCTTTCACTGATCGTGGTGTCAACGTGAATTTTTTTCCACAGTGGTTTAATTTAGTTTTTTTTTTGTGTGGATCGTGGTGAAATTGTAATACTTCGTGCGACGACATATTCCACAATTTCTATGGAATGTCTTCCAATGTGCATTGCTTAGGTTTTTGTGTATCTATGTGTGTGGATCGCTTTGTGGATTGTGGATCCACTTTTTTAATATCTTCCATTGCGAAATGTTTTTGTTGTTTTTTGTTTAAATTGTATTTTTTTGTGTTTTTTTTTTTTTCGTGCAGCATTTCAATAATTCATAAAATAATCATCTTTAAGTACATGTAGAATAAATTTTAGTTTATATTAGTTACAATCGACATTCAAATACAATACAATTAGTCCCGTTCTTTTTTAAACTACTTGTGGCTGGTGGAACGCAAGGGGGAGGGGGGAAAGGGAAACCACAAAAAAAATGTGTCTACTTACCATTGATCAAATTTTTGGGCTCCGAGTAGACATTGTCCACAGATGGATCGACGGAATCGTTGGGCGACGAATACTCATTGTCGAGCAGCAGCTCCGAGTACATGTTCTCCTCCACACTGAACTCACTGGGCGCACTGGGCCGTGTCAATTGCGCCGCCTGCGACTGGGAGGCAGCATCGTATTCCTCGCCGGGCACCGATTTCGCATGAGCATGCTGCAAATGATTGGCGAGCACACGATTCGATGATTGGGGAATCACACTGATATATTGCTTCATAACCAGGCTGATGGTGTTGGCGCATTGATCCGTTGTCAGCCTATTGCTGGTCAATTTCTTGAAACATCTTTCCACCTCACGCGGCACATTCTCGCATTCGCGCAGTGTGGCGCGTTCTTCCTGCGACAGCTGGCAGTATTCCTTGTCGGGACCCATGCTTTGGATTTTCTTCTTCAGATAGCAGGGTATAAAGGTGACGAGCAGGGATGGAGACGACGACACCGGCACCAATTAGAATGACCAATGTGATGGGCATGCCACGTTGTTGCTCCTCGCGTTCCTCCTTCGAGTAGAAATCGCCGTTGTACCACTCCAAAGTGCTGTGATCGACACAATGCAGCTTGGTTCGATTAACGCCACACGCCTCGTTCGCATATCGACGCAGATGCACCGTGGATGCGTTAAAGCATCTGTGCAACCGCTTCGATAACTGACAATACAGCTCGGAGCTTAGATCATGATCCGTTAGCATGGGCAGCCATTTTGTGTTGTCATCGCAGGTGCAAAGGCGATCAACGGTTATCGCACGCATCTCACAATTGCTAAAGTTGAGGCTACTCGGCTGGGGATTGCCCAGCCAATTGTTGGCGAAACTGCAATTGATGTGATTCGATTGCTCCAGCTGAATGGGCGCAAAGTTGGCAAATCGATTGTTCTCGATAACAACCCATTCGCCCTTCTGGACGTGCAACCAGTTTTTACCCTGATGCGCTATCTCATTCCGTTCGATATACACATAGACGCTATTCACCTGTATCGCTGCCTCCTTGATCGTATCAATGCTGTTGAAGAGACACAGAGAGAGACGATTAATATCAGTTATCGAGAATAACTATATCGATGTATTCAATAATTATTATTACTCATGAATCGATTGATTTATGGATCTTCTTCTATTTATCTATCTGTTGATTTATCGCTACAACTATCGATCAATTTATTGCTTTACATATTTATAAATACATACAGTGGCGGCAGAATTAATAGGGACACTCTTTCTTTTACTATAACAACTATTGTAATTCAAGTCTTCAAATTTAAAAAATATATTTGGAAAGGTCATCTAAATTCCGATTGAATGATGCATAACTTTCCTTAACCCATTAAGAACCCATTGAAATATTCGAATTTTAAAAAAAGTCGACTTTCAAAACTTTTTTCCTCGATCTTTTCCAAAAAATGTTGGGATGCAAAAACATTCTTCAAACAATTTTAGGAGTGACTGCAAAAAATAATTTTCAAAAATCTTTTCGCTTATATTTTTTATAATTTTTTAAAAATTGCTAAAAAGCCACTTTTTGCGTGAAAATTAGGAAAAAGGGGTTAAAATAGTCGTTTTTAGAGTTTTCAAAAAATTATAAAAAATACTAGCAAAAATATTTTTGAAAAAATATACTCTTAGAATTGTTTCAAGAATTTTTTTGCATCAAAATATTTTTTGTAAAAGATCGAGGGAAAAAGTTTTGAAATAAATCGGAATTTAAACGACCTTTCCAAATATATTTTTTAAATTTGAAGACTTGACTTACAATAGCTGTTATAGTTAAAGCAAGAGTGTTCCTATTAATTCTGCCGCCACCGTATATTTGTTGATCCATTTATCGATCTGTATTTATACACATATTTATTTTACTAATTATGTATCTTCTTCATCTAAATAACATTTTTAAAAAAAATCTATCTAATCATTAATACAATGTTTTTTAATTCAACGATCTATCTATTAATTAATTACTATACTTTTGTATCGATATACAAATCAAATTCATAAATCTATTGATCTATACCTCTATCTATTTCCATATTTCTGGACCTAATGATTCGTCGATCTATTTCTAAAACAATCTATTCATTTATCGATCTATCAATCTATCTACTTATCCATTAGTTCATCTATCGATTAGTACTTTTATCTGTATCACTTACACATTCTGTCTGAATGTTAATGTCGAAATGCCGCTACCCATGATGGCCTCCCCCTCGATAGTTCCGATTTGTGTGCCCGTTATCGATATGTGTTCGCTGTGCAGTTTATCGGTGAAGGCATATGCCTCGATCCTCTTGATGCGGCAATTCTCGAAAGAAAGCTCCTTAATATTGGTGACATTGAACGCACTGCGCTGCACAACTCCGATCGTGCAATCGATAAATCCAATTTTGTTCATCGACACGTCGAAACTATCGATTTGATCAATGTTCGATTTTTGAATATGCAGCTAAAATGTCAAAAACAAATTCGAATTAGTATTTCATATGATTAATTAAGTTGAGTACTCACATTCACATGTGCCTGAGTGCTACGATTGGTGCTGGGATTAAAGGCTTTCTCCTTGATCTCCAGGCTCTTGATGTTCGTAAAATTGCACGACATGTTCATATTGATGAAGGCGCTCGAAAACAAGACCAGAAGATCGCTGTTCTCCACAGTCAGCTTGATCTCACCCCCTGTGAAAGGAACAAAATTAAAGTCTTAGTTGATTTGTGGCTATCGAGTAATTTCACTTGCTTAAACGTAATATATTATACTCCAATAAAAAGCTTTCGTGCTTCTTATTTTTTCAGTTGAAGCTTTAAAGCTTTATAAAAGCAGCTTTCTGATGATTTTGAGCTTTTTTGCTTAAAGCTTAAATTGCATTTACTTTCCGAGTGCAAGCTTAAATGTACTTCTACACTTTTGTATTAAAATCTTTATATATTTCTGAGCTTTATCCTTGGCAATCACTTAATGTGCTTTTAAAATTTCTTAGATCTCTATATATTTAGTAAAGACAGCTGTTTTATTGCTGAAATTTGTGAGCTTCTTAGGTGTTTCTCAAGCATTTTGAGTATATAAAGTTTCTTTCTTAGTAATGTGCTTTAAAAGCTTTTGAATTCACATAAACATAATTTAAAAAGCTTTACTGTGCTACAAATGTTTGAGTAACTTTTGCGTTGTCCGCTTTTAATGCGCTTTTCAAGCTTTTGGATTTGTTATGAGCTTAAGCAGTTTCTTTAACTACACGCTTAGCAAGCTTTTCACTTGACTTCACTTCACTTTAAACTAGTGTCATTGCATTTAAGTGTATTCAGTTTGTGTCACTCACCTGAGAATGCGTGATCTCGCACAAAGACACTGCTGACGCCGAGTATCTGGATGTCCGGATATCCAGCGAGATTGCCGCCAAATGCATTGTGGGTCAATTCCACCTGATCGTTGCCATTGCCACCGTTGGCGCCCTTAACCACAAACCGATTGACGCGATTCTGGCGAAAGAGGCCGCCATGCAGCTGCAATTGTGTGCGATCCGTCAGCTGTAACTCCATTCCCTTGATGCTCGATGGAACCAAATACGTGCTGTTCCATATGGACGACAGCTGCGGTGAGAGAGAGACAGAGAGAGAAAGAGAGGACATAATGAAATCCATGAGTTAAGCACTTGCTTTTGGGGCGTGGCACTCAGACAACACCAACAACAAAAGCAACAACAACAACTTCTTCATCATCGTCACTTTTTGCATTGTTTTTGCTTCTTTTTATGCACTAACAGAGGGCATTATGATTTTGACAGAAAATGTGCTACATATTAAAGACCTTTTTATTTATTTATAAATTTATTTTATTAAACTAAAACTTAAGTTATAAATCAAGAAATTAACTTCTTTTAAGCTGTAAATTATGAACTGAAATGAAGAAAAAGTTAATTTTGGAGTATGCAAAAAATTAGAAATCATTCAACATTTATTGCAATTTGGGAAAATCCAGAAAAACCCAATCAGATCAATTAAAAATATTCAAAGTTAAAAATCAATAAATTTTATATATTTCTATGCAAACTAGTTTCTCAGTTTTAGACAAAAACTCACGAATTAAATCAGATAACAATTTGATAAAGACTTCTTAGAAAAATGTGTTGAAAATTTGATTTGTAACATAACCATTTTTGTTGTTTTTTAAGATTGCTAAAAAAAATAGCGAGTTGAGTTTTAAATAATTAAGGGTGCCACAGAAATCGCTTTCGCTTGAATTTCAATTTCATACACATTTAAGTGAAATTCAAGCAAAAGCGATTTCTGTGGCACCCCCGAATATTTTATGCATCCTGAGTGAGTTATATAAAATTGGTGTAATTTATGGTATTAAAATTGTTTAGTTTATTTTTATTTATTTTATTTTATTTTTTGTAATTTGTTACTGTATTATATTTTTTAATTTGTTTATTTTTTTTTAAAAATTATCTAAATTTCTATTTAAAGCTCTTTTAAAAATAAACAGTATCAAAGATGCGGCTTGCTGAAAACCTTTGTGTTTTTGTTTTTTATATTCTTTCTTTTTCTGTTGTTGCTGTGACGCTTGACTTACATTTCTTGCTGGTCTCTTGGTATTATTTTTAAATGTCTGTCGTCGCGACACCAGCAGCAACAACAACAACAGCAGCAACAGCAACAGCAACAGCAACAGCAACAATTGTTGCTGGCTGCAACACAGACAACGGCAAGTTGACCGCAACGTTCATTGCTCCAGCCCCCCAGTTGGTGTTGCTGTTGTGCGAGCAATTTTCTCATTAAATTAAAAGAAAATAGTTTGACTTCCAAGTGCCTAGGGTGACAACAACAACAACAACAACAACAACAACAGAAACAACATGTTGGTTGTTGCTATGGCAATTGTGTTGTTGTTGTTGTTGTTGATGTACATACATATAAGTATATACTTATTCTCTGGATTAACAATAGCAAGTGCAGTGGCAATTGTGCAATATTAACAGCTTAATATTTTTGACTTTCTTTTAGTCAGATACAACAATTTGGTTGTGAAATCAGTAGTTTTAGTATTTAAGAGAGTATTAAACACAGACAAAAGTATGACTTGTTTGTCTCTATTTACAAACTCTGTTAACAAAGACTTAACAGACTCTGTTGAAGCATAGGAAACAGTTTTACAATAGCTGTTAAGCATAACATAGAAATAGAGAAATTTAAAAAATTTGTTTATCTGCATTATAATTAGAGATGGGCGCGGGCCTCATTTTTCAGGCCCGGCCCGACCCGAGCCCGAAATTCCCGATGGAAAAAAGGCCCAGGCCCGCCCGATACTTTTGTTATAAGGCCCGAAAATACCGCCCAGCCCGCCCGAAAAATTAAAAAAAATCCAAATTTATTTAAAAATAAAATCTTTTCCAAATTGGAACTTAGCAAGCCTAGATATTTTTTCGCACAAAACATTTCCAGATGTGGAAAATACCTTCTCACTACTGGCAGATTCAAATGAGTGAGTCGTTTCAAAAATTGAACTAGTTTTTTAGTCATTCGTGAACTTAATCTTTCAAAAATGCAATAGATTTTGGCGTGCTCCGGGCTTTCGGGCTTTGAAGTTAGGCCCGAGCCCGGACCGGCCCGACCCGAAATGAGATTTTTCGGCCCGAACCCGACAATTTTGTAAAAGGCCCATGGGTCCCGAAGTCCGACCCGACCCGTGCCCATCTCTAATTATAATTCGAATTAACAAACAAAGTTATGACTTATGTGTCTCTTTTTACAAAACTCTGTTAACAGTGACACTAGTATAACTTATTTGACCTAACAGACTCTGTTAAAGCTTAGGAAACAGTTTTACAACAGCTGTTAGGCATAACAAAGATATATACAAATTGAATAATTTTTGTTAATCATATTATAATTCGAATTTTAATTCTTAAATTATTATTATTCCTATTGTTAAAGTGGAGCAAAAAACGTTAACAGACACTGTAAATAGCCATGTATTGTTTTAATAAAATATATTATATTTATAATATCTCTGATTTATTCATAATTTATTTATAGACATCTGTTAGGCAATTAATAAATTAAAAGATTTGTTTCAATAGTTCAATTTGTTAAAGCTACAAATTATGTTAAAGTTACGCTGTTATTCCTAACAGACGCTGTAAATATTCAAATAATGCTTTAACAGGCAACTGTTATATTTGAAAATGTTCTGATTTCTTTACAGACAGCTGTTAGGCAAAATCAAAAAATTAAAACAAAATGTTTCTATAATTCAATTATGTTAAAGTGACAATGTTATTTTAAGACAGCTGTTAAGCGAAGAAAACATGCAACAATAACATTTATTTTGCTGTCGTCAATTTGTTGAATTGGAAGCTGTTTTTTGTTTTTGTTTCAGCTTTTTTAATTGCACTTAGCATAGTTCTCTCGATCAGTGGCGATCAGCGACAGTTGGGTTCAAGTGCAATTGTTATTGCAATTACAATTACAATTGCAGCATTTTATTATATAATCTTCTGTTATATACAAATGCTTAAATAGTTATATGCTCAAAGTGAAATCGCTGGGCTGAAGGAGGGATCTATATACATATATGTACGTGTGTCTGCTTGGTTTCCGCATAATTGTCGTGAATCAAATGACAATAACAACAACAACAACAAGTTGTCGCCATATTTGGCCCACAAAGGGGGAAAAGTCAACGGACAATTGTGTCGTTGTTGCAGTGTTGTTGTTGTTGTTGCTGTTGGTGGCGTCGCGTCGGGTGGCCACCTGGCCAATTGTCGCCAGTTCAAAGACTGAAGACGAACTCATGTCGAACGAATTGCTACTAAAAATATATCTAATAATCAAGCAATGATAAGATATTGCTTTCTTTTTAAAAAGCTATAGCTACTTCATTGTTCTTATTACAGGGTATATCAGTAGTTTTTCTCTTCATAAATAAAATATGTGTATAGCTTTTAACTATATAATAAATAATAGAGAAGATTCAATAATCAAAGCAAGGTAATATGAGTTTAACTTTTTTTTAAATTTTTTTAATATTTTTTTAATATTTTTATCATTTCAGTTATATTTTAATTTAAATTTAATTTTATTAACATTACTTAACTTTTACATTAATTTTGTACATTAATTTTAGTCAACTGTACTTAGTTGATATTAAATAAATAAATAAAAAAATAAATGAAGGAAAAAAAAAATAATCCAGATAACAACATCTTGTTATCGATAACAATTTAACTGCAAAGATAATAGCTAGATAGTTACGCAAACATATATCGTGTCTGTCACGTGCTCATCTCTAAGCTGGAGTTCAATGCTTGTTGCTTGAGGCATGGACGCAGCTGTGACAATTTCGAATCGTAGTCCGCTGGCGCACTTGTTGGGATCTCCACCTCTCCCCTCTTCTCTTTTTCCTCTTCCCACTTCCCCTCTTCTCACTCGCCTTGTTCTTCGTTTTCTGCAGTGATTTCAGACATTTGCTGTTTATTATTATTGTGCTGTCTGCCCCACCCCTAACGCCAACTCTCCCTCTCTCTTTTCCCCACTTCTCTCCACTCCACTCCACTCTCTCTCGTTCTGGATCTTTCGTTCCTGCTGTCACTTGCAACGTTGTGCATCCATCCATCAGTTTGCAATTGCCTTTTTAACACACACGACGGCGATGGCAACTGCGACTGCGACTGCGACTGCGACGTCGACAGCGACAGCGACGACGACAGCAACTGCGAGTGCAGCGTCAAATGTATTGGGCGCAATTTCTTTCAATTGCTCCAGTTTTCTGTGCTCTTCTTCTCTCGCATTCTCACTCTTTGGCTAAAGAGGAAATCTCAATTACGTTTCTTTCTTTTTTTATATGTAATTTTTTTGTTGTTGTTTAATTCGCTTGCTTGTCTGTCTTCTCGTCTGCCTTCCCCTCCCACTATCCGCTTTTTGATCTCTCACTCTCTCTCTCTCTCTCTTATTCTCTCACTCTTTCCACCCCACCTCCCAATCACAACGACGTAACGTGACGCATAAATTTGTCGAGTGCCAAAAATACAACATAAACAATTAGAAATGCTGCACCCTAGACATACTCTGTAAATTCAGAAATATCTATAATAATTCAGCTTGGTTTTTGGAACAGGAAAATGTCCAAAAAATTCGGATAAACTGCTGACAAAATATGAAAAATGCTTGTTGACGAGGTGCCCTTTAATTTCAGTACAATTTATAAAATTCAAAATAAATTTAATAAATAATAAAATTTTTTTCACTAAATTAAAGTATGAAAAGCAAAACACTCAGCGACAACTTGATGAACTCAGACAAATTGAAACTTAAAAATTCATAAAAATGCATCTACTAGAAAAGATGTGTATGCACATACATAGATTACAGGGTATACAAAGCAGAAAAAACGAAAAGTGTCTAGAAGCAACAACTTGATGAGTTGTCCAAGTTGATGATGAAATAAAAATATATATATATATTTTCTGTAAAAAATATATGCCAGTTAAAATTACTTAGTAATTACAGGGTATTAGAGCAAACAAATAACGCAATCACTTGATGAACTTTCCGTTCGAAACTTGGATAAATCGAGACTATAAACTATATAGAAGTGTCTATCACGCATATGCCGAGTTAGTTCCTTACAGATACAGATACAGATACAAATATATATGTATGTGTTATATACATATATGCCCACTTGTAATACACATAAATGGCTGGACTCTATATTTAGACCCTTGGGCGTTTTCCAGGCGTGCTTTTCTCTCGCCGAAATGCACTTTTCCATCTCCACCTCCTTCGCTTTTGAGATTCCAATGTTGCCCATTTTCCGGCGCATTTTTGTCGCCGACAAAAATCGGAGTTTTTCCAAAGTTTATTTTTAACGTGGAAAGTGGACTTCTATTCTAGGTGTTGTTGGGCGGCGGAAAAGCGGAAATAGCGCTGAAGTAAAAGTGACAAACAACAACATGTAAAATATGTTCACAGATAGATAATAAATAAGAATCGTATACTAGAAAAAACAAAAGCCAATTAAAAATAAATTATGATGTGCATTTGCTTGTGGCCTCAAAACTAAAGTTGAGAGCAGAAAGAGACAGAATGACGGACGAACAGAAAAAGAACAAGAATTTGCGGCACATGGTGAGAATGGTATCTTTATCTATTTTCATTTACCATTTACGGATAGATACGCGAGATGCGAGATACGAGATACGAGATACTCTTGTACTTTCACATATGGAAACAGCATGGTAGACCAGGATTTTCCGCAAAAAAAAAAGAAAAAAGATAGAGAAGAAAGAAAAAATCAAAACAGCAAGCGGCCCACTCGAATCTTTCTCACGTGCACGTATCTTTAAGATACAATTCTCAACGTACGTGACACTTAGCTGCATATGTGCCCACACACACACACACACACACACACACACACAAACAGTTACAGATACATTCATGTGTCTGTGTGAGTGCAATGTCCAACAACATTGACGTGCTGATATACTCTTTCATACTGCGCAATATAATCCATTCAACATTGTGATAAGATATCAGATGAGCATAGAAAATCAACAGCTAAAGTATCTGACTAATCACTACTCAGACAAATCTAAAGTTCCGACTCTTATCTGACTTTTATTTATTAAAGATGCATTATTTATAGTTCTTATAGGAGAAATATGTTATCATTCGCAAGTTTTCTTTTAAAAATGTCACTAGTGTTTTTTTCTCTGTCTTCTGTTTAAAAGTCAATTTATTTTTCAAAATTATTCTTCATTTTATTATCCACTTTATTTAAAAAAAATGTCGTTCTACCTTCATTTATACTTTATATTTTTTTCTATATTTTCTTGGAAGTTTCTTACTTTGTTTAAAGCTTAAAGTTCTATAAAAAGTTCCAACTCTTTCTTTGCCACATAGTTTTTTATTAGCAAATTTCTATACGAAATGTCACTTGAGCTTTTCTCTCTCTCTCTCTCTCTCTCTTTCTCTCTTTATCTGTTCTTTAAAGCTCAAAGTCTTTTATTTCTTTTTTATAACTTTATGCACATTTTTTGCATTTGTTTTGTTTTCCATTAAAGATAATCATTATATTTATGAACGAAACCTCTGGAAATTCATGACGAATAAAGTTGTATTTTTAATTTCTGCTCAAAAGAAACGCTATACAAAATTGCCATTGATATGGAAAGTTTATTTGTTTGCCAATTACATAACAACAAACATTTTTATTATATTATTTTTAAGTATCCACACGCTGGTGACGTAACAAGTAATTTGCCAAAGGAAACGGATGTAGCTAAGATAATATGTATATTCTTTTTTTTGGTCATAAACAAGATATCGACTGATCAATGTAGGTCATGTTTTAATACCCTGTACTTTTTATTAACATTTAGTAATATTTGAAATATGGCAATAAAATGTGTAACTTTAGTATGGCTTTATCTTATGATAGATCCATTAGGAAGCTGCTTAAGGTATAAATTAATCAAGTATTTTATGTGTTTCTTCTTCGTCTTCTTGTTTATTTGTATCTCATTGATTGTTTCCAAATGATGTTGAAAACATCAAGAATGCAAATATGTGTCTCTAATTGTGGCAGCATCTGGAGGCCCACTTAAAAACTGTGCCTCTTGCATTTGGTTGCACCTCCTGCCGTGTGTGGCAGAGAGTGTGAGAGAGCGAGAGAGAGAGAGAGCGAGACTCGTTTGCCACTTGATGGATTTTTTAGTACCTCTCAATGCTCATTTTTCCATTTCCCATTTCCCATTTGCTTTAAGTAGTTTTAGTAGCCATTTGAATGGCATTTAAGCAGTCGTTTCTCAAAACAAACACACACACACAATCTCCATCTCTTTATCTCTCTCTCTCTCTCTCTCTTACTCTCTCTCTCTGCCTCTCTCCCCCTAGTTTTCGCTTTGTCTGCACTTGAATGTTTATATCTAGCCAACAAATTTTGAGCACAAGACACATGCATATATTGAAAAATGTGTGGAAAATTGTTTAAAGCATTTTCCAAAGATGTTCGTCAACTTTGCACATTGAGTGGGGCAGGGAATAGAGCATTCGATATGTATGTATATTAGGGTGTCCCTTATTTGGTCAAAGTCAATATTTTTAAACGCATACGGGCTAGTTCTGTTCATTAGGTCCTAAAGCACTCAGAAATAAATTTTTACCTCAATCGGAGTAAGATAACCCGTGCCGACTTGGATCGGAAAATTTAAAGATTATATGGGACAAAAAAAAAATTTTTTTTATTTTTTTAATTTTTTATTTTTTTATTTTGTTTATCAGGTCCTAAAGAACTCAAAACCAAGTTTTCACCTTAATCGGAGTACGATGACCCATTCAAGTTTGCATCAAAACATGAAAAATCATCGAGAAATGTCTAATCAGTGTTAAAATACAGTTTTTTCATGTTTCGATGCAAATTTGAATGGGTTATCGTACTCCGATTAAGGTGAAAACTTGGTTTTGAGTTCTTTAGGACCTGATAAACAAAATAAAAAAATAAAAAATTAAAAAAATAAAAAAAATTTTTTTTTTGTCCCATATAATCTTTAAATTTTCCGATCCAAGTCGGCACGGGTTATCATACTCCGATTGAGGTAATAATTTATTTCTGAGTGCTTTAGGACCTAATGAACAGAACTAGCCCGTATGCGTTTAAAAATATTGACTTTGACCAAATAAGGGACACCCTAATGTATATAGGGCGTGGGTGAGTCTACAGTTCATAAAATACATATACACTCAGCCCAACATTTATTCGTACACTCACTTTTTTAACTTTAAGATAATGAGAGCAATTATATTGGAATAAAAGAGTCAACAAATTTAAGAATTAAAATTTAAATTAATTTTTAATATAAGTATTACACCACTTTGAATTATAATTACGCTCAAAATTCGACGTGTTTTTAATTATTTTATATTTACAAATATTTCTGAATCAAGTTGAAAAAAAAAACATATAATTTTTTTTATAGTACAACTGTAGTTTTTTGTTATTTCGGTTGTACGAATAAATGTTGGATTGAGTGTTGGTATCTACAAGATGCCCAGACACATATAAAAAGATACAGATACATTTGTATCTACAGACAGCTTGCACTTGTCACGTCATCGCAGCGAGCAACAACGAAAACAACGACAACGACAATTGTCTCTGGCCCACAAATGCCACGCCCCACATCCGGTGTTACGCCTTAGTTTAGCTTGAACTTCAGTTTAGCTATTTTTTTTTTATTTCAGCCGGAAATAGCTGAGAGCAAGACAGCGATAGATAGCGAGAGAGAGAGAGAGAGAGATCGATTCTCAAATCACACAAATATTTTAAGAATCGTTTGTAAAGCGCCACCTCGTATTCGTATTGCAGATAAACATTTTATTTAACCACTTCACCTGCATAAATACTCGCACACTCACACACACTACAACACTCACACTCACACTTCATTCACACCTGATTCATTAGCATAACCAGTTGAACGGGTTGAAAAAGTAAAAACAAAACTAAAAAACGCTCATAAGTTGGCTCGATTCTTTGTCATTTTTTGCAGCAATTGTAGCTGTTAATTGCAGGTTTGTTTACATTTTGAATCATTCACAAATCTATCTGTGTGTGTGTGTGTGAGTCTACTCGTAATACGATTCACATAACATAAACGAATTGACTTTGATCCCACGAATACACTCACATTCATTTGCAAACAGTTGCCAAAAAAAAAAGGAAAAAAAAAAATAAAATAAACGTTCAACTGTTGCGTTAAACTTGGTTAAACATAGTGCCCCACATACAGTCGACACTCGCTAAAGAGTTCGGCACACATGTTACAGTAAACACTCGAATAAAGACATCGTTATAGTTACAAGGTTACTTTTAGTGTGTCTCTTTTTGTTGATTTTCTTTTTTTTTGGAGATCTTCTTGTTTTACTGTCACTGCGTGTTCAGCTTAGCCAGTGACTGCTGTATGTACCATTCATATGCCATTCATATATCCATTCATTGTGCTCGTCTGTGGCATGTTTTGTTTGCCGCCAGCTTCTTGCCGCAACACAAATTAACAACATTTCATGTGTCGATTGCTCTAACGCTAACTCTCTCTCACTCTTCCACTCTCTCTTTCTCTTACTCTAACGCCCTCTCCCTCACATTTGCTTTGTGTGTGCTTGAAGTGGAAACGTGGGGAAGATCCACTTAATAACTATCAATTAATTTCGCTAGTTTATCGCTTTGTTGCATATGAAACGTTTCTTAACAATATAAACAATTTCTCAAAAATGTTCCTTGAATTATTTGAACAATTATTTTCAAAATAAGTTCTAGCATTAAATTTATTTCATTTGCTCTATAATACACAAAGAATTCTTTGTAAACTAAACAAATTATTTTTCTTTTTGAATAAGAAATATTTTTTATAAATATTTTACAAAGTGATTTGTACAATTTTGAGTTTTTTCCACAAATTTCACAAGCAATCTCAATCTCAAAACTTCGGATAACATTGACTTGTATCTTGAAGAATCCAAAACTATTTAGAGCTGATCTGTAAATTATTATCTTCAATCAGAAGTTAACATCAATTTATCAACACTTTTATATATTGAAGAATTCTATATAATTGTGGATACAATCTTTTTATTAACGACCAAGGTTTTATCAACAAGTTTGATTGAGAATTTTGATTAAACAAAAGTTCATATCAATTTAAAGACTTGCATTTTAAATATTGTTTTTCTTGTGATGGCATTATCAATTATCTGAAGTTAATATCAGTTTAAAGCAGCGGTGGGCACGAAATCTGAATTCGGGAGCACTACAACAACAACAGCAACAACCCTATTAGAGTCTACCTACTTGCTCTCGAGTCTTTTGTGCGACTTCACGGCGCCGAGTAGGCAGAAATAAGGTTGGGAGCAGCCGCTGGCTCCCAGAGCCATTGCGTGCCCACCGCCGGCTTAAAGACTTGAATTTTACACCGCGAACTTTACAAAGATAATAAGTTTAATTACGTTTGTGTTTTCGAACTCACCGTGTGGTTGTGGGCAAAGTCACAGATCACCGTATTGCCATGGCAGTAACAATGGTTGCAAATGCTCTCGGGCTCCGCATCTGTGGATCTCAATAGACTGGCGCTTTGTGGCCGGTTGACGACGGGGTATGGCGAAGGGGAGGCCGCAGCTGCAACAAGCAACAGGGGCAGACAGTAATATAACAAATGCCACATGATCTCGGATGAGCTGATGTTCTTGGGGGGGGGGGCAGGGGATGACTTCGGTCTCTCCTCTTCTCCTTCTTCTTTCTCGTCGTTGTCGTTGTCGCTGTCGCTGATTGTCGTCGGTTTATCTTTTGTTTTGTTTTTTTTCTGCTTATTTTATAATTCTTTTTTTTGAGGTTGAATTTTTTTTCTTTTGGGGTGTTGTGGGGCGGGGCGTGGGGTTGGGGGAAAGGGAGTTTTATTCGTTGATTTGCACTTCCGCTGGACGATTGATTCAGTTACAAATTGATAAATCTGTGGGAGCCGCACACTTATCGGGTTTTTGGACTTGCTGCTGTTGTTGTTGTTGTCCCGATCCGAAGCTACACACACAGTACGATATTCACATACATCTGTATGTAGAAGAGATCTTCAACAAGAATTTCATCAGAATCGAATTCTTCTTTTGCGCATCGTTTCGTTTTTATGCCCGCACACTCTACAAAATCGCACTAATATACATATTAATGTTGTTTTTGTTGTTAGGCGGCGTCATCAACACAAATATATGCAAGAACAAAAACAAAAGAAAGAAAAAAACTCGACAATTTCACATACACCAAAAATAACAATTTTATCGTCAAGAAGAAGTCATCGACTAACCAACTTCATCCGCAGGAAACAACCACACTCTGGCGTATCTCAATTCATACTAAAGTCCCAGACGCGCGCTGCGATCGAAGTTGCTTCGCAGAGAGCGAAGAGCGAACCGCTCTCTCTGAGATCACAATGTTTCCATTTCTCTCGCTCTCACACGTTCACACTTAATTCCACTGCGGCTGTGCAGTCGGCAAGTTGAGCGAGCTTGTGTTTATATGCATGTGTGTGTGTGTCAGCATACACTGCGATGGTTTTCATGGCAATTCATAAATTTCTTATATTTCATATTATAAATTGCGGATATATTAAATACTCTATCAACTGACCGATTAAGACGAAAAAAAAAGTTATTTATTAGATTATTTTATTGTTTATAATGCGCAGTTGTTTATTTGCGGTCTTTATTATAATTACACACACAAAAACAGTTTTGTTCTTCAAAGAATTAAGCGATACACATTTTAAAAAATGAATATTTTATGTAATTGAAGTGAAGTGTTATCGATTACACTAAGTAAGAAAGTATGATTATAACGTTAACCATTTTAATAGATAGAAATATATTGAAAGTTTAATTTAAAACAAGGTTTACAAGCTGCTTTTGATATATCGAATACAATTTTATAACCAAATTCTTGGCACAAACTAGGTGGAAATCTTGTCACGTTCGCGATGTCGCGTTACAATTTACTGATAAAACTTGTAAAATAAATGAAATGATAGTAACATATTAAAATTATTTCTAAAATAGAAAACTACATTATTTTATTATGGTTTAAGAGTATTTTCTTCCAAATTACTCGCTACCTTTTACTGACTTTTGCATTTTTCAAGATGAAGTCAAACATGACTTCCATTATTCGTCGCGTTCGCGATGCATTGTTTTCAATAAATAATTCGAAAGCGACAAGTCTTCAAAACTTGTCTTTTATAATTAAAATAGTTTTGATAAAATGCATTAAACACGTGAGAATATATTTTTCAAAATGTCAACTTTTGCCATTTGTTTTTTTATTTAAAGACGTACAAATGTTTCGTTATCGATCCTGGAAATACCCATTTATAGTACAATTTGTCAAAGACTTTTATATAACTTTAAGGGAAATCGTTGAATGAAGCTCTAATAATCGTTATTTTTGTTGCACATTTCCCATTACATTATTTTACTATCACTCTAAATTAAAATTGTCGTTAAATTATTACTGTTGATCACAAAGTGAGCTTAAAGCTCGTAATGTATTCCGATTGAAATTCTAAATAACTTAAGAGGGTTAAAGGGGCTAAAAAATATCAAAATTTACAAAATGAGCTAATTAATATGCATATTAGTAGTAGTAATATTAATGTAAAATTTCTAAAAATACAATGAAGTGCGAGTATGATTGATAAAAGCTTTTTGCGCAGTGTAAATGACTGTGCATGGCTTGCTGCACACACTGACATTTACAGCTGATCCGGCTCTCATTCTCTCACTTACTCTCCAGCTCTGTCGCTCTCCCAAATCAGCTGGCTTTTCTCCTGCATTTGTTGAGGGCAGCAGAAACAAGAACAAGAACAAGAACAAGAACAAAAGCGCATGCTCCATGCTCCAAAACAAGAGCAAGTGAGTGCATGTGAGTGTGTGCAGGCTTCTTGTTTACACACACACACACATCCATATTCTTTAGATGTTGTTGTTTGTGCATGGATATGTTTATTCTTATTCTCTAGCAATTGTAGCGATTTCTACAAGTAGAATCGCCAATTAGCAATCGAATTAAACTGAATTAAAACAAATCAAAAGAATCATAATCTTGTTTATACTAATTTGCAGCAAATAGATACATTTTGGCCTTCTTCAAGATACATTTTGTGTGTGCCCAGAGAGAGATACATGCACTTTTATTTATTTATATATTGAGATATGTAGATATTTTTAATGCAATCTAACGTTTCGACTGCTTTAAATGATATCATTCCAGCACATTTTATATTTTATGCTACTAGTAACGAGACTTAGTGACTCTCGAACTCTACAAAAGCTCAATTAAGCATACATATGTATATGTACTGTGTATGTGTGTGTGTGAATACATATGCTGCAATTAGTCGTTTCCCCTGTGAGTGCAAAATGAACACACTTTTCAAATACATAAATACATAGTACTTCAATATGAATCATAAAGTATAATTCCCAAGTTACCGTTTAGTAAATTTTTATTATTATAATCTCACCAATTAATTCCAAAGTATGTAGTTAAGTTTTAGGTAAAATATCGAAAGTACATTTTTCTGATTTCTAATTTGTCGTAAAAATGAATTGTTTAATTCTATAATTGGTCAGATTACTGTTTTTAAAAAACAAAATATTTGTTTTTAATATTTTAAATAATTAAATAATTTAATTTTGCAATATATAGTGTGCGATTTGTATGATTTGTCAAGTTACTTACTTGACTAGCTGTATTTCGTCTTTGGTCTAATTTTAGCTACACCCTGTAGTCATTTAAACCAGCGATGGGCACGCAGTGGCTCCGGGAGCAGCGGCTGCTTCCAACTTAGGAAGACTCTAATAGAGTTGTTGGGTTTGATGTTATTGACATTTTATGGAACTTTAGTATGTAGGTCATTTAAATATCCTGTAATATATTAACTCTTGTAATATTTTTAAATATTTCTTTAAATATTCCGCGTATCTATCGATACGTTTTGGTTTCCACTTTTCTATCTGCTTATTGCTACTTTCAATAAATTGAAAATTATTTATAGTCTTGTCTGCACGGCGCATGCCAACTGTGAATGAGTGTGGAATGAGTTTTGAAGGTTGCTTTTTTCAGGGTTGCTGATGATGATGATGATGATGATTCGAGGGTGGGAACACTGATCTTCAATTGGGTGACAGACCCGTCTTTTACTTAATTACCGCTATTAGACAAAGTGAAAGAGACTGTGGGGGAGAGTAAGGGGAGTGGGGGGAGGGGAGAGAAGTGCCGTTCCATTGCCCATATTGTAAGTGGAGAGCGAGACTTGCAATCAATTTGCGTTGCATTTAACGATGCCAAGGCGGAAGTTGCTCTCCCCTTCTTCACCCATGATTCTTCACTCCACTCCACTCACTCACCCCACCCCCCCTATTCTCTGGCTCTGCAGCCAACTGCTGCGCTCAATGCGGGCCATTCTTCCTCTCTCACTCTCTCTCTCTCTATCTCTTTGTCTCTCTCGCTTCTCAATTATCGTTGAATCGGTGATTTTTGGTTTTTCATGCATTTCAATTGTTCATTGTGGATATTGCTTCATTTTCAGTTCTAAAATTGATAGTGCGATAAATGCATTGATATCTAACACACACACACACACACCCAGAGAGAGAGAGAGAGAGATAGATAGAGAGAGACACACTCAAACACACGCACTTGACTTTGGCCCATTATAAAGTTACCCAGCTGGAACTGAGCTTTAGTTTCTGCACAGCTGAAGAAACTTGCAAGGAAATATGCTCATGCACATGCTTATTCAGCTTGAAAAGATGTAGAATTTCAGCATATACAATATGCTCTATTGCGGTTGAATGCGAATATAATCAACATGGAAGACTAAGCGCCCAGAAATGCGATATTATGAACCATTTGCAGGTCATTCACTTTTGCTGATAAGAAATAGAAAGATAACATCTGATGGTGGGGAAAGTGAGAGCACTGAGAGTATTTCCGAATGCTACTGGTATAAATAACCTTATCGTTATTATTCATAGAGCGTAGTGGCATTGTAGATTTGTTATTTGTCAAACTAAGCTACATACTATATTTATTAACTGTACAATATTTTATACAATATTTTAATGAATTCTGTTAATAGTTAGAATTTTTACTTTGTTTATTACTTACTTTGTTATCTATTGTATTATATTTAATGCTTTGTTTTTTCTTCATTTATATCTAAACATCAATTAAATTTGTTTCTTTGAACTTTTCTAATTTTGTTTTTATATATTTTTAGTAATTTTACCTATTTCGATATTTGGTTTTATTTTCAGCTAATGCTTACTTGATTGTATCTTTTTTATTTTGTGTTATTTTTCAGTTTTTATACCCGTTACTTATAAAAATAAGTAAAAGGAGATATTGTATTCGTTGCAATGTATGTAACAGGGAAAAGGAAGCATCTCCGACCCTATAAAGTATATAGTATATTCTTGATCAGCATCAACAGCCGAGTCGATATAGCCATGTCCGTCTGTCCGTCCATCCGTCCGTCTGTGTGAGCGCCTAGATCTGAGAGACTATATGAGCTAGAGCAACCAAATTTTGCGTACAGATTTCTATAAGCCCCACGCAGATCAAGTTTGTTTCAAAATTTAGCCACGCCCCTTTCCGCCCCCGTAAATCGCGAAAAGCCACCACACGCATAGTTTTTAAGATATTAGGATTTTTTAACCCATTGCCGTTAGCTACTATTATTACCTATCATCCTATTAAATCATAACAAGATCGGACAAATAGAAAGGTGGTAATGGTTGATTAAAGCTTTTAAGCAATATAAGTGCCTAAAAGCATGCAATAAAAAATTTAAATTTATTTAAGTAAGTAACGGGTATCCTATAGTCGGGAGCTCGACTATAGCCTTTCCCACTTGTTTAGACTAGCTTTTAATATGATTTTATGATAATTTCATTTAATTATTAATTTATAATTTTAGTTTTAGTTTGATTGTCAATATTCAAGTTATTTTTAGTTTATTATTTATTTATACCAATTTTTTTTTATTTATATAATTGTACATATATTTATATTTATATGCAGTCCACCTGGGTATTTTAACCCCCTTTTTTATGCAGAGTCTCTTTCGAATTTTGTGGAATGAATTAATGCATTTATTTGGCCCTTTGGTAACTTGCAACTGCCACTCTTCGTTCTACTTAAAGCTCCCGTTGCATTTTAAGTTCTCTTAACTGGGCTCAGGTCGCTGTTGGCAACTGGGAACACGCGGTTGGGGTCGGGGTCGGGAACGGAGTCGGAGTCGGAATTGGAGTCGGCAACAACTCGTTGCTTCCCCCAACGTAGCATTCTATTCAATGGAAAATGAAAACGTGTTTCCCACAGGTAGCACACGCACACACACACACACACACACACACACACACACACTCTCACACACATTCTGGCATGCCACAGTTGGTTGCGGGCCTTTGTTATTATTGTTATTATCATATTTGTTGTTGTTGTTGTAGTTGAAGTGCAGGGTCGCATTTTGTTTACGTGTTGTCCGCTTCTCTCCTCTCCTCTCTTTCTTTTTTTTTTGGCTGAATGGGGCGATAAAGGGTGGAAGGGGGGCTCACTTGCGTATCGCACACACGCACACCAATACACACACACACACATGTGTGTACCTTTTTCTGCTGTGCATTTTGTTGGAAAAGTTGATTCTTTCATTCTCATTCTCATTTTCATTTTCATTTCATTTTTGGTATTGTTTTATTTGCTCTTTATGTAAATGTGTGCAGTTTGTTTGCTTTTTTGTTCGGTTTGCCCCACTGATTGTGGTTGTTAAACACAGTTCCCCTTTTCCATACACACACAGATACTAATACACACACACACACTCATAATCATATGCCAAGCGGCATCATTAAGTGCCCCGCAAAGTTCCTCTTCACATTCCCTCCCCCCCATTGACTCGACGCACATTTTCCAAAGTTTTCAGCTGCAAAATGCAAATGATATGAAAATGTATTTAATACAAACTTGAAGGTAGTTATTACAACTCTATATAAATTATATTCAAGTTTTTGGATTCAAGTTTGTTAAAAAAAAAACTATCTTTAGGCTCTCTAAGGCTGGAAAACTTGCGATTGAGGCAAACCTTGGTTTATTTTTATAGAAACGTATTATATAACTTTATTCTCAATCTCAAATGTTTTTAATTTTCTTGAACTCTTTAAGCTTAACCTTTCTTTATATTTTGTGAGTTAGATAATAAATAAATATAATTTAATTGTTTATTTTACATTCTGATTTAAATTTTTTTTATTTAATTCTATATTATTTTTGTTTTGTTTTTTCAAGCAATCAATGCTATCAATAAAATATAAATTAAGTAAATAGAAAGAATATGTTTATTAAATAAATAAAAAAGTATTATTATTAAATGATTGAAGTTATTATTATTATTATCAAACATTTTCTACGATCATTTATGTTAAAGTTGCTGAAAAGGAACTGCATTTGATTACGCTGCTGTTATATTGTTGTTATTAAAGACCACGCCTACAATTTCACACCTGATCGATTTGCCATTTATGATGAATGAATGAACATCATGTTTTTTTTTTTTTCATTTAATTTTTCATTTATCTTATCTGCGACTCGAGGTGTGTGCATTTTTAAAACTGGTGTTGATTCATCATTGGTATAGCACAAAGTAAACACAAGTGATTAACGCTGATCGAAAGAAAGATCGAGAAAAGCAAGAACGCCAAAAGATGTATCTCTCCAGTTATTTCATCTTACCACAATAAGTAAAATAGTTTTTTGAATAACTTCGTTATTTATTATTCGACCGTGATGAAATTTTAGAAGCCGTTAAAGAGCTTCCTATTAATAATAAACTTCAATGTGTTTAGCTAAAACTTGTAATTGTAATTGTATTTGTTGGCTTGGAAAGCAAACTTAACCTATGTATTGTCTTTTATTTTAATACTGAGTATGCATTTTGGCGCATGTAGCTTATGATATAGAATATTGAAGCAAATAACTAAATATATTACAGATAGAAAAGTATAGTTGAATAATATAAATTTATAAATAAACAAAGAAATAAATTTTTTTTTTTTTTAATACTTAGTATGCATTTAGGATCATGTAATTTATTGAATTGAATATTGAAGCAAACAATTAATAAAATTACAGATAGAAATGCATAGATAAATAATAAACATTTATTAATCAAGACAGAAATTAAATACGAATTTAAAAAAACACTTCCATGCAGCAGTTTTTCAATCCATTTAATCATTAACTGAACGTTAAATTACTTTAAAGACAATAAAACAATAATAAAATATTATGAATTAATAGTTAATTAAATAGTATGATTTGCATTTAAACAGGAATTAAGGGATAGTATAAAAATTGTAAATTCAAAATTGTAAAATCCAAAATGTAAATGAGAACATTCATATCTTATCACATTCATGTGTTAGCTGGTGAAAAGTTTGGACTACCCGTTGTTTGCAAAACTCTCAGTCCGTGAGTCAATAAGTATGCCATGTGTTGGGCTTGGGTTTTGAGATAAGCGAGGGTCGCTTTATCTATTTGCTGTTGTTCGAAAAAATCGAGAATCGGGAATTGAGCTGAGAATTTGATAATTGTAACTGAAAATTGTGATGTGTTTATTCCTTTTGAGCATGTGCGTGCCTGTCTGTGGCTTTGGTTTCATCAAGTGATCAAACACACACACACACACACACACACACACACACAGGCACACACAGGCACACCACCTGCTGTGAGTGTGCGAGGTTACGTGCTCTTTTCCTTCCGCGCCCCTTTTACCCTCGACTAACCCACAAATGAAACGTACAAACGAACGTGACCTTTTACCATTGACCAGACAGGTCAAAACAGGAGAGAGCAAAACAATGCGAGCGAGAGATGAGAATGAGAGAGAGCAGAGAGAACATTTGTCGGTCAGCTCTTTGATGCTGTTCTTCTGATTGGAATGTGCTCACAAATCTGATTTGTCCATTAAAATGTGAAATATCCATGGGGTTTCCCCCCAGCGTATTTCCTGTTTCTCAAGATTAAACTGATCTTATCTGAAATTGTGTATATTGATTGTGTTCAATTTGTTCATCTTCGATTTTCCTTTCTTCTCATTGCAGTTCGCAGTCGAATGAACGGCAATTCCTCAAGGACTTCATCAGCGGCGCTCCAGGATCGTCGGGTGCTCGCCTCGCTGCCTGGCTGCAGCCGGAATCGCGTCTCGATCCCAATAAGTAAGTGTGCAGATTCTCATTCTCTGAGATTTGGATTTCTGACATTGTCTGCCCGTATAAATAAAAGTCAGAACTTTATTGAATTTTGACTCGACTGTCGTAGACCCCGTACTTACTATGGAAAAACAAACACTGCTTGAAATAAAATAATATAAATCGCGACAAATATTTGTATAGTTAGGTACTAAAAGTACTTTTCGCTCAACAATGGGGCTCCAGTCGGCTACAGTCGAGTGTGCGATCAAAAAGACAAAATATTCCCAATCTATGAGTTCGGTTGAGATACTAAAACAATTTCATACTAAATCTATTTTTTCGATCAATCGTTTCTATGGCAGCTATATGATATAGTAGTCTGATGTTAAACAAATTTGATCAGGATGTATGGGACCAAGCCATATGCATATTCTGTCGGTTTGGTTAAAATATCAAAAACAGCCAAAAAGTTTTTCGTACTAAAACTTTATTTTGGACTAATCGTTCCTATGGCAGCTACAATATGATGTAGAGATCCGATTTCAAACAAATTTGGTCAGGATGTATGGGACCATCTTATATGCATATTCTGTTGGTGACAAAGTTAATAGACTCCTGTACTTTTTTTAAGTACGCGGTCTAATGAGAACAGTCTGAGAACCAAGCTTTGTTTTATAGTAAATATGACGATTTAAAATGTTTAATTTTTTAAAAACAACAAAAATGTATTTTAACAATATTCTAAAATTGGAATGCAAAATGAATTTAAAGCCGAACCCTGATAAAATTTCCGCTTGAAAATCAGTTCAGTTTTTGCAGAGTTTTGAATATTTGAAGTTGGTCTGGTTTTCTACCTGGGCACTTTACAAGTCTAAATTTACAGCTATGATTTCTTTTAAATATTTTTTTTTTTTTTTTTTGAGACATGTTGACTACTCGATTCATATTTTGTCGAGCATTCAGCTTATCAATTTCATCTCAGTAGGCTGTAATTTTTACCAAGTCAGCACACTTTTGCAGGGACTGTTATCATTATAAAGGTGGGTTCTCACTGCTGCACAATGTGAAATCACATTTTGTCATGCTTTGTGATGATTTGCAGAATACGTCAAAGTGTTTACATTGGCAACACAAAATTTGTACTTCACAAAATTGTGGAAAGCGTTGTGAAAAGCCTTGTGAAAGCCTTCAATGTAAACACTACCAGTCAATGTAAAAAGCATCGCAAAAAATCAAAAGGAATCAAAATGTTCACAAAATATTCGCAATTGAACAATCACAAGTTCCACAAAATGAATAAAAACAAAGAAATGTCACTTTTCAATTGTCCTCCAATAATAGAGATTTAATTTCTTTGAAAAAAAGTTTATGAATGATTCAATCATCGCATGTTTCTGGAATAATGGCTGATATTACGGCCTTCGATACATAAGCTATGTAAATACCGCAGTCACCGCAAGTCTCGCCTGGTGAAATTGGTTCGCTAAAATTTGTTGTCTTCTTTTTGCTAAGTGGAGTGACCCAAATAGTGAGCTGGTCGAATGTTGCTCTGTCCATACGCAAATAATTTTTGAATTTGAACGGAAGGCTTCGCAGCTCTCCCGTTAGCTTGGCATACATTCCCTCTTTTTCACGAGTCAAATGCAGCAGCTGCGCTTTGCCTTGGGTTCATCATCGTCGTCCTCTAAAAGCCACAGCCCAATGACTGCCAAAGCAGCAAGCTCAGTTTCATCTTGTGAATCCATTTCTTTTTTAAAAATCACAAACAATGGTAAAGTTCCGAAAAACAACAAATAAAATTTTAGCTTTGACGTTCACAATGTGTGGAAAAACCAATTTGCTCGATGTGCTTTCACAATGGGATTGGGCTCATTTGAGCTGCTTCAAATTTAACAGGAGTTAACATAGTTTTCAACAAAATTGTGTCAATCTTCTTCGGAAAAAATTTTTAACAGAATGTGAAAGTGGTGTTTACATTGAAGTGTCACATTTTTGTGACTTCACAATTTTGTGACAATGCATTTAGTGTTCACATTGCCTTGTGACGTTGTGAACAGCTTTGTGCAGCGTTTGTGATGCGTTTGTGACGCAGTGAGAACCCACCTTAAGTGTTAAAAAAATTTTGAAATAATGATTAATTTCAAGTTTTATAGATTTGCTAACAAAAAATGATTAATTTTAAGTTATACTTTTCTTTTCTAGTTTCTAGTTTCGACTTTTTCTTATGGAATAAAGGCAAAAATGGTTCATATTCCTAGTCAATAAGCCAAGACAAACCAAATTCATAATCCATTTAAAAAAAAATATTCTTGTCAAATTAAGCATTGTCATTAAGCATTAAGCATTAAGCAACAAATGAAACTCATGAAATAATGATCATTCCTTAAGTATTAGTTATTTGCTCAAAAATAATGATTATTGGTTGAGAAGATAAGTATAACTTAAAATTAATAATTTTTTTGTGAGCAAATCTATAAAACTTTAAAATTGTTAAATAATGGTTAAAATGCATAAATGAGCCATAAAGATAAATATTGGTATTATTTTCGGTGTCTCAAAGTTATTATAAGTGAATGATTTTTTTGATTACAAAACAAAAATCTTTACTTGTAGTCCCTGCACTTTTGCTTAGAGTTGACCACCGTTTACACTAGAGTTCACTTAGTCTCAATCAAATTTTCAGCCTACTGAGATGAAATTGACAAGCTTGTCAACTAGTGTAAGTGCACCCTTAGTGTGCGCGAGCCCTAAAAGTCATGGGTTGATTCAAATACACAGCGTGTACTTTGTTTTAACGCCTTACTAAAAAAAAGGCAAGAGCAGTAAGGGACTTAAATCCTTGGTGTGCCCAAGATAACTTGTCCAACGAATCGTTGAGCTCATGCAACCCCTTCCTCTGTCTGCCTCTGTCTATCCCTTGTCTTAGATGCGAGCTGAACACGATTACGGAGCCCCTGCGTTACGGTTGGCCCACGCAGGTGACCGTCACCATCCGGGATCAGTATGGGGATGCGGTGCTGGTGCCGGAGCTGAAGGTGGAGATCAAGGCCATACCGACGGGACCGGATCGCAGCGGCGCCTTGGGAGGCAATCTGAAGATGCGACGCACCTCCTACGCGGAGGACAGTCAACATGGCGGCGCCCTGGGACTGGCTGGACAATTGGGCGGCATGACGCCGCCGCCACGTCTGAACTACGAGGCCACCACCAAGGAGAAGATGTGCTTCAAGGCGATCACGTTCATGAAACCCTACACGAACTATTCGTTCGAGGAGCTGCGCTTCAGCAGTCCCGTCCAGACGCGCACGACGGAGGCGCTGTGCGCCCAGGACATGGAGGACGGCACCTTCAGTGTCCACTGGACGCCCAATTCGGTGGGTGGCTATTGTCTGGCCGTCACCATCGACGGCATTCCCCTCGAGGAGGTCTATCGCGTGGAGGTGAAGGAGGGCGTCCTGCCGCCGCCCGCCCAGCGCTCGAATGCCGCCCGACGTCCGCAGGCGCCCAGCAAGCTGCGCAGATTCCAGGCTCGCCACAGCACCGGACTGCGGATACGTTCGCATCCCACGCTGCAGTCGGAGCAGGTGGGCGTGGTGCGGCTGGGCGGGATCATCTCCTTCATCGACGAGATCGAGAACGACGACGGCGTCTGGCTGCGACTGTCCACGGAGTCCATACGGCAGCACTGCACCATGGGCTGGTATCCCACAGAGGCTTGGTGTCTGCAGTTCAATCAGCACCTGGCGCGGACGTTGCTCCAACCCGTCACCGATAATCCTGCGACTGCGACTGCGACTGGAGGTCAGGCACGTGCCAAGCCCGAACAGACCGAAGCAGGCGAGGAAGACGGAGGAGCAAGTGCAAGTGCAAGTGCAACTGCAACGGGAGTTGATCTCGCCGAGCTGCCGGCCGCCAGTCCATGTGGCAGCAATGCCGAGAGTCCCACGAGTCCCTCGAGCCCCAGCAAGGACACCGATCGCAAGATCTTTGAGCTGCCCAGCACCGCAAACAACAGCAGCAGCTCCGTGACCACGTCCACAAATCCTTTCCTGCTGCCCGCCGTCAAGTCGGAAGCGGAACAGCTGGCGGACGCGGAGCAGGCAACGACAGCGGCGTCAGCTGCTCCGCCCACAGAGCTGCTGCCCGGCAATCTGGGCTCGGCGATTGCGGGCGTCGTGGGTGGCGGCGCCATCAAATTGCAGGCGCTGCAAAAGTGGTTCAAGGGCGACCAGGCGGCCATGGAGCAGTGCCAAGTGCAGTCCCACGTCTCCGTGCGCGACATGGTGCGTGCGATGGGTGGACAGGAGTCCCAGTCCCAGTCACAGTCACAGTCTCAATCCCAATCCCAATCCCACTCCTCAGCCAGTCAACCCCTGCCCCGCGGCAATGGCAACAGTCGCGCCGTGGACCAGGAGACGGGCAACGCCGAGCCGGACTTTGACATCGCCAGCGTGCGACGCACGAACTACACGCCCAGCCAGACGGCCGCGCTGCTCTCCACGCCCAAGCACACGCCACGACGCGGCGCCGCCGTCCCGGAGCCCGGTGCCGCCCAGCTGGCCCAGCTCGAGGATGAGCACAGTCTGCTGCAGATCACGACCACCACGATCACCACCAACTCCAGCAGCGGCGCGGGCACAGAGACGCAGAGTGAGGTGCAGCTGGGCGACAGTCCGACGGCAGCCACGAGCTCCAGCTCGGCCAATGCATCCGCCTCGGGCAGCTCCAAGCGCAGCACCATCATGGGTCCCATCAAGCGCGCGATGCCGCCTTCGTTTGCGGAGAGCATTCGCGCCGTCTTTGCGGCGCTGCTCTGGCACGAGGGCGTCGTCCACGACGCCATGGCCTGCGCCAGCTTCCTCAAGTTCCATCCGGGTCTGCCCAAGGAGGGCGCCACGGTGGTGACGCGTCGCGGCGACTCGGGCGATCCGCGGCTGCAGCTGTCGCGGGAGCAGAAGGCCCAGCAGCGCCACTCGGTGGAGGTGGCGAACGCGGGACACTATCTGAACATTCGTCCGTCCACGCTGGAAACTCTGGCCAAGAGCGGCAACTGTTCGCTGCACAATCGCAGCAAGCATCGCAAGAATGCTCCGGATCAGTCCCAGTCGGAGCAGAAGCTTCAGGCCCTGCCCCACCCGGAACTGGTGAGTGTCCTGCCGCCCGCGCTGCGCTGTCTCGTCTATCTCTGGGAACAGATCTGTGCCGGCTGCGTGCACATTGTCCAGTCGAATGCGCTGGAGCAGCGCGAGCAGCGACTCCTGTCGCCGGGTGCCCGCGAGGCCAACGGCGAACTCGACTCCAAGGAGTGCAAGGGCGCGAATGGCGGCGATCTGGGCAGCGACAAGGATCCCGGCAAGAAGTGCAAGCGCAAGAAGAAGGACGACGGCAGCTGGTGCGAAATCTGTGAGCTGTTCCTGCCCATGCCCGTCACATACCACATGCGGATCGCCCATCCCGGCTGCGGCAAGTCCGCCAAGGGCAAGGGCTACAACTCCGTGGGCATCTTCTGCGAGGGCTGGGCGGGCAACTGCGGCGAGGGCGGCAAGGGCGCCTCCTCGTGGTTCCTCATGTGCGACGCCTGTCGGGACAAGTATCTGGCCAGCAGTCGCAGTGCCCACAACATCAACAACACCGCTCCACACGTGGCCAATGCAGGTGAGTTCCGGTCGAAAGATCACTGTACATCAGCGGTGGGCACGAAAGCTGAATTCGGGAGCAGCCGCTAGCTCCCGGAGCCCATGCGTGCCCACCGCTGCTTTACATCAATTTGATTTCAGATTTATCGATATCAATTATCGATTAGATAAAAATCTTTTGTTTGTTTTGTCATTTTCATAAGGTTTTTTTATAATTTACAAAGCTAATCGACTTATCGTTTATCGATTTATCGATATCGTATATCGATAGATGTAATGGGTTGAATAATTAGGTAATGTTGTTGGAATTTTTCGTATTCATGAAGTTGTTGCCCATTTTCAAGGTCAATCGATTTATCGATTTATGGCTAATCGATTTGACATTGTCAAAATTGACAGGCGAGAGGAAATATATAGAAAACTGAAGCTGATTCTTTTTGCATATCTATGAATTTAAAAATAGCTTGTGATGGGCTAAAAGTCGAAGATGTGCGATTTATCGAATATCGATTTATTGCGACAATAGTGTTAATTGCAGTGTTGATTCTCTAGATACAAACAAACAAGTGGGAAAGGCTATAGTCGAGCTCCCGACTATAGGATACCCGTTACTTATTCAAATAAATTTAAAATATTTTTTATTGCATGCTTTTAGGCACTAACACTGCTTAAAAGCTTTAATCAGCCACTATCACCTTTCTGTTTGTCCGATCTTGTTACAATTTAGTAGGATAATAGTTAATAATGGTAGCTAACGTTTATTAGTAAAAAATCCTAATACCTTGACAACAAACACAATATCCGCTATTTCTTTTTTTTAAAGTAACGGGTATTAAAATCATTGTAAAATATGAATTTTTGCTTATTATTTAGAGCTATAAAATTGTGAATTCTAAAATAAAAGAAAAAGATTCCGTTCGCGTCATATCTTTGGATTCCTTAAATCCAATTTAAAACTCGTGTTCAGTTTTGTCTGTTCGTGTCACGACTCGATTCGAACTTAATGTCCGTTCCTCTCGCTTTCCCTTTCGCTCTCTTTCTCTGACTTTCTCGCGTTTCATCCTTATTATAACTAGTTCTCCTTGGAACTGCTAGGTTTCTTTATTATTTTAAAGTTGAGCCGTTTTTTCGAGTACAAAAGAAGTTTAAACCCCTTTTTCATAAAAAATTCTAGCGAAGAGATTTTTGAAAATTTTTTTGCGCATTCAGTTTTAAAATTGTTTGAAGATTTTTTTTTGCGTCAAAACAGTTTTGGCTTAAACTCGAGAAAAAAAAGTTTCAAAAGAAGACCTTTACAAAAATTCTAAATTTTCAATGGGTACTCAATGGGTTAAGTACAGTTTTGCATTATTCGAACGCATTTTAAATGACCTTTTCATTGACTCCAAAATGTACATGAAGTAGGTTCAAATTATGAGTAGATTGAACTTTGAATGTTGTCAAAATAAATATGCCGACCAGTGTACATCTGCAGTACCGTATCTTTTTCTGGTTTATCTAAAACTATTTTATCATTATACTTTGTCCAAGTATTTGAGTTATCCTAGGTACTGACGGGTTCTATCATCACTGTCTGTTCGTGTCACGACACGAAAAGAATGCAGCTGCATCTCTCTCTCACTCTCTCTCTTTCTCTCTCTTTCTGTGGGTTTTCTTAATGAGTCTTAATGATACGAGCACTTTGTCTGACAGACTGCTTCAGTTATCCTAAGATCCGATGGGTTTCTTTGTTCTGTTCGTGTCACGACACGATTACATATTTCTCTCCCCATCTCTGTCTCTCCTATCTCGCTTGTTTATCAGCTAATTTTGTACTTACAGCTACTGAAATGAACCTGTTTGGCGTGAAGACGACCACGTTGATAGCCAACTCGGAGGTGTACACCACGATGCGAGAGAACGCCACCTTCCTGCTGGAGCTGTGCTCCTCGAGCAGCAGCCTGCAGCCGGTTAGCAACACGGCAGCCGGGGCGGGGGGTGGCAACAGTGGCAGCCAGAAGAGATCGCCGCAGCAGCAGCTGTCGTCGATGCCGATGCCGATGCCCGTGGTGATTGAGCATCAGCATCTGGGCATGCCCGATCTGAATCTCAGCAACAAGCCGAGCACGAGTCGCGCCGATTCCGCGCGCAGCAGCCGCATTGGGGCGCGACTCAGCAGCAAGTTTACGCCCTTCCGCAAGAGCTTTGTGGGCGTGCCGCCCGCAACGCCCGACAACGTCTGGCTGGCGCCCGACAGCTTCGCCTGCCTCGAATGCCTCGGCACCGGCGCCCACGAGGATCTGCCCTACGAGATGTTTGGCCTGGGCAATGCGACCAATGAGAACGGATTCGATCGGGTGAGTTTCAAATATGTAATTTTAACACACAGTTTTATAGAACTTTGGAAAAACTTAAAAAAAATTTTAAATTGTCTGTCACTTAGGAAAAACGTTGAATAATTTATAAAAAAAATTGCCAATTTTATGGAATTTTCAAGAAATTGTAAAAAAAGTTACAGAAAATTCCAGCTCTATGAAATTTTTGAAAAAGGTTAACGATTTTATGGACACTTGAGAAAGTTTTCAACAAGTTACAGAAAACTACAATTCTATGAGACTTTAGGAAAATGTTGAAAATTATAAAAATTTAGGTTTTCATTGAATTTTGGGAAAACCTTGGAAAATCTAAAAAAATTAACGGTTTTAAGGTGTTTAGGATAAAATTTCGAAAAACTTAAAAAATAATTCCCAATTTCATTTTGGACAATTCTAAAAAATAAAAAAGTCTGTTCCATAAATTTTTTGAAATTTTAAAAAAAGTTAAAATAAATCTTTTGAAATTAAAAAACTACAATTCAATACAGCTTTTGGAAAGCTTGAATATTTTGTAATTTTGAAAAAAATTGGAAACTTTTTGTTGAAATCAAATTTTTTTGTTGTCAATTACTTGTAAAAAAACTTGATTTGCATTCTTTATTCAGAAAATGCAACGATCGGTGTACGTAGAAAGTGAACTTTTCAAAGCGTATTCATAACGTTTTTGATAACAATGTTTACTTAAGCAATTCTGGGAAATGCAACCGCCAAGTGGGCAAAATGTTGACAAACGCGTCGCGACGTCACATTTTGAATAATTCTGTATTGGCCTGGTTCGATAAGATTAAGGTGTACGTGTGGGGATGGGTGTAGGGTATTGCTTTGTAAAGCAGCTGAATCATAAGCGAATTGATTGAATGTACATACATACATATATTAAGATTGCAATTATAAGTATTTACAATATGTATATCGTGAATTTGATGAGCTACAAAATGTTATCAGCTCTTTATTTAACTTTGCAAGTCAATGAATCATCTCAACTAACATATTTATGAATATGGTGTAAAAAACTGAAACTATGAAATCGAAATGGAAATAGGATTGGGAAAAGATAGAAAATACAGTTGAATTTCCCTAATTCGAAGCACCATTATCCAAAGAAAAAGTTCGAATATCGGAGATTTGACTTATGGAATTCTTTTTTTTTTCGATTTAGTTCCAGTTTGAGAAAATTCGAGTAACAGCAGTTCGAGATATGGAAGCTCGACTGTACTTGCATATGGGCTAATCTGAATATTTTTAAAACAAGGTCGAAAACTTAAAGTTGTCAAAAAACTGCATGCTTTTTAAAAATAGTTGTTTTTTGTTATAATAGAATACATTTTCAGGTTTCGAATTACAAAAACAAAATGGTTTTACGCTGGTTTGGTTGTTCATGTTCCAAATCAATTAATTCCTCATTTTGCCTCTTAATTTCAATATTTCTTGTAAAAAAAAGGGTTTTTTCAATGGCCAAAAAGGTGGGCAAGATGGTCGTCTGAGTGTTTGGCGCTTAGCTCATCTTAAAATGTGTTTCATTTTATTTTATTCAAGATGAAAACTGTATCGAAACGATATTTAATATATATTAATAATTGTGTGTAAAAAGTTTAACGTTCCCAACAGACAAAACTATAATTTTTAATTAACGAGACTACTTATCTTTATTTTTGACTCTGGATTGATATGGTCATACGATATGTTTATTATTCAAAATTCGCCAATATGTACAGTGAACCACAAATGTCTTCATACAGCATAAATTTGTCAAATTTGCGTATAATAAAGATGTTTTGATGCGGTTTTCTTATATTAATCTTTTATTCACTTAAATCCCGTTCTAATGATACCAAAATTTCTTTAACCCATTAAGTACCCATCGAAAATTTTGAATTTGAAAAAAAGTCAATTTTTCAAAATTTTTCCTCGATTTTGTCCAAAAAATTTTTTGATGCAGAAAAATTCTTCAAACAATTCTAAGAGTAACTGCAAAAAAATTTTTTCAAAAATATTTTTGCTAGTATTTTTTATAATTTTTTAAAAATCCTAAAAATGACGATTTTAACCCCTTTTTCCTACTTTTCACACAAAAAGTGGCTTTTTTGCAGTTTTCAAAAAATTATAAAAAATACTAGCAAAAATATTTTTGAAAAAATTTTTTTGCAGTTACTCTTAGAATTGTTTGAAGAATTTTTCTGCATCAAAAAATTTTTTGGAAAAAATCGAGGAAAAATTTTGAAAAATTGACTTTTTTTCAAATTCAAAATTTTCGATGGGTACTTAATGGGTTAAAGAAATTTTGGTATCATTAGAACGGGATTTAAGTGAATAAAAGATTAATATAAGAAAACCGCATCAAAACATCTTTATTATACGCAAATTTGACAAATTTATGCTGTATGAAGACATTTGTGGTTCACTGTATATGTGCAAATGCACGTTAACCTCAAATGGACTTCCATTCCTTGTAACGGCCGCAACAGAACTTCCAGCAAGCCTAATTTTTTTTCAAAAACAGTAAGGCTTTTATCTTAAAATAGGTTTAAGAGTACTCCCAATGAAATGCATTTTCCAGAAAATTTCATTATCATTATCAGTTTAAACATGAAAATTTGCGTGCAAATGTAACGTCTGCAACTCAGGATCAGTGTTGCCAACTCTTCGGGACATGAAAAAGCCAAAATAGTCTTTGAAAAAAGCTGAAAATAGCTAAAAAAAAAAATTTGTTGATAGCTAAAATAAAACGCTAGAGTAACGAAACGATATTTTTATTGATTTAAGCCAGTTTTTTTAGAATATTGTGATGCAAAAAAATTCTTCAAAGAATTCTAGGAGGGAATGCAAAAACAATTTGAAAAGTCTCTTCACTAATATTTTTTAAAACTTTTTAAAATTTAATAAAAATTACTATTTTAATCCCTTTTTCCTCCTTCTCATACAAAAAGTGGCTTTTTGGATATTTTCAAAAAATCATAAAAAATACTAGCGAAGTTATTTTTCAAATTTTTTACAATCACTCTTAGAATTGTTTTAAGAATTTTTTTTGCATCAAAATATTTTTTGTTTGGGACCGAGAAAAAAAAATGAAAAAAACCACTTTTACAAAAAAATTTAAAAATTTTCGATAGGTTCTTAATGGGTTAAGGAAATTTTTGCATCATTCAAACGGAATTGCCACTGAAACCACTGTATATATTTTACGCATTTTCACCAATCGATTCATAAATTGTGACTAGATTCAATTGATTTCATAGTTAAAAACGACAAAATATAATGCTCTTTTGGCTTATCGATGTTTTTGTGCCATTCAAATGGAAAAAATACTACAAAGTGTTTAAGTGTGGCATCGTAAAACATAAAAATACATGAAGTTACCAGATGTTTTCAAAAAGCTATAATCATTTTTGAAGTAGCTAAAATTCCCGCTACCCGCTGTTTTACAATTTATCCCGCATTTGCCAGTTGAAGCCCACTAAATCTGTCGGGAAAAAAGCTAAATTGGCAATACTGCTCAGGATTAGCCCATATTGGAGATAAGCGAATAAGTTAATAGTATGAAAGATGAGAGTTAAAGCATCAGGAATAGAAATATTAAGATCTGTTATAAATTTAAGCAAAATTAAATGTTAGAAGAAACATAAGTAGCCGGAAAAAGGAACACGGAACATTTAGAGCAAGTGCAACAAATTGTGAATTGGGATTCTGAGAAAGTATTTACAATATAAGAAATATTTATGGGAAATGGAAGGTTCATATATAAGAGATAAGTTTGATTAAAACAAGCGGATCAGTCGAGTGCACTCGACAGTAATATACCCTGAGCCTAGGCCTCGGCAAGCCGAAGATTTGATGCCCATGTTATTCCCATAATTATCCTTATTTATCGACCTAACGTTTTTTCGGCAGCTACATCCATTTAAATTTTAAAATATAAATGAGTGATTTTATCCAATTGGCACGATATTTTAAAAATGTATTAAAAGTAAAAATGATAAAAACAACAAAAAACTAGTCGGCGGTGCTACAGTCGAGCTGTACTCGACTGTCGGAGACCCCGTACTTATTATAAAGATATCTCAAACAACAAAAAGATTTTCATACTAAGACTTAATTTGGACTGATCGTTCCTATGGCAGCTATATGATATAGTAATCCGATTTCAATCAAATTTGGTCAGAATGTATGGGACCATCTTTTATACATACTCTGTCAGTTTGGTTGAAACATCTCAAACAGCAAAAAAGTTTTCCATACTAAGACTTGATTTTCAACTGATCGTTCCTATGGCAGCTATATGATATAGTAATCCGATTTCAATCACATTTGGTCAGAATGTATGGGACCATCTTTTGTGAATATTCTGTCAGTTTGGTTGAAATATCTCAAACAGCAAAAAAGTTTTCCATACTAAGACTTGATTTTCAACTGATTGTTCCTATGGGAGCTATATGATATAGTGGTCTGATCCAAAATCTAAAGCAAACTCGATCTGCTCTTAATATAGACGAACCTACATACCAAGTTTGGAGTCTCTAGCTCTTATAGTCTCTGAGATCTAGGCGCTCTTACAGACGGACAGACGGACAGACGGACGGACGGACAGACGGACAGACAGACATGGCTATATCGACTCGGCTGTTGATGCTGATTAAGAATATATATACTTTATGGGGGTCTGCCACGCCTCCTTCTGCCTGTTACGCACATTTTTTTTTGTGACAAAGTTAATAGACCCCTTTACTTTTTTAAAGTACGGGGTCTAAAAATTTGTTGACCAATCCAGGATTCGAACCCACGACCCATTGCGCATGGGTGCGTATCTCTATCATATGAAAGAAAATTTAAATAAATGAAAACATTTAACAAACTCGATATACTTACATACTCAATGTACATTCCGTTAGAGTAAATACAAAACGAATTAAATCATTATTAATTCTATTTATAGAATTGCATTTAAAAAGCGGTTTGAAAAATCGTTAATATCTTCACTACTTATGGCCCAATCGTGTTGAAATTTGGTGATTAGTCTCTGGGCATGATCCTACACCCGTTGAAATAAAAAAAAATTTCAAAATTTAACTCAAATCCCGAAATTAAAGGCGATGTCAGTTTTTGATGAATTACGCCCCCCACAGTGGGCGTGGCAAAATTTTAACATAAACTTGTCCTGCCTGACATAATAGGGAGTCTTCATTCCAAATTTGGTGGTCCTAGCTCTTACCATCTCTGAGATCCTTTCGTTTACACGGACCGACGGACAGACGGACATGGCTATATCGACTCGGCTGTTGATGCTGATCAAGAATATATATACTTTATGGGGTCGGAGGTGCTTCCTTCTGCCTGTTACATACTTTTGAACAAACTTAATATACCCCTAGGGGTATAAAAATAGAAGAGAAACATTAGGAACAAACTTTTTTCTCATATAGATTGAGGGAACTACAATTCAGATGTCCATGCAATATAATTGTTAAATCGCTTATAATTTGTTGTCTTGTTGTTTGCAGCCTCTCTCGGAGATCTCGTACGAGTCCTGCGAGCCGAACAACTACGAGTTGATGTCCGGTTCTCTGGCGAATGCACCGGCAGCAGCGGCAGCAGGTGGAACACTCTCAAAGTTCCATCGCAGCTACTCGATGGGTCAAGGCTGGGCAGCGGTGGCACAACAGCAACAACAACATCAGCAGCAGCAGCAGCAGCAACAGCAGCAGCAACAACAGCAGCAACAATTGCAGCAACAACAGCAACCAACAATGTCGTCGGCAATTCCATTGGACGCACAGCCCAAAGTTGTTTATCGGCGGCGCAACAATTCGTCCAGCGAGAGCGATGGATCCCTGTTGATCTGTTATCCCTCGGAGCATCTGCGTCGTCTGGTGCCGCCGAAGCTGTTGGCCAGCGTAGCTGTGTTGCATGCCGCCGGCAATGCGAACGATGCAGGAGGCGGAGGATCGAGCACAGTCGAGCAGCAACTGCCGCCGGTTAGTCCATTGCCACTGCCGGAGCAGAGCAGCGCATTGTTGGCGCGACCGGCGATGGCGTTCATGACCCAGAAGCACGAGCTGGACAGATTGCGAGGCGCCATGCGGCGGAGTCTGCGGATTGCCGCCTGTCGCATCTACGCGCTGCAGGCACTCAACTGGCTGCTGCGCAGCGTCACCCAGGGCGTGTGTCTGCACGATCTCATGTGGTGGTTCGTCAGCTCCCTGTCCCTGGGCAGCGTGGAGCATGCGGATGGCAAGTATGAGGAGGCGGAAGCGGCACTGGAACATCCCATGGCGTACACTCAGATCAGTGGACGATTCGCCCATTTGATCACCCAATCCCTGCATGTGCTCCTGCAATCTGTGGCGGATCTCACGCTCCACTTGCCGCTGGGCTCGCCCCTGCAACGGGTGGCGATCCAATGCTTTGGCATTCGCTTTCGCCAGGCGGATCATCAGTTCCTGCACAGCTCCCATGTCTTTGGCAACATCTCGAAGATTCTGTCCAAATCGGATGAGCAGAACGACGCCATGGCCGTGTCCACAATGCTGGCAGCGACAGCGGGCAATGAGATCCATTGCGATGCCGAGCATAATATTGCCATGGCGAGCAATCAGTTGACCCAGTACGGCAGTATGCCCGGTGCCAAGGTCATTTGCTACACGGATCTGGCCGGGATGTTCGAGGTGACCGTCTCCTCGCGGCCGGCCATGGCCGAGTCCCTCACCGACAACTCCACGGAGACGTTCTGGGAGAGCGACGAGGAGGATCGCAACAAGTGCAAGATCATCGAGCTGTCGATGAGCAAACTCAGCTACGCCTGCAAGTTCGTCCTCGTGCACATCGACAACAGTCGCGACATTCAGGTGAGAGAGAGAACTCAACTGCTGCTTCTTCTTCTACCCAACATTCTACATTATCACCATTATTTATTTATTTAACTAATTTATTTAATGTTAACTAAGAGCACTTAACGTAAAAATTAAAGTGTATAAAACTTAAATCAAAAATTAGTATATAAAATTAAATTAAATTCAAATTTATAAATTACAATAGATATTTATAGCCAATTAAACCCAATCAGATCAGCAAGTATTAGTAGTAATAATTATTTATTTATTTATTTATTTAATGTCAACTCAATTCAGTTGACCAAATGAATTTATTTATATTGTACTAATAACGTATAAATACAAATTATAAACAACTTTAAATTTAACTGAAAGAATTAAAAAATGTAATAAATTAAGAATTAAAGTAAATAATCTGGAGATATTAAAAAAATTAATAATTAAATGATCCAACATTCATCACAAGGATTGGGATAAATCCAGAAAAACGCAATCAAAGTAAAAAGTTTTAGTATTAATAATTAGTGATATTACAAGTGTTAGAATTAGTACACAGAAAAAAAAATCCGGGATATTTAGTCCGAATTCAATCCGAAACGATGTCAGAAGTGGGGTAATCTCGGATTTTCTTAAACCAAGTATAAATACATGTAAATACATGTAAATACATGATTTTTTCAATCCCGAATTCAATCCTAAAAATTCTTAAAAAAAAAAAAAAAAAAAAAAATTTGTTAATTATTTATTAATAACTTTTTTTTTTAAAAATTTTTTTTTTGTTTATAAATTTTTAAACTTTTTTTAACATTTTTTTTTTAATAAAGGGAATGTTTGACTGCAATTGACTGGGGGAATCGAACCCAGGTTTTTTCAAAAAGATCGGCGACTCTAACCACTGAGCCACCAGACCAGTTGAAATGAGAAAGGCCGAGAGAATCAAGTAATTTGGGCTTATTTTCCCATTTTAATCCCGATATAGACTTGATTGTTCAGCTTAATCCTGAAAACATACTTAAAAATGCAGGCTTAAATTAAGTATTTTAGGCTTGATTTTAGAACGGCTTTTTTTTCTCTGTGTAGGGTTAGGGTTTTCTAGAAAGGAAGAGGAAAATGGAGGATTTCAAGGAGGGGAGAAAGAGTTCTGCAGAGTTATAGTACTATACCGAAGTCCAAAAGCCGAAATATCCATTTCAAAAATCGATTCACGCATAACAGTTAATTTCGCTAATTTCATCGTTTTTTAAAACTGCCCTAAATTAATGATCTCAATAAAGAGATCCTTATATTTGAATTTTTTTGAAAATTTCTGTACTCAAATTTACTTATCTTTAACATTTTTTAAAATTGGTTTTTAAACTGAAACTATACCGGTTTTTCGAAACCGAAACGTAACCGATAAGCTAAATGCGAACATAACCAAAACCGTATGTAACTGTAGCCGATATTTGAATCTTTTTGAATCCGCAGAACAAGGTGCTGAATGTGGTGTTCTATGCGGGCCAGTCGCTGGGCGACACGAATCTCATCAAGTCGGTGGACGTGGACCAGAAGGCGTGCGTCTGGATCACGGCCAAGATCAGCGACGAGAGCTCGACGCACTTTCGCCTCGAGTTGCACGGGCCGGAGAACACGCTGCGAGTGCGTCAAATTAAGCTGCTGGGCCTGCCCAGTGGGGCACAGCAGGGCGGTGGTGGTGGTGGTGGTGGTGGTCAGGCTAGTGGTGCTGCTGCCGCTGCTGCTGCTGCCAATGAGGATCCCTTGGCACTGGCGGTGTCAGAGCAGCGGCCAAATCTGCGCATGTCGCACGCGGCGAGGATTCAACAACAGATCTGCGAGGCGGAAACTTTGCGGGTTTTCCGTCTCATCACTGGCCAAGTTTTTGGCAAGCTCATCAGCAATGTGAGCGAGGCGGTGACCGGAGCAACCGGAGCGGGGGCAGGAGCGGGAGCAGGAGCAGGAGCAGGAGCGAGTGGAACCAACTTGGTGGATGCGGGCAATTCCATGCTAGCCGATTCCCTGGATCTGCGCGAACATATGGTGGGCATACTGTTCTCGCGCAGCAAACTGTCGCATCTGCAGAAACAGGTGATTGTCCACATTGTGCACGCCATCAAGAAGGAGGCGCAGCGCGCCAAGGAGGACTGGGAGCTGGCCAATCTGGCGCATGTCTACAAGCAGCAACCTCCGGCTCAGACAGCAATCCAGGCAACTGGAGCAGCTGGAGTAACTGCAGCAACCGGAGCCAGCGGCAGCGGGGACAGCAGCTCGGAACGCAGTCGCGCCCCGGACACGTATTGCTTCGAGATGCTCAGCATGGTGCTGGCCCTGTCGGGCAGCGTGGTGGGCCGCTCCTATCTGTCGCAGCAGCACGGACTGCTCCGGGATCTGTTGGGACTGCTGCACACGGGCAGCGATCGGGTGCAGCGCCAGGTGACGGCGCTGCTGCGTCGCATCCTGCCGGAAATCAGCCCGGAGAGCTTTGCCGAGCTGCTCGGCGTGCAGCGTCTGCCGCCGGCGGACTACAGCATTGCCCATCAGAGTGCCAGCGATTTTGATATGAGTCGATTGGGCCTGCTCGACATTTTCCTGGCCGTCATTGCCAAGTCGCTGCAGCTGCAGGTGAAGGTGAAGACCACAACGGCCAATGCCACCACAGGCGGAGTGGGAGTACCTTCTTCCAGCTCCAACTCCAACTCCACCTCGACAGCAACAGCTGGCAAGTCCGGGCAGCTGGAGAAGACGCCCGCCTTTGTGCGTCTGTGCAGCTCCTTGGATCTGTCCGTGCAGCTGCTGCGCGCACGTCCAACGCCAGCGGAGCAGCTGTCCATCGGAGCAGCATCGGGTCCAGGAGCTACCAGCGATCCCTTTCGCTTTGATGCCCCGCCCGTGTTGAAGAAGGAGTCCAAGCGGAATCTGAATCAGCGCTGGTTCCTCAACGGCGTCATCTCCACCAAGCAGGCGGAGAGCATCATTGGACTTATACGTGATCTCGCCAGCGTAAGTTTCCTCCTAACAACTAATGTTCTAAATCCAAATTATGCATCGAGTTTTCAAATCGAAGATCGAGTTTAAAATCGTGGAAATGAAAAAATTCAAGTTGTCGATAGATCGTCAGTAAAAAATTATCGAGCTAAAGTATTTGAAAATCGACTTTTTTTTAAATTTTACATCACAAATTTGCAGTAAAACAAATGCCTAAGAATCGTTTTGCTCCAAATGTTTCCAATATAATTAAATTATTAGAAAATCGAGTTGCCGATAGATCGTCAGTAAAAAATTATCGAGCTAAAGTACTGGAAAATCGATTTTTATCGAATTTTGCATCACTAATTTGCAGTAAAACAAATGTCTTAGAATCTTTTTACTCCAAATGTTTTCAATTTAATTAAATTATTAGAAAATCGAGTTGCCGATAGATCGTCAGTAAAAAATTATCGAGCTAAAGTATTTGAAAATCGACTTTTTTTTAAATTTTACATCACTAATTTGCAGTAAAACAAATGCCTAAGAATCGTTTTGCTCCAAATGTTTTCAATATAATTAAATTATTAGAAAATCGAGTTGCCGATAGATCGACAGTAAAAAATTATCGAGCTAAAGTACTTGAAAATCTATTCTTATCGAATTTTACATCACTAATTTGCAGTTAAACAAATGTCTAAGAATCTATTTTAATTTTAAATCATTCCAATATTGCCGATATATCGACCAAAAAATTGATCGAGTTAAAGTACTAGAAAATCGCTTCCTCCACAATCGATTTGTCGATTTTTCAATGATTTTTATATCACTAATAACAAAGAACTCATTGAATAACCCTTGCCTTGTCCCTTGTCCCTTGTTCCTTAATTGCAGGGTAAGCTGAGCGAGAAGTGGTCACAGATCACGAAGGCAGCCATTGCCGAGTCTGTGCTGAATCTGACACGGCTGGAGGAGATCTATCGCACGCCGGAGCATTGCACAAAGACGGCGACCCTCTGGCTGGCGCTGGCCAGTCTCTGTGTCCTGGAGCGCGATCATGTCGAGAAACTGTCGTCGGGCCAGTGGTCCAAGCTCTGCGACACGCGTCCCATGTGCACCAACCACGACGACGGCGAAACGGCGGCCATCATACAGTGTGAGACCTGTGGATCCCTGTGCGGCGACTGCGATCGGTTTCTGCATCTGAACAGAAAGACGCGCACACACAAGCGCACGGTAAGTCTGATACTTATATACCAGGCACCGTAACTGTTGTAAGTCTTAAAATAAAATTTGGAAATTAACAATTATTTTCAAGCTTACATTTTAAAGTTACGAAATAACAATTATTTTTAATTTTTATTTAAAAGGTTCAAAAAATTCATTGAAATTCATTTTTAATAAAAAGTTGTGAAATAACACATATTTCTCATTTTTTTCTATAAAAATAAAACATAAGAGTTATTTTATATTTTTATTTTAAAAGTTACAAATTACAGTTATTTCGTAACTTTTATTTTAAAAATCTGAAAAATATCTTTCGAACCAATTGGTGTATTCAATTTAAAAATATTCTTGATCTATGATTCGAGACCTTTCATATGATACATCACATGTTCTTTAAGAACGAAATTAAGGATCCGACTTTTTCTATTATACTATATTTCATTTATTATGTTGCAGTAATACTATATAATTATTGGCAAACAAAATACCAATTGATACTTAAAATACCAAAAATTAGTATCACTTTAACTTTTATTTTTGATTTTGAAAATAAAAGTTACGGAATAACTCTTAATTGTAACTTTTAAAATAAAAAACAAAACTAACTCTTATGTTTTATTTTTATTGCAAAAATCAGAAATAAGTGTTATTTCACAACTTTTTATTAAAAATTTAATTTCAATGATTATTTTTGACTTTTTAAATAAAAATTAAAAATAAGAATTACATTTGATTTATATCTTATAAATTGAAAATATAAGTTTTTGGCTGATATCGATAGAAATATGAATTTTGGTGTATACATTTTACTGTAGCACATTGATTTTTTTAGTTGAAATTAGCGTTCATAACTCTTATTTGCAATCCCTGTTATATACAATTAGATACATACATATGTACTTATATAATGTACTTATACAGGTCTGCAAGGAAGAGGAGGAAGCCATACGCGTGGAGCTGCATGAATCTTGCGGACGCACGAAACTCTTCTGGCTCCTGGCCCTGGCGGACTCGAAGACGTTGAAGGCCATGGTTGAGTTTCGCGATGGCAGCCATACAATAATTTCGGGTCCACAGGAGGCCGTGGGTCGCTGTCGTTTCTGTGGCCTCACTGGCAACTCTGGCCTGCTGGAGATCGGCAACGTGTGTGCCGATGCCCAGTGTCAGGAGTATGCATCCAATTCCTGCCTGAAAACCAAGCCCTGTGGCCATGCCTGCGGCGGAGTTGCCGGCGAACGGAAATGCCTGCCCTGTCTGCAGCATGTGTGCCATGCCCGCGAGAACGAGCTGGCCGAGGAGCTGCGTGATCCGAAGCTAACCCAAGACGCCGATGACATGTGCATGATCTGCTTTGTCGAAGCGGTCTCCTGTGCGCCCTCCATACACGTTAGTTAACCAACTAAGCTGTAAATGAAGCAGCAACAATTAATCTGTCTCTCTTTTTCCATCTCAGTTGGAGTGCGGTCATGTGTTTCATTTCCACTGCTGCAAGGCGGTGCTGGAGAAACGCTGGAGCGGACCGCGCATTACATTCGGCTTCTCGCTGTGTCCCATCTGCAAGGCGGACATCCAGCATCCGCTGCTGGCCGACATCCTGGAGCCCATCAATGGACTCAAGCAGGATGTGAAACGCAAGGCGATCATGCGGTAAGTCTGAGTGGAATTTCAAGCTGTGAAATTTGGCAACAATGCCTTTGTGCAATTGGGCAACAATGGATTTCTTTATTTGAATTTACCAATAAATTTCATTTTAAAAATTTTTTACAAAGAAAAACGAAAGATAATGTTCACATCAGTAATCCAAGTTCTTGAAATGTTCCGTTTGCAGCATCAAATATGAGGGCGTCGTCAAGGACACGGATAGCAAGGATGTCACGCAGCTGGCCATGGATCGTTATGCATATTACGTGTGCTTCAAATGCCAGAAGGCCTATTACGGCGGCGAGGCGCGTTGCGATGCGGAAATTGGTGAAAAGTTCGATCCGGAGGAGCTGGTCTGTGGCGGCTGCTCGGATGTGGCCCGGGCTCAGATGTGCCCGAAACATGGCACCGATTTCTTGGAGTACAAATGCCGCTACTGTTGCTCCGTGGCGGTGTTCTTCTGCTTTGGGACGACGCACTTTTGTGATACGTGCCACGATGACTTTCAGCGTTTGACAAACATACCGAAGAACAAGTTGCCCCAATGCCCCGCCGGGCCAAAGGCCAAACAGCTGCTGGGCGATGAATGCCCGCTGCATGTGATGCATCCACCCACCGGTGAGGAGTTCGCCCTGGGCTGTGGCGTCTGTCGCAATGCCCAAACGTTCTAGCAACTCCGACGTCAATTGCATCTGCCACTTCAGTTGCCATCTCAGGAGGAGCTGCAGCTCCACCTGCCGCCCCAGTCCCAGCCCCAGGAGGATGACGATGATGTACAGCCCAGTTTATACGATGTAGAGGCGCAGCGCAGCGTCGGTGACGGTGCCGAGGTGCAACGCAAGGACAATTAGAAACATTTACCCCCCCAAAAAAACCCCATAAATGTCCCAAACATAAATATAAAGAAATAGGCATAATGAATACATATACATATATGTATGCTTACGATATGTAAATTAATGTCTTTTGTTATATTTTTATTTTATTTAATTTTTTTAAATGGTCATTCAAAAGTTGCAATTTTTAGCTATATGTGTATTTAACGATTCTATTTGTTTATTGAATTATTTATTTAATTCTTATTGTAATTGTAATTCTAATTGTAATTGTAATTGAAATCAATCATCTGCATTTTTTAGCGAGAGAACAAAACTCAATTGTACACACATGCATAGTTATCACACACACACACACACACCCGCACACACACACAATTTATTCTTAAGTAGGTTTGATAATCGGATTTGGAAATGGAAGTGGAAATGATAATAGAAAATGTTAGGAAATGTCTCATCATCATGATAAATTAAAGACGTGCATTGATTGACAAATAAGTACTCTAAATATATGAGACAGCTATTGAAATTTGCAATATTATTTGTAATACTCAGAAACAACAATCACAATCAGACTCACTTTATTATTTAAAACTATAAGTGAAATAATGGAAGCAAAAATAAATGTAATACATAATTAAATAATATATATTTATTATAAATGTGGCAACAAAACCAAAAAACAAATAAAAAATAGAAAGAAAAACCTAAAGAATCAAATGTAATTAAAATAAACTATAAACAACTAATTAAATTACACTTACCAGTCTTTTGTCTATTCGGGCTAATAAACTTAACATTTTTCTGTAGGTGATGGCTTACTTGAGCTCAATATCTGGCTTGTGAACCTCATTGATCCAATGTTTTGGTTGGCAGTTTCGTTCACTCAGAGAAAAATCGAAAAAATTTAAATGCATAGTGAATTTAGATCATCATCACCATGATCACAATGACATTCCGCTTGAAAATCTGTTCAGTTTTGGTAAACTTATAAATGTTTGAAGTTGGTCTGAATTTCGGATAGCAACTTTAAAAATTACATTTTTTTTTAACTCAGTCGAACTTCCCTAACTCAAATTTTCTCTAACTCGAACAAAATCGAGTGGCAATAGCGTTTACTGAGCAAATTTCATATAATTCTGCTTCCCTAACTCGAACTTCCCTAACTCGAATTTCTCCTTAGCTCGAACAAAAATGTTGGCCCGTACTTCTGTAAGTCGAATTTTTCAGAAAAGTCCCCGACGTTTAAATTTTATTTCGTTTCTATTTTATGCTTTTGTTTCCGGCCCGTTTGGACATGTAATATTGATGTACATTAACATATGGTGATGCAATATGATAGAGTATTGCATCAACAATTATTTTGTAATGTACTTCTTTGTCAGCGCATTGGTGGAAGATTATTTACCATGGCATAACATAAAATGTTTATTGCTTTTATGAATGTTTAAACTTATTTGTTAAGAAATTCGAAACTGAACCAAAAAAAATTGAAGTGGCTGAAAAATATGGTATCTCATCGAAAACAGTTTTCATTATATTAGTTTATTTATTATTATTATAGCATTAAAATATAGAAAATTAATAATTATATCATTTGAATCGGGAACTTCTTCTGGATACAGCAAGAGAACGAAAAAACCAATTTTTGAGAATATCGACAGGTTTTGAACAAACTCAAATTTTTTTTTTCGAAAACAACAAAAAAAATTTACAAATTTAAATGTATTTATGATGAATGAAATTGAAGTTTCTTTTAAAAATTTAAAAAATAAATAAATTCTCTAACTCGCAGTCTCCCTAACTCGAACTTTTTTTTGGATAATGGTGATTCGAGTTAGGGAAGTTCGAATGTATATTGACAACTCGATTCATATTTTGTCGATTTACTGTTTTGATGTTAAGTTCGATTCACTGTTTGAATTTCCTTTACTACTTTCCTGGAACAACGCCAAATGGATTAAACCCAAGCTCTTCAAAAAAGATATAATCAAAAACAGCGGGAGTTTTCAGAAATTTTAAAATGATATTGGCCGTTAAGCTTTAAACTGAGATTGTTTAACACAATATATTGTATTTACTTTACTTTTGATATGATAAATTCATGTTTTATAAAGAAATCTTCAAATTTATTTATTGATTATACCAATGCAGCAAGATACTTGACCAATATCCGTCAGATGGTTTCCAAATTTATTCGCATATCTTTGATAACCGTGTGATCCTTTACAACAATCCCACCCAAGATTATGAATAGAAAGAAAACGAGCTTAAAAACATGTATTTATTTTGTTATTGTATTTCTTTCTTTCTTTTTTTTTAATCATTTCGCTTGCTTCATTTGCGATTTGTTCTTTTTTATGTTCATTGCTCTGATAGATTAAGAATCTATATGTTACTCTTCACCTTTGTGTTTTACAATAATTCTCATAATGAATGCATACGAGTAGAATTTCTTTCTTGTTTTCAGATGCTCAGATGCTTTCCTTTTCTTTAACATAGTCAAAGATTTATTAACATGAGTGTGTATGTGTATGTGTTTTTATATCAATGCTAATGTCATAATAATTATTTTACTATTCACATTAATTACAGCATTAATTAATTGATTTTTCAAATAAATTGTACAGCTATGTTCTTTTTTGTTGTAAAGTTAATTTAATTGTTTTTATCTTAATTTGCTTTTTTGGTTGTTGGTTTCTTTTTTTTTGTTTTTGGTATTTTAATCAGTTGTTCATAAGTTCAGCGTCAGGGCAAATGCCCGTTATTCTGTCCAAGCATTTGTGGTATATTCGTACTACCTAAATATTGTATGTATGTAGTTTTGTAAATATGCATGGCTTTCTAAGTTTTCTTTTTTTATTTTTCTCGGCGCAATTCAACGGAAAAACACAATTAAGTTTATGAACGAACTATTTTTGGAATGTATTTTTTGTTGGAATGGTTTTTTCCATTTGTTGTTTTTGTTTTTATGTGTTTTTTTTTTAATATTTTTCATATTATAATTAGTTAAGTTTTGTAAATATATACTAAATAGGCAGCATTTTCATGTTCAAAAACAAAGGGCGCGTGTTCGAAATCATACTAATTATCGTTATCATTATGATTTTAATTTTCATTTTCATTATAATTGCAATATTCATATTCATTAATCATTATTCAAATTGAATTGTTTTATACATATCGACTATGCTTCTCAAATTGGTGGAAAATGTTTAACATTGCTTTCTTGTTTTCATATTTGGTATTTTGTAAAATTTTGGTTCTTTTTCGTCTAGAGACTAGAATCTAGAGTCTAGAGCATAACGCTTAGTATTTTATTTTGTAGTTTGGTTTTGTTTTTAGTATTTCGTTTTTCATTTTTTTCATTTTTGTTTTTGCACAAATGTTCGAGCATCATTTTGTTGTTGCCAAAAGTGTTTGGTATCATTATCTTTTTGCAGTGGGTATACAAAAAATGAGGCGTGTGTTTGGTATTTCGAGTGTTTGTAAGGCTTTTGTATCTGTGACTTGTATATTCTTTATCGTTTAATTACAATTTTTATCATTTTATTAATCAAGTGGCGTATTTTTGGATTTTTTTTCTTATTTTTTTGTTTAGTGTCAGTTTGTTATGTAATTAGTGTTAATTATGTATCTTTTTATTTTGCTTAGAAAAAAAATTCTGGCATATAAAAGCTTCTAAAGTTAATTTTTTGTTTTTTTTTTAGTTATTTTTTTAATAAATTTTGGGGGATTTTTTTAAACTTTTCGTGCAGTATTTTTTCTCAGTTTGCCGCTTCTAAGCGAATGAAGCTGCGATATCTGTGTATATGTATATATATAGAGTGTATAGTGTATACATATATATACATTTGATCTCTGGCATAAATTCACCAAATATACAATTTGTATACTTGTAAGTATTCAATGAGTATTTTTCGTTTATTCGGGTGAGCCTGACAATATCTATGAGTTTCGAGTGAGTTTTCAGTGTGAAATTCGCAATTCCTCGTATGTCTGGTGTATATATATATAAATATCTTTTCACTTTGTTGTTTTTGTATTTGTATTTGTTTTCACTTTTACTTTCTCTTAATTTTTCAATATAAATTTTGACTAATTTGTCGCACTGACTTAAAAATCGTAATTGCACCTTTCATAAATTGGTATATTTTGCTTTTCATTACGTTGTAGCTAATAATTATTTTGTTTTTTTTTAATTATAATTGTTTTTGTTTATTAATTTTCCTTTGGTTAGTTTTGTTCATTCATAAATGTATAAGGCTCTGTGTAGTTTAACACTAAAATCTACAAAAAAGTTTTTAACGAAAAAACAAAATATATAGGTATATATGTACGTATATATATAAACTATATATAATTATATATTCCGCAGCGATTTATGAGCTTGGAAGCGGAGGAGCGTGTGGGTTAAACAATTCACAATATTGTTATTAAAAATTTATTGGTATTTGTTTATATTTTTTTGGTTTTGGTTTTGAAGCCTATTCAGAAAGTCAGTTGAACAAAATGTTGAAAACTATTTTACAGTTAACTCTAGTACCGCTAGTCCTATAGATAATACATATACTATATATCGCATATGCATGGTATATGCTAAATATATAGCATATATGTATATATAATTTGCTTTTATTAGTTACTTAGTTAGTTGAGTCATTTGATCTGCCATTTGACTAGTGCGACTTACGCCATAGAGATTAGCTTATATATTATATAATATATAAAAAAAATGTATTCATTATTTACTAAATATATATATGTACAGATGAGTCACTAGTATTTTATTCTTATTTATTTACTTTCATTTTTTTGTTGTCTTTCTTCCATTATTAAATAATTGAAATTGTCTAAACATAAGCAACAAACTTGTCAATAATATCGAAATTTTTGTATTCTTTTTTTATAGTTTTGTTTTAATGCTTATTGAATATTTATGTGTGTGGGTGTGTGTATTTAAGTCATGTTTTAATATAACTTGAATTGCTTTTCGATTGATTTTGAGTTTGTGGTGCAACAACAGAAATCGGAGCAATAACAACGAGAATTTAACAAGGATATTTTGCGCTAATTGATAAGCCTGTCTAAGTTCAACTAAAACTAACTAAGTAACAACTCTACAGTCCCCAAAAAAAACCTATCGAGTCCTAATACCCTAGGCTGAGTTTCTATTCGGGAAGACGTTATGTATGTAAATACATTTTCTCTCATCTTTGTTTGACCCACTACTTTAACTAACTATTAGTATTACAAATTTGAAATGAATTTATCTTGAAATGAAAAGAATATATAAATGAAAATTGGGCGCTAAATCAATGCCCAAACTTAAACATTATATTTTTATTAAAGTTTTATTTTTTTAATATTTTATATCTTAAGTAAAAAAAAAGTAGTTAAAAATGCAGTGGGTCAAATAAGCTGTGAGCAACTGTAGTTCGGTATTGCTTTTATATGTGCATGTTGGTGTCCATGTGTATCTGTGTGTATGTGTGTGTGTGTGGGAGACTTTCATATCATAACTGCTCTATAGTAAGAAAAAAGAAACTAAATGTTTTTGATCTTGGTATGTACAAACTTTATGTGTACTTGTAAATCTTTTTGAACATCATTATTCAAGTGGGGCAAATCAGCTGCAAGCGACGACTTATAAATGTAATGAAACCTTTGCGATATTATTCTCATTCAGTGTGTGTATTTGTGTGTGTATTTGTTCTATACTAACTGTTATTTTATCATTTTCCTCAAACAATAAACAACAGGCAAGTGCAAGCCTTTTTGTTTTATAATTTATGGTAATGAGAGCCTAAACCATATGTTTCAATATATGTATTAAATTAATTTCATTTCCTTTTTTGTTTTTATCACAAAGCATGTCTGTGTGTAGGTGTGTATCTGTGTGTGTTAAGCAATTTGAATTTATTGAGAATTTTAAATATTATTTCACATTTTATACTCGTATTTAGTTCATTCGTTTTTCTAACTTTTTTCGATTCTTTTTTTTGTTGTTCATTAAAATAATTTTCATATTTACATATAATTTTTGTATGTTTTTATATTTAAGTATGTATACATATGTATATATACAAATTATGTATTATTAAACATTTTCATTTATTTTAACTGCATTTTATATCAATTAATTTTGTCGATTGTCGTTTCATTTTGCGGCAACATTTCTCTTTGTGTCTGTTGCCTCGTGTTTTGTTGTGGCTGCGATTTTCGTAAAGTTATTCCTAATTTTGCATTTCTCCTTGTCTTGTCTTTGTTTGTAGTGTGCTCAAGCCATACATACATACACATGCATCTATGTCCATATGTATCTACGTATATGTGTGTCAGGACGGGTATTATGAGTATATACACCAGCAATTTAGGCCCCATTCGATTTGACTTGGACTAAAAGCTAGCACAGCTGCAAGTATTTGAACTAAGTATTTCAGAAAAACAAACCAAAGGAACTTTAACTAGTTCACAATAACTATCAGTAAACTCAATGAACGAACCAAGTCCTTGATCAGCGTTCATTTGGTTCCATCAATTGTCAAGTTCCAGCGAGCTAAACAGTTGATCAACTGTTATTCTTACACGCGTTGCCAACTATCTACAAAATATTGCGTATACGCATAGTAACGAAAAGTTCAGCTGACAGAAAATATTTCAAAGAACGGACAGGTACTAATTGATGAATCTACTATATTCAGGTAATTCATTCTGGTAACTGAGGGAAGTACGAGCTTGGTGTGTGTGTTTGTGTGTGTTGGTATTTGTTTTTTTTAGAGCTTGCGACATTAATTCCTGCTATGTACAACTCACTGGGCCTGCATTTCGCCTCCTTTAGCGTTTATCACAAAAATATTAATGTACATTTAGTATTAGTATAGTATAATATATAGTTTAGTTCAGTATATAACTAACTAATTAGTTGTCGCCATCAACTACAATAATCGTCTTGTAATTGATTCGTATATAAAGGTAAATAATTGCAGTAAATGTAGCAAATTCGTAAGCAGTATGCTTTTGCCTTAATATACATTTAATTTTCATGCATCATCCACATAGTCATGATGAGTTCCTACACACAGTATGTCAAGTAATTGGTTTGTCAAATAAAAAATTAGCAAAACATTTTATTTTGCAAAGAGTACAAATAATAAAAAAGGGAGTTAAAAGAAATAATAATAAATACTAAAGCTTGGTTTTGTAGTTTAATATTTTTCTAACTAACATTTTTGCTTATGGTTCTTAGCACATTTAAAAAAAGAAAACCATTGGGCTTTCTAAAAATAAAAATAAGATACATATCTAAATAACAGTATCTTTCAATTTCAGGTGAAGAAGGTTTATACACACAAAAATTATAGGAACAAATACAAATTTACGAATCGTACATAACTTATGGAAAACATAATAATATTCATGAGCTTTCTGGACATATTTTAATAGATGACATTTATATTTTAGATATCAAAATTGTATTGTTTCTTTTTCTTATCTTTTGCAAATATCATAAAAACATAAATAAAAAACCAAAAGTTTTTTTTGCAAAACAATATTGATAATGCGAATCTGTGTGTTTGACAGATCAATCACATGAAATACTGTATGTAAATATCTTTAGAGTGCTTTAAAATTTGTACCGAGCTGGCAAATATATTGCCTGGGGGCGTGGTACGGGGGCGGGGTAAGAGAATAAGTGCACGCGTTACATCTTACAGCAAAGAGAGAGAATGAAATATAGATAGAGAGAGATTAAGCCTCAATGGAACGAGATATTCCTTACTAGCTATATATATATATATATATATATATATATAGGATTCTAAGCATGTAGGATTAGTATAAATGAGAGAGAGAGAGAGAGAGAGTGAGAGCGAGACATTTAGGAACGTGTATCTAAGATTAGTTGCAGTTGCATGTACACCATATACATACAAACATACATACATATATTGTATACTAATTATGCATATCTATATCTATTTAGTTATAGTTCAGTTATTACAAGTTACAGTTACAGTTATAGACTATAGACTAGCTAAGCGTATGCGTAGGCAAAACTCCGGATACCGAGTACGAACTGCATATAAAAGTGTGACCAGCATAGTATTATTGCTCAAAGCTGCTGCTATCCGCCGACTGATGGCGCACCAGGATCTTGGGCTAGAGGAATTCCCGCTTAACGCTGCGCCCGCTGCCCGTTGGTGTTGTTGCGGCGCTGGTTGTTGTCGTTGTTGGCGTCACCGCTGGGGGCGGCGTTGTGGCTGTGGCTGTGGGCGTGACAACGCTTGGGGGCAACTGCTGCTGCTGCTGCTGCTGTGCGGCTGTGAAATCCTCCTCGAGCAGGCGTAAATGTAACAGTTCAACGGCAGCAGCTGTTGCTGCTGTTGTTGTTGTTGTTGTTGGACTCGTTGCGGAGGCGGAAACGCATGCAGAGACGGAGGCAGAGGCAGAGGCGGAGGCGGAGGCAGAGGCAGAAGCTGACGCTGTCACGCCAGTCGTACCAGATCCAGTTCCAGATCCAGATCCGCTCACAGATCCAGTTGCGCCGTGTGTCTGCTTAGGAGGCGCCGGTGCTTTCCTGCTCTTCGAGCGTCGCTTTTTGAGCATCAGTGGCCCCAGGCCGTTGCCTCCTGCGCCCGACACAACCTGGACACTTGGATTTAGTAGACCGCTGCCAGCGCCAACTGTTGCCCCAGCTCCAGCTCCAGGTCCAGGTCCAGCTGCCGATGTTGGTGTTGCAACTGCTGTCGGCGTTGAGATCGTTATCACAGTGTCCACGGGCATTGTTGTTGTGGGCGTAGCCGATGACGCTGCGCCGCCAACGCTGCCAACGCCGATGCCGCTGCCGCCCGCACCGCAACCCGCACAGATCTCGTCGCCTGGCGTTGTCTGTCCGCTGCCGCTATCGACTGCCAGTGCTGGACCGCCACCGCCACCGACGGTGACCTGCGGCGCCAGACGCTTCACCAGCTCGCCGAGCAGATCCTCGATGCGTCCAATGCGCTGCTGCATGCGCTGCAGCTCCAATCGCACGTCCACCTTCATGTCCAGCACGGTGGCAATGAGATCGCGCTGCGCCAGCGTCGGCGGCGTCTCGCGCAGCCCCGTATCATAGGTATCCGATGTGGTTGCCCTCGAGCTGGCCATCTCGATTTGACGCTCTCGTTCCATGGCCAAGTTTCTCTCTTTCGGTCCGCTCGCTGTCGCTGCGATTGAACCGGTTGCCCCACCTCCTGCTGCTGTCAGGGCTTGAGCGTTTGTTGCTGTTGTTGTTGCACTCGATGTGCCGCCGCCGCCGCCGCCGCCACCGCCGTCGATGACCACACGACTGTCCCGGCTGGGAGGTGAGGAATCCACCTCGCCACCCTCGTCGATGGTGTCTTGGCGGGCAAGGGTCGCCTGGCTGGCCTGCAACTTGGGCGCCTTGGGAAATACCTGAGTTTAATGACGTTTAATGCGAGCGAGGGATGCATAACGAGGGATGCAAAGGCACAGAGTTGACAGGCGGACAGGCGGACAGGTGGACAGTTGGACAGAGTTGACAGGTGACAGTTGACAGATTGTAGGTGACAGATCGATTAATGACAGCAGGTTCAGGGTTCATTCGTTAGGAGAAAGAGTGAGAAAGGTGTCGTTTGAGTTGTTGTTGGTACAGTTACAGTTACAGTTACAGTTATGTTTGGTTAGGTTAAATTTGTTGTTGTTGTTTTTATTGTTGCGCATTCATTAATTGGTTGTTGTAGTTGTTATTGTTGTTGTTGTGATAGTGATTATTGTAATTGTTGTTGATAGTTAGGTCAAGGTGATAGGATTTGTGCAGTTTTCATTTCCAATTGGTTGTTTTTTTTTGCATTTTTTGTTCATTTGCAAGTGAGGCGCCATTTTGTTTTTTGCAGCATCCAATTCAAAATTATCGAATTCAAGTTGTTGGTTGTTTGTTGTTGTTATTGTTTGTAGTAGCAAGGCAAGCAATGTTTTTAGTTTATTGTTGTTTTTGTAGTTGCAGTTGTTGATTTTTTTACAAGAGAAAAGTGGTGAACAATAAACGAAAAAAATATAGAAACATATCAATCGATTTGAAGTCATTGCAAAAATCTCTAAAACAAATTTGCATTAAAACTATCGTGTTCAGTGCAATAAACATGTACATGTGCACACACACATACACACATATGCATGTATTTCAGTATGTGCACATACACACGTCATTTGTTAGCAGTAGCAGCAACAGTTTAATTAAGTTTCAAAATTCAACTACGCAATTAATTGGCTAGTGTTGGGTTGCTCATGAGTGAGTGTGAACAGAAAAGAGTTGCTCCCTGAAGTGAGCAAGTGAACATGTTCCTTCCAAATTGCTCTTTTTTGCTGCTCACTTGCTCCACGGATAAACTCAATCTGGAAAAAAATATCGATAGAAAATTGGTCCCATGTCATTTCTCTAATAAAATTAATTAATTTTAAAAAAATTATTAAAAAATTTGTAAGTACAAATTGAAAAAAGCAAGAGCGTAATAAGTTTTGTAAATTCATAAAGTTAATTTTAAAATTGGTTTGGGGAACGTCAGCCTTTGCGTTGTGAAGAAATTAACAAATTAGTAAAATATTCTAAAAAAAAATTATAAAAATTCAAAAAAATATAAGAAATCCTCCTGTGAAAGTTTCAAAGCTCTAACTTCAATATTTATTAAGAAAAAAATAAAATGTTCGTATTTAAATCTTTTGTCTGAAAAGAGTTAAATTCGGTCAAATTTGAGCCGTTGCCAAGGCTGCCACCTTTTTCTTTTTTTGGACAACTGAGCAAGTGAGCGATCAGAGTGAGTTGACTCACCTAGAAAAAAAGAACAAGTGAACATGTTCACCTAAATGAGCAATGTTTACCCAACACTAAAATTGGCAGAACGGTGATCGGTGGTGTGTTGGGCAACTAAATAAGATATTAGCAGTTAAACAAATGATCTAGAATAACTTACTTTGCTTAATTGTAAATGCTTTTTTTTGATAATCGCATTGGTTTTATGAACGTAAAAGTCGACAACAAATTCGAAACAACGAAATGAAAGCATAATGGCGAAGAGAGTTGGCATCGAGAAGAAGAAGAAAACGTAACGGAAAACGTTAAACACGCTGAGCATTGACAGTTGGTCTCGTATGTTTGTTACTCGAATTCAAAACCAAAGAGAGATTGAAGAAAATAACAAATAAATCATGTGACAAAAATCTGTACAAGAACTCGAATCAATTCGATTGTGGGAATACTGACTATTTGTTTTAATCAGCGCCTACTAACTAAAATATAAATATTTTCATATTTACTTGAGTATTTAATCAAATACTAAATTAGACTAAAATTTGTTTTGATACTAAGTCCAGAATTTGCCGTCAAATAACGTACCAGTGTACGTTTATTTATATGTATAACTGACTTTACAATTGATTTAAAAAGTAGATATCTCAACTATTTTACGACTACATATATAAAATAATTGAATCGAAAAACATTTTAATAAGTATTCCCAGCTTTGTTCATATTTAAATTGTATGCCAAATTGTTAAAGTTTCTTGTATGGATTTTTGTTGTTAATATTTAATGCAAGTACGAGTAGAAGTAGTAGTTGTAGTTGTAGTTGTATATTTGTTGTATCATTGTATCAGTTGCATTGATTTAATTAGTAATGAGTAATTAGTGATTAGTAATTACTTTATTGCCTTGTCCACCATTGCTACTCGAAGTACTACTCTGCCTCGCTTGGGCAGTGCTCTCACGCAGACTTTCGCGGGCGCTCAAACTTCTCGAGACGGCTACCTTGGCGCTAGTATCGCTAGCTGAATCGACACTTGAACTGCCCAGAAGGCGTCCCCATTTGCTAGCACGGGTACTACGTGCAGATGGTGGACCCGATGAGGGCGAGGGTGATGGCGATGGTGAGGGTACGGCGGCGGTTGTTAGAATGCGTGAGTCCTCGGTTAATGTTAGTTTAGCAGGTAGCTTCTTGGATAGGTTGTTTTTTTTAGGTTTAGGTTTAGTTTTAGTTTAACGGTAAACGAGCAATTTGAAGTTAAACCAATAAGGGTTTTTTGCCGAGCAGGTATGAATATAAAGAGAGAGAGAGAGGGAGAGAGAGAGAAATGGAAAGAAAAAAGGAGAGTTGCGTGTGTTGTTGTAGAGCAGAGATTGAAATTCGGAGTCGGATATGGATTCGGATACGGAATTGGTATTTGTATTGGGAATAGTTGAGCATAAATTTGTATGGGAGGCAGTTTTGTTTATGTATTATTGTTGTTGGTTTAGTGTTGCAAAACGCATGTGGTGTGAAATGGGGAAAGGGGAAAAGATAATTTATAAATTTTTCGTTAGTAATTTTGATCATTTAGAATTTCAATTCAGCCAAATTTGACAAACAAATTTCATATAGCATTAGCAACAGAACGAAAAGGTACAGTTAGACAACAAGTAGAGAAGAACGAGATGGAGAATTGATAGAGATAGATATTGAATTTTTTGGAACGAGAGAGTAGAGAGAGACAGAGCGTGTGTATGTGTTGGTGAATTTGAGTGGGCAGCGAAACGGAAAAAACGGTGACAACATCGACAGCGAGCGTAAATGTGAAAGAGTGTGTGAGTGAGTGAGTGAGAGAGAGAGAGAGAGTTATATTGATGTTGACAGTTACAGCGTAAGCATGTTAAAGGAAGACAAAGAAAGATATACAACGAGCATAAGTCACTTGTATGCTGATTTTACATATACATACATATATCAATAATACGGTATGTAATTGTTAACGGTTAATGGTAACAGTAACAGTAACAGTAACAGTAGCGGTAACGATAACGGTAAACGCTTAACGGTGCCAGCTTGGCCACATGACCCAACAAACCTGAGCTGTGGCTGTGGCTGTGGCTAAACTGTGTGTGGATTAGTTACTATATTTATGCTTCATCAAAAAAAACATCGTTAGTTAAATTACTTTGTTGACAATAAATGTGGCTGGTATATACACATCAAGTAAATACATACACTTACACGATGATAATTAAAAAAATAACACAAATGGAACTGAAAGCGGCGCTAAAAATAAAATAAATCGATAAAATGGGATCATACTGCCAGTGTTGTAAACTATCAAAAAACTTTTGATAGTCTAACAACACTTAAATATGCAATTTCGTAACACAACTCAACTAAAGACGTCACATAAAAATAACAGTATATTTTATATATTGAACAAAAGAGAAAGTAAAAAAAATAAGGAGCAATGAACCGCGAAAACGACAAACAGAATATTCGTTAACGGTTACGAATGACACATCAAAACACAGACGAAAGCATTACATAAACGTTAAACGAGAACAACAAATGGAAATGGAGCAAGCGGAATGCGGGAATGAAACGGTACATTTTAAAACTAACCTTGGTGCGTTCAACCTCGCCATCGCCTTTCTCGACATCACTTTGGCCCGATCCGACAAGCTCCTTGCTGCCGGCTTGCACCTGCGGCGTACGCCGGAATTTGGAGAAGATTTTACGGACGAGATGATCCTGATTCTGGGGCAATTGCGGCTCGTTCTTACGCCGTTCGGCCAATTCTTTTTCGCGCTTCACATCGGCCACCTTGCGAAAAATCAGTCGATGTCTGAGATTGTAGGTGAGCACCAGATTGCGTGCAAAGCTATTCGCAAATGCCGAATAGAAATCGAGGACTTCGAGCAATTTATCACGTTTGATGGCATGCAAATCACAATAGGTCAGGGCACGCACATTGGCGGCACTCTGGCCAACGGCCGAGTCCTTCCAGAATTGATCGCCGAAGACGTCGCCTTTGCCTTAATGAATAAAACAAGAGTATAGTGTTGAGAAGCGATCTTTAAATCGAAATTGATCACGAAATTTATGGACGATGTATCCAAAAAAATAAATTTAAACGGAATGAAATTATAGATGTTTATAATGATGATTATACCGCGAATTCGATGATTATTTCAAATATTGGACTTCTGGACATACATAACTAATACATATGTATCTATTGTATATCTATGATTGAGGAGAAACTTGCAGATTTTTACAAATCTAATACAAGTTTCTGTTTAGTAAGGCCTATTTACACCACATAAAATAGAGTTGACAAAGAACATATTTGTACAGGGTGGCCCATCTAGCGGTTTCTATTAAAACTACCTATTATTTCAACTTTGACTGCTTGAATGACATTGCCAGTGTGTCAAATATTTAGTAAAAGGTTTGCAGTTTACGAAATGGTTAAGTTTACGCTCGAAGAAAATTGGGAAATACTGTAAACTTACTTCCTTACTTACTTGGTGAGTCTTCAACCGAAACTGCAAGAAATCGAAAAATCATATTTTCAGATGAAGCTCACTTCCACTTTGGTGGCTACGTCAATAAGCAGATAAGCGCTATTCCAACCATCCAGAGACGATTGACGACCTAAAGCACGAGATTGAAGTCGCCATTAAGGCCATTGAGGACCATACTATCGAAAATGTGCTGAAAAATTGGGTCGATAGGATCCCCTACTACAAGGCCTCCCGGGGCAGCCATATGAATGAGATGGTCTCCCACAAATAAACCGCAATATTGGGGCTATTCAATACAAAATAAATATTTGAAAAATATCGACCCGTTTTTTTTATAGCCATTTTAAAGCGTAACATTTTCATGGGCCACCCTGAATATAGGTATGTACATATAAATATGACTTACATATATTATATGTATATAAATTAAAATGACTATGAACGCTAATAGTTATAATTAAGCTGCATGAAATTAGAGATATTCACGTATAACAAAGATAACATCGCAAATTCTACGAAAATTCTAAGATACATCTATGTTTAAGGAGATGACATCTTTTAAAGGCTGCAGATTCTGCAGGTTGTTGTATAGCAAGGCCTATTTACACACAATATGGTATAACACAGAGATGACGAAGCTCAGATTTGTATAGAGAATGAAAAATTTGTTAAACGCGATTACTTACCCAATATTGCCACAACCTCATCATCCTGAATAACCTCCAAGCTGCCAGTCACAATGAAGCAGAGACTATCGATACTCTCGCCAGTGTGATAGAGGAGATCCCCCGGCGCCGAATGGGACATCATGAAGTGCATCGCTAATGCACGGAGACAACCATCCGAGGCCAGACGAAATGCTGGATGCTCGTTAAATACTTTGCGATTTAGATGAACACATATGTCAGCCTTCATATCTTTCGGACAATAGTTTAGTACCTGCGAATTGTGAATGAGTTGGCGAGTTGCGAGTTGCCCAATTTGTTACTCTTCTTAATTTTCTCTGCATTTTTCTGTTTTTATTTATTTATTCAAGTAACCCGCAAATCCCGCAAGCCACGCTTAACCCGTAATAACACCCACTCGATAGTCCGCCCCTGAAAAATGGTACAAGGGGCGGACAGTGGGAAAAGTTCTTTAGTTCTTCAATAGGCAAAAGTTTAAAAACTCGACCACACAGAGTTAGAAAAAAAAAAGATACAAAAGAGGTGCTAGCTTATGGACAAGTACGGACATTGACATACGGCTCAGACTTTGCCTTGCCTTCATACTATATAGATAATAGATAATGGACTGACTTACACACACACAGACATAGACATATACACACACACACTATGCACTAATACACATACGAGTACAACATTGAACAGTTTACAAAAGACCTCGTGTTTCTGGGCTTCTGTTTTGGTTTGTGTATACTGTATGTAGGTGTGTGTGTGTGTGTGTGTGTGTGTGTGTGTGTGTGTGTGTGTGGGTGTGCATGTGTGTACGTATTTGTGGGTGGCTAAGTTGGCTCAAGACACACACCTCTACAATGTGACTTTTAATGTCAACTATTATTTTAGTTCGCCTGGAACTGAAACAGAAGCTGCCCGGGACACTTCTGGTTATCTATCTTCATTCTTACGTTCTTTGTTTCCTTTGCTTTCAATTTGTTTATACTCTTGCAGAAGATAGGTGGATTTTGACAGGCATGTTACGAATGCTTCAGGATGATGAATACTTTCACAAAGTTTGTCAATTTGGAAGCTAAGCATATGTTTAGAACTTTGAATTGCTGCTTCTTTTTGTGACAGATATATTGAAATGCAGTAGATTGGGCCACTATGAAATATAGTTGTCATAGGATAAATCCGGTCAAATTATTATTTTTTTTTTTTTTGCAAATTTATTGGAATATGCTTACAAAATACTAATAATTTGTGTATCTCAAAGTTCATAAATAGCTGATGAATATATGTATAATATAATTGCTTGGAAAAATCTCTGTCCAAAAATTCAAATGAATGTATGCAAACAATCTGCAAGGGTATTTAAGCTTCGGCAATACCAAAGATAAGCTAGCCATACCTTCCTGTGGTTCATTGTTTATTGTTCTTTTGTACTTTTGTTATTGTTTCGAATTGCGGCACAAACTACAGTCAACGAAATAGGTATAAAGGTCAGTTATATATTTTCGCTGGCAATTTTTGAAATTGTATTCACTGTTAGCCCGTTGCTTTAACTTGATTTGTTAGTTGTTTTAAACCAAACATTTTCCATTGATTTTGATTGGCAAACACGACATCCCCGCTTCCTCATGGGGGTTAAGGGAGGTCTGCATTTTATGCCAATTTTATGTTTGTTTTTTTTTTTGGTTTAAAGTTCATCTAAAGGCATGAATTTGACGGACGCTTTTCGTGTTGGCACGGATTTAGCTCACGCGCATCGAATAGAAATAAGAATGGAACATCAGAGAACAGTTTTGTAATTGTTTTTGATTAGCAAATGATTTGATTTTGTTATTAATAATTGTTTAGCATCAAATTCCAGAGATATGTACGTATGTATAAGTAAATGACACACAGCTTACCTCGACCTCGACCTCGACCTGGAATTGGACTTTTTTACACTTATGAAGTGCTCAATTTGTTGAGCTCTCAGCTCTTTAACTTGTTATATAGTTTTTAGATAAAGTTCTTAACTACTTTTAAAGATTATTGCAACAAAATGGAAAACCTATCAGTGGCATCAAATCAAATCGTATTTGATTGAAGTTCGAATGTTTGGTTTAAAGATGCGAACATAAACAAAAAACAAAAGCATATAGCAAAAAACAGCTAAAAATAACAGCAAAATACAGCGAGAACAGCAGCGAGCGAGCGAGCGAGAGAGCGACAAATGGCAATGGCAAAAACGATTTTGCCATTTTAATTTTTGGGTGGAAAAGTACTTGAGAAATGTGAAGAACTTTGCTGTAGGTTGTCTGTTTAAGTGTCTGTGTGCGTGTCTATTGGTGTGTGTGTGTGTGTGTGTGTGTGTTTACGTGTGTGAAAGCCTTGGTCTTTAAGTACGAGAACTATGTATGTGTGCCAGAGAGCAGCTCCATTTGCACTTAAAAGTGAGAAGAGTGAGAGAAAGCTGGTGAGTTATGTAAAAGAACAGCGAGAGAAAGAGAGAGTGGAGAGAGAGTCGATAAGTAGCTTAACGTGATAGCAGATGATAATGAAAATGTTATTAACAACACCGAATTTTAACGAAACGCAACAAGTAACGAGTAACTTACTTGTTGATGTTGTCAATCTAATAACGAATTAAATATAGTATATTGTACACTGAATTCGATGTAAATCTAGTCAATCATTCATACAATGACGAGTAACGAGTAGACCAATTAACGAGTAACTTACTTGATGATGTTCTCAATCATATAATGAATCAATCAACTAAGCACTATACTCAATTTGTAGCTATAACTATATTGAATTGTTTAATGTTATTAGGAATTATAAAATAAAATGCACTTGATTCGATTTAATTCACTCATTCATTGACTATCGAGTATATTTACTAACGAGTTTACAGCGAATTATTGTTCGTAATGGATCTTGATATACATATGTATGTATCTGCTATCTTCGTACCAAAGATTCTTTAATATCAAGGTGTTATTACACACTTTAGTACACTTTTGTTATGATTGATAATTAGCTGAAGTATGAATACAAAATGCTTGTGTGAATCGATTGCTAGAGTGATGAAGCTTGGGCAAATGCTCACAAGCTCGCTGGCAAAGTAAAAGCCAAGCCAAGCCAAGAAAAAAACAAAAATACACTACAATACAAATTTGAGAACTAGTATAACTCGTTGGTTTAGTTGACTTGATCGGCTCTGCGGCAAAGTTCCCACTGGGAAAGTCTCTCGAAAGGCGCCATTGATAACGCAAGTTGTGGGATCATACTATTTAACACCTGGACTTACCTTCTCGGTATCGAGTCCCTTGGTCATGGCCCACGTGGAGACGACATAGTCCATGACGCGTTCGCTGAGTGCCTTGGGAACCTCGTGTAGTTTCATAAACTCCCTCACATTGTTCAGCATGTCATGATACTTGGCGGTCGCCGAGGTCATTTGTTGTATGATGGTCGTCACATGACCGAAGATCGTGGCATAAAGCAGAGCTATAGATGTGATTGGATTGTTGTTGTTGTTGTTGATGATGTTGTTGAATATTTAGAAAGGGAAGAGAATATTTATTGAAAATAAAACGAAAAGAAGAGTGTTTGCCAAAAGATTCGTTACACTTAAGACATTCAGATGTAGCGAGACAACAATGTTATGTTAAGAAATGTGTGAGACAGTGTGTGTGTGTGTGTGTGTGTGTGTGTGTGTGTGTGAGAGAGAGAGAGAGAGAGTATGGAATCTTAAAAATATGTATAAACATTATTGCTACAATGTAGAAAGAGTTTTTCTATTCGTTGATGATGACACGCCCAGGCGCGCGGCTAGAACAGTAATAAATGCGACGAATTGGACGAGCGACATACAATAAGAGGCATAGAGATAGAGAGAGAGAGAGAGAGAGAGAGCGAGAGAAAGTGAGAGAGATAGAGAGCGTGAAGAAAGACACTTATAGACATTACGCAGGCGCGCCAAGAGCGAGACTTTCAAAGTCAACACTTTATTAAATGGGATGATGGTGCGTATGCGCAATATGCTTATGACCTTGTCCATTGTCTCCAAATGAATAGGAATGGGAGTTTGGTTTGTTTGATATAGGCATGTGATTGACTGAACTTGTCTGAAGTTGTCATGTTTTTCAATGGCTGGGAGATTCGATAACACCGATAACACCGATAACAACACCGATAATAACAAAACAAAACGATAACAAACGATAACGATAACGAGAAGGAGAGAAACGCAATGCAACTCACACATGGCGACGAATTGTGCAACTATAACCAGTTAATTAGATTGGCTTACGAAAAGAACACAGGTGTTAACTTTATAAATTTGATTTTTTTTTTTTTTTTTTTTTGCTGTTCATGGTGTTTTACTTTTGAGTGAGTTGCTGGCTGGCAGGTGTCTGGACAGGAGTGGGGAAGAGGGTCAAATGAGGCATGGATGGCATTTGCTTGTTTTGCTACACCAATTCCAGCAGTTATTAGTTCTAGCGGCGCTAATTGTGTCTAGCTTTTAAATGTTACTGCGAGCTGAGCTTTGAGATTTATTTAAAAGCATTGCGCGTGTTTTTTTTTAGTTTGTGTTTTTGGGGGGAAACTTGGACGCGGCAACGGAACGTGTTTGGACACAGCACCTGCAATGATCATCATGCAGATGGTGAACACCTTCTCGTTGTCTGTCTCCGCTGCAACATTGCCAAAGCCCACCTACAAAAAGAGAAAGAGTAAGAGTGACGATTGGGACGAATGCCCAGGTTATTGTCGGTCTGATTCCGTCTTTGGCAACAACCACTTACCGAAGTCATGCAAGTCATGGTGAAGTACAGAGCTGTCACATACATGCTCTTCCTGGATGGCCCATTGACGAGCTCGGGGCCCGTATCATTGCTCCATATATACGAGTACGGTGACTGAGTCACATTCGCCAGCTTCCACAGCCAGCTATATTGAATCTATAAACGAAAGTGTAATCAATTGAGCAACTACTGGAAATGGAAATGGATCTGGAAATGCGCATCGACTGCAAACTATGGATACTGGATGTATCGAAATCTCGGATTTATTTCAAAAGGTATTGATCGATTTATCATTTAAATTAAAAACTCTTATTTTGTGTAGACCATTTTGAAAGCAATTATAAGTCATATCATAAATTTATCAGGCATGCCACAGAAATCACTAGTGAAAGCGATTTCAGAGAAAAGCAATTCCACTTCGAAAATTTCTCCGTGCCACAGAACTCGAGTAATTTATAGTTTTTAGCATGTTCACCAATCTTTCGAACTAGGCTGCTAGGGTTGGACCCTTCTCAGATTAAATTTCCCAAGGGTTTGTTTAGCAACTGTGAAAAGTCAAGTGAAAGAGATTTCTGTGGCATGCCTGTATATATGTTCTAAGATGAAATTGTAATAATCTTACGATCATTATGTAATTTACCTAAATTATTATTGTTACAAGTATAAAACCACTGATAGTTCTAAGCATTGTTCTTCTGATCATATATATTCATAAAATAAGATTCTGTCGTTAGCAATGTAAGAAATGGATTGGTTTGCATTGGATTCACAAAATAAACGTCGATACAATATCGATATCGATATCGATGCGCATCCCTAAATGAGGTGAGTTCTTCACTTACGCCATTGTCCGCATCGCTGCGACCAATGGAGTACCAGATGCAGGCCAGCCAATGTGCGACCAACATGTAGAAGCACAACAACAGTATCAACATGGCGGCCCCATACTCCAGATAGCGATCCAGTTTGCGCACCACACGACCCAGTCGCAGCAGACGAACCACCTTGAGGGCGCTGAACAGCGAACCGATGCCATCCTCGTCACGATCGAAGGCATTGAAGACATCGTAGGGCAGGCAACTTAACAGATCTATGATGAACCACGACTTCAGGTAGTTCATCCTTATGACCTTCGGATCGCTAACCACCTCTCCGCCTGGGCCCACAAAAGTGGTGTGAAAGTTTAACACTGAAAAACAAAATATAAAAAATTCAAGAAGATAAGCATTTTGAAAGAGAGATTTGGCAGAGACTTACCAATATCTATAAAGAAGATAACATCAACTATTGAATCCACAACGAGCAGAGAAACATCCTCTGAGGTTTTATTTTTAAACGCTACATTGTATGGCACCTGTGAAAGCGACAAAACAATTGGCATTAGTCTTCTATTAAATTACAAGAAACAGAAACAAGAAACAGTCGATAGTTGGCTGCAGAGAGACAGAGAGAAAACCCGGGGAAGGGTGGGGATAAGAACATGGGTGTCTCGGGGTCCTAAGTCAATCAGTGGGCCAAGTAAGCGGCTTAGTTATTGTGTCCGAGCAACAGTTGGCCCAGCATTTTGTTGCTATCTCTGTTATCCTTAATCCTTAACATTGTTGCTGCCTCCCACGTCCCTTGCCCCATGTTCAAGTGGCAGTTACAAGCCTCTTTCCAGTGTGCCAACAATGCCACAAAATGCCTCTTGCCTTTTTAGCCAACACAGAGAATATTAATTTAAGCACATAAAACATATACCCGACACATAACAGACAGACACAAATGTAGACATAGACGTAGACACAAACACAGTCGTAGACGTGGACGTGGATGTGGATGTGGACAAAAAGACAGACTTCACACCTTATACCCATAGACCATACCATACCCTGGCACTTGGTCATGTAAATGTGTGCACTTGTGACCGTGTAAAGTGTCAGAGCAACGAGACTATTATCTGATTTCTTGACTTGTACTTGCTTTTATCTGGTGAATGGGTAAAGTGCTCTTAATGCAACCGCCCGCACCATCACGTCCGTCCGCTTGCCCCTTCTCTGTCCTCTGTCCTCTGGCTTTAATGTTAGCTTGTTAGCAACAGGCGTTTGAACGAGACAAATTCGGTAGATTGCCACACAAATGATACACACATCTAGCATCTACGAGAGTTGCCCGAGGAAATCAACCCTTGACTGGCATTTGAAAATCTCAAAGGAAATGATATTTGCTGCACCCGAAAGTGCGAGACTAGGGAGTTTGTATCGTAAAGGATAAACATTTGGGCTATTGTAGTTCATAACATTTTAAAGTCTTTCCGAAGGAAAAGCATAGAAATTTAAAGCCTTAATGGAAAAACGACCTTCACGATTTGTGGTAAAATTTAAGAGTTTCTCCATAGAAAAAAAAACTTTTACTGGCATTGAAACTCCCCCAAGAAAAATACGGCCATTAGAGTTATGGAATCGGTTTAGTTAAAAGGTAAAGTTTTTTGGGGTAATACTTCAAAAAGTTGGAGTCTTAGACAAGGCATGTGAAATAAAGACTTTGACAAGGGAAAACTTCAAAACTTCACAAGTGCTTGCTGTTATAGCATCTATATCTTGTTTGACTTTAAACGTTAGATTAAACCTCTGCCCTAATTTTAAATTAAGCGATTCCTTTCAATAGACAGAGAATGGGAGAAATTTGTGTAATGCAGCAAAGTCACAGTTTAAATGTATCTCGTATACTTTGTCCGTGAGTTCGTTCTCAGCCGCAGCTTAGTTTAAAGTTGTTGCAACATCAACAAACTGTGCCGCCGCAAAATTGCATTAAACAATAACAAAACAATGTAGCGCCAAAGCTAAACAACAAAGTGTTGAACTAAAACAGCAGCAACAATCTCTCCCTCTACAAATCTAGCTCTATCTTTCTCAGTCGCTGTGCCTCTCGCTCTGGCAAAACAGAAAAACCCTAACCAGAATCCCAACCCGAAACCTAACTAAGCGTGTGGGCAAATTTAAGCGAAAATGTTAACATCTTGTTGACGGAAATAGGCGCAATTTGAGTAGACAAGCGACGAGACAACAGATGCAGAACAAAAGGCGCCGCATTGTGGCATGTGTGGCAAGTGGGATGCGGCATGCGACATGCGGCATGCGACATGCGGCATGAGGCATGTTCGCCTGCGAGTGCGGTTGCGTCCTATAGGCAACGTTCCAGAAAACAAATGAGCCTGTCAGCAGTTGGGGACAGGTGATAAAAGTTGCCAAGAGCAAACCCTTTTTTTTTGAGCATGCCCTGTATTCACTGCGAGAGAGGGTATGATGAGTGTGTGTCACAAATGTGGAGCTGAAGCAGACAACGCAAATAATAAATAGTCGTTAAGTCAAGCAGCAGTTATCCACATATCAGAATTAGGATAAGTGAAACCGACTAAAGAGTTGGGCTAAATACATTTGGACTAAGCAGAAATTTAAGCGGGTACCTAAAACTTTTTCAAAACAGCAGTGAGCACGAAATCTGAATTTTGGAGCACTACAGCAACATCAACAACAACAACTCTATTAGAGTCTACATAAGTTGCCGCTGCTCCCAGAGCCACTGCGTGCCCACCGCTGCTATAAGATATACTTTCCTATTCGATGCGATAGGAAACATACATTTTAAACACCACTGTTTTATAGTTCGTATTTAGTTCATTCATAAGATTAACTTTATGATCTATCCGCAGATTACACTTTCATTCTGAAGTTCGAAAACTATAGATAGGTTTATTTGTTTTCGACTATGGAATTAAAGAGAGAACAAGAAATACATTTGTACGAGATTTCTTTTTAAAATGTAGCATATATTTAGTTATATATTTACTTTTTTATCTTGTCATATAAGTATATATTATCTTAGAGACTTGGCGGAAATTTGAAAGAGATTCCTAGGGATTTTCATATTTTACAATTTTCCTGATTTGATAAAGTGGTCAAGTGAGCAAAGGAGACGTGAACTTACCATGATGGCGGTATAAAATGTTAAACACAATATCACCCAGTCCCAAATTGCTTTAAATGCACAATAATGCAAGAGTATGTGTGGTGGCGTCTTTGGCGCTTCCTGTCTGTACTGTGGCATAATATCGGCACTCAGTGACATCATCTGCAAAAACATATATATAACATATAATTATTATATAGAAATGGAATAAGAAAAGTTGAAAGTAAATAAAGTTCTCAGTTAATGGATCTTACATGCGCCAGATTCGATTGCTTCGTGGGATCCTTCAGCGTTGGCAAATGAGCGCTGAATTGGCGACTGCGAGTTACCGATCGCGCCAACTTGGCGAATTTCGATAGACCTAAAACTGGAAGGAATAGATTAACTGCTACGATATGGACAGAGACACAAGAGACAGCGACACAAGAAATAAGCGTCAAAAGAGAAAAGACAAGTAAGAGAACAAGAGAAGAAACGATAAAAGAGAAAGAGAGCAAAATAAAGGCGATAAAGTTGAAAGACAAAAGACAAGCGATAAGTCGATGAATTATCGATATATGTACATATATATATATATCGATTAATTAGCGGATCGATAAAAGATATGTAAAAATAAATAAAGAAAATTGTAAATCGATACAGACATTAGTTAGTTTATATGCATATGTACAAATATTGCAGAGATCGGTTCAGTTTATCGGATTTTCGAGTAGATTGGAGTATTATACAATGCGTAAGCGTGTGTGTGTGCGTGTGTGTATGCAGGGAGTATGTGGGAGAAACAGAGATAGAGATATAAAGAGAAAGAGAGAGAAATAGTAAAACAGTAGAACGGTTTACAGCTGAGACAGAGACTGAGAAAAGGTAGGGCAAACTTGAACAAATATTGCATGCGCAAAAGGGAGAGAGGGGAGAGAGGGAGATAGCATCTGTGTGTGTGTGTGTGTGTTTGAGTGTGTGTGTGTATGTTGTGCGGTGTTGTTCTGCGGCCAATTCTCGTCTCGCTTCGGATGACTTCGATATCAATTTGGAGCTGAGAGTTTGTGTTCTGGCTGATTGCTGAGTGCAATGATCTCGTTGCTCTACACATATTATAATGTACACACAGAGATAGGATAGAGAAAGAGTAAGAGATAGAGAGAGAGAGAGAGTGGGGCAGTGGGGCTCGGTTCGTAGCAGGGGGACTTACTTACCACCTTTGGTATCCTCGCTGTCGATGGGCTGTTTGAGTGCCGTTATATCCCGAAACGTTAACAGAAATAACACAACCAAATCCCTTTCGTTGCGTATGGGCGCCACCTGTAGGAGCAGCCATAGCGGCGTTTCTAAGCAAGAGAAAAAGGAAAGAGAGAGAGAAAGAGAGCGGAGGGAGAAAGGAGGAGAAGAAAAAATATGTATGAGCGTAAATTGAAATCGTTATAATCAAAGTTTACCTCGACAGTTTTTAAAACGCTTTTGCTTAAATTCCTTAGTAAAAGTGCATTTTATATTATGCTAAAGAAAATAACATTTAATATTTAAAATACATAATTTCAGCTGATTATTCTAAGCTGTAATTTTTCTCGTCACAATTTTATAACCACTCGTTTGGCTATCCTCCCGTCGGCTCCTTTCTCCTTCATTATGTTTGATGCCATGTTTGATATGGCTGCCCATCCCTGCTCTGATGCTAACATGATGGCTACCAGGTTTCTGGGCGTCAGCGGGGTGTTGGGACCTGCCGCAAGCTCCCGCTCCTGCGTGAACAGCGGGCAGTGGAAGATCGAGTGCTCCGCGTCTTCAATGACACCCCCTCCGCAGTGGTCGCAGTATGGGTCTTGCTCATGTTTGAAAGCGGAACAGGTATGCTTTGAAAGCATCCATGACCGGTCAATACTTGGGCCAGGTAGAAGTCAACCTGCCCATGTCTGCGCTCTATCCAAGGTTTCAGCTCGGGGATTAGTCGTTGCGTCCACCTGCCGCTGCTCGCCTGCTCCCATTTGCGTTGCCATCTCGAGATCGTCTCCTCCCGCAGTGCTCTGTTAACTAACGTGCCGGTCTGGCGTTCCGCGGCTAGCAGCCCGAGGGGTATCATTCCTGCTACGACCAAAGCAGCATCTTCCGACACAGTTCTAAAGCACGAGGCGACACGGAGAGCGCACCGCCTATAGCTGGAATTGCATCCTCGGCTATAGGAAGGTGTCTGCATTGCCGCTGCCCACACTGCGCAGCCGTACATGATCGTGGAGGTGACCACGCCGGCTATGAGCCTTCTGCTCCGTTGTTTTGGGCCTCTGCAGTTGGCCATTATTCGGCTAATGGCGGATGTCGCCGTGGCCGCCTTGCGGCTGGCATATGCTAGGTGCTCCTTAAACGATAGTCTATGGTCTATCATGACACCAAGGTACTTTATGGCTGGCTTAGACGATATGGCTGTGGTACCAATCCTTAGTATTGCCGTCTCCACTACTTTCCTGCTGCTGATAAGGACGGCTTCGGACTTCTGTTCAGCCAGATCAAGTCCGTTCTGCGTCAGCCACTCAATTACCCTGTCGGCTGCTGTGCTGCAATTCGCTGAAGTCTCCTCCAGCTTCTTGCCTACCGTTACCAAGGCGATGTCGTCTGCAAAGCCGATTAGTTGATTTCCCTCTGGGAGACCAATACGTAGTACTCCGTCGTACATTACGTTCCATAGCAGAGGCCCGAGGACAGAGCCCTGCGGGACTCCTCCGGTGACGCTGTACTGCCTCTGTCCTTCATCGGTGTCGTATAGCAGAACCCTTTCGCGAAAATAATCTGCAATCAGCTGTGTTAGGTACGCCGAGATGCCTCTGCTTCTTAAAGCCGCAAGAATGTTGGCCCAGCTAGCCGAGTTAAATGCGTTTTTAACGTCCAGTGTGCAGACGAGGCAGTAGCGCTTGGTGCCTCCAGCCCACCGAGTGCCCTGGATTGCTCCTCTGGCTATCTCAACCACTGCGTTGATGGCGTCCGTCGTGCTGCGGTGTTTTCTGAAGCCGAATTGATGATCCGAGAGGCCATTCATCTCAGCTAGCTCTCGCTCCAGTCTGTTGCAGAGTATCCTCTCGAAGATCTTTCCGATGGTGTCCAGCATACACAAGGGCCGATATGAGGAAGGATCATCAAGATCTTTTCCTGGTTTCGGGATGTGTGGTTTCTGTGTGTGTGTGTGTGTGAGTTTGTGTGGTGGGATAGCGCTAAAAGCATAATTATTGGCTAATTTTATGCGCAGTTTGTTGCTAACATTTCCGCTTCCACTTCCGTTTCCGGCACAGCTCCAAAAAAAAAAACAAAACACAAAGACAACTTAGAGTAGAGGTCTGCATGAATTCACTCAAAATTTGAGTTCAAATGAATTAATTCGAACGATGTCGAATTGAGTGAGTGCGAGGCACACTTTGAATTGAATTCGATTGAGTCTGAGTGACATTGAGTTCTAAAATAACAGTTCCTTATCGAAATGAGTGCGAATGAAGGAATGTTCTATGTAAAACAATGAATTTGAAATGGCCGAATTCAATCGAATGATTCGCAATTTTAATTGTCAAATGGCTGCTTTTTTTCACTTTGTTTCAATTTTCCTCGGGGTCGGTCGCAAAGGAATAATGACATTGATTGTCTGTGTTGGTGGAATAAACAGAAAATATTTTTCCCTCATTGCACAAAACAAGCTGCATATGAATATTTGTGTTAATAAAGGAGAAGCGTTGTTTAATTGCCACCAACACAGACAATGTCCATAAAATTATGTTTTCAGATTCAAACTTATATTTAAGACTTTTTTTAATAGTAAAAATTAGATTTTGATTTTATAAATTGTATTTATATTAAGCTGTATATTGCTCTTCATTGTTTTTTTTCTTATATTCATTACACACATGAAAGCAACAACAGAAAAATACGCATACAAAAAAGAAAATATGAAAATTAAATCGAAATTCGAATCAAACTCGAATTAACTCAAAACAAAGTAGCTTTCTCACTCATTCAGTTCGTGTCAATCCGAATGAACGTTGTCAACTGAGTTTGTCAAAAAGAAAAATGAACAAACTCAATCAAAAT